>CM051235.1:626280005-626819945 GCA_027917425.1 Gastrophryne carolinensis
TGGAGACCGGCCCGGGAGGAGCGGGTCTTGGCCTTAGCACGAGCCTTGCCACCTTGCTTGCCGCGTCCAGACATGATGATAGAGAGACAAAGATCCGCGTTCAGTCACTGCGAGAATGACTCTGACAAGCCGCCCCTTCCCATTTCTACCTTTGCAATAGGAGGCGTGCGCTGCTGCCATTGGACGCTCCACAGCCCAGCCACAGGCGTGTGGATTTCTGAAATGCACCAATCAGAGGAGACTGGGAGGAGCAAAGTGACATCACTGTTGTGGGCGTGAGTTTTCCCCTCCAATAATACTTTGCACAACCAGGAATACTCGTTAGCATAAGGGGCCTATAAGAGCAGCAGCAGAGGGCTGGGCGAGCACATTGTCTCCGAGCAATAGACGAGTGTTAGCTGCAGTCATGCCTGAGCCAGCCAAGTCCGCCCCAGCACCCAAGAAGGGCTCCAAGAAAGCGGTGAGCAAGAGCCAGAAGAAAGATGGCAAGAAGCGTAGGAAGACCAGGAAGGAGAGCTACTCCATCTACGTCTACAAGGTGCTCAAGCAGGTCCACCCTGACACCGGCATCTCCTCCAAGGCCATGAGCATCATGAACTCCTTCGTCAATGACATCTTCGAGCGCATCGCCAGCGAGGCTTCCCGCCTGGCTCACTACAACAAGCGCTCCACCATCAGCTCCCGGGAGATCCAGACCGCCGTCCGCCTGCTGCTGCCTGGTGAGCTGGCTAAGCACGCCGTCTCCGAGGGCACCAAGGCCGTCACCAAGTACACCAGCGCCAAGTAACTGCTCTCTCCTGTTCCTAAAACAAACCAAAGGCTCTTTTAAGAGCCACCCACAGTTTCCCAGCAGAGCTATGTTATGCCATTGTATGTCCATACGTATAGATGATTGCATTGAGTGCTTTGTAGTGACTTATTTTACCAGCTTTCACGGGGGAAGGGGTTTTAACGCACGCGACATACTACAGGAACCTGGATAATACTGCTGACACTCCAGGAGGGGCGGGATAGCTTGGCTTGCCTTCAAGATTGAGCAGCACTTGGGGGAATGTTAAGATATCGGGTTGAATGAATAAAATAGGAAATCTTTCGTTTATACACGTTGTCCCAGGTTAGAAAAGATCGGCGGGTCACTGCTGCTACCAGTTACATAATCCTTTCCCGCTACACGATCACAGGGTGTGGCTTTCCTCCTATATATGTTCTTATTGGGGCTTATCTGCGCTAAAATGACTGGTTAAAACGCAAACACATGCAATGACAAACGATTTGCCAGTACACATGGAAACTATTAATTCTGCTGGTGCCTAAAGAATTGAGATGAGACCACATATGCATAATCAGTGCAGCGCCAGCACATGGCACAGTGAATGAATGAAGAGCGCTATGGCGTCCCCCAAAAACGAATATACAGCTTTGTAGGAAGTGGTGGGTGGCCCTTAAAAGGACCGTTGGTTTGCCGCTATATTATATAACCGGCATTCACGGGGGAGGGATTTAAACGCACGCGACAACAAACATGGACAATGCTGCTGACCCCCCAGCAGGTAACAAAGGTGGGGCGGGATATTTCGGCATGCCTTCTAGATTGAGCAGCACGTGGTTAGAGATCGGGCTAAGAGGAAATCTGTCGTGTAGATCACTTTAGGGATAAACGTCAGAAAACATCGGCGGGTCATCGCTGCTACCAGTTACATTAAGCTTTTCTCCATACACGACCACAGGGCGCTCTCTATACATTAAGTACTGCGAGCTCCATTTTGCAGCCACTAGGAGGAAAGCCGCGCTATATATACTTATAGGTTTTTAGCGCAGATAAGTGCCCAAACTATTGACTATTTGCCAGTACACGGGGAGGCGACTGTTAATTCCGCTGATGCCTAAAGACTTTAGAGAGAAGGCAACAGCATATGCACAATACAGGATCCCAGATCAATCATAGAACAGAGCCAGCACATGGCACGGATATGTTATGCAACATTAAAGAGCGCTATGGCGTCTCTAAAAGCGAATATACAGCTCTTTGTAGGAAGTAGTGGGTGGCCCTTAAAAGGACCGTTTGTTTGCTGCTATGGGGTAAGAAGGAGCGAGCGGGTGGGTTTAGCCTCCGAAGCCGTAGAGAGTGCGTCCCTGTCGCTTGAGAGCATAGACGACATCCATGGCGGTGACGGTCTTGCGCTTGGCGTGCTCGGTGTAGGTGACAGCGTCACGGATCACGTTCTCCAGGAAGACCTTGAGCACCCCGCGGGTCTCCTCGTAGATGAGGCCGGAGATGCGCTTGACACCCCCTCTCCGAGCCAGGCGGCGGATGGCGGGCTTGGTGATGCCCTGGATGTTATCACGCAGCACCTTCCTGTGCCTCTTGGCGCCTCCTTTCCCCAGGCCCTTCCCGCCTTTGCCTCTTCCAGACATCTCGAATTCAGCTGCTGCTTTCTCTCGCTCAGACGACTGCTCTCAACCGCTCTCCAGCCCCTCCTTATATACAGCCGGAGCGGACCTGATGGGAGACTGCACAGAAATGGGCGGGGCGAGGGCGGGGCTTCCGCGCTCGTTGTGCCTTGTGCAGGAACAAAGCCATGCGCGGCCCTCGGGCTCCTAGCGAACATTTACACCGACAGTCTGAGCACTGCTCAAGTCCACACAGCTCTGAAAGTGATCTCCACCCGCATTGCGGTCCCTTCATTAGAACCTGCGCCGAACAAACACATTTGGGATGGAAGGAGATAACAATAACGAGAGCTAAGGGAAAGACGTAGTAATATGTGTGTTTAGCTCATGCAGTTACAGCACTGAATATTACAAGAGGGGAAATACCCGGCATTTCAAACGCCATAGAAACGGTGACTATGGCATCGTGGTGGGTTTTCTTATGTGCCAATCACTTTTTGGGCGGGAAATTTGAAATGACATTTCCTCCAATCGTGGGCGAGTAGGGAAAGCCTTTCCCAGCATCCTTTGCGGCGTGCTCTTCCCCCCTTAGCCAGCAGGCGGCGCTGTTGCAGCACTATCTGTTCCAGTCTTCCTTCTGCTCAAAGCGGCCGCTGACTGTTAAGAAGAAGCTTCCGGGGAAACGGACACAAGTGAATTGGCGGCCACTACACCCCAAAACATTGGGCCCCTCACAGCACTAAACACGCACATCTGACCCCGAAAAGCACAAACTATTATTATGTCATATTATCATGTGTTTTATTTCCATGACACGCAGGAGGAAAGCACCAAGTGCTTAAAGGACAAAGCCACATCCTATACAGTGGCATTGAAGCCTCCCACCAATGTCAGGATCATACACCTGTAGCGAGGAGACTTCTCTATGGCCACAAACATGGAGCAAAGCGACTCCCTAGACCAGCTGTCCCCACATCTATGGGACTGATCGAGGCCTCCCTCATAATACAATGTACTGACCCCATAACCCTCCATATATTCCTATAGAGAGGCCACAAGGGGGAAGTGACCCATAACCCTCCATATATTCCTATAGAGAGGCCATCAGGGGGAAGTGACCCATAACCCTCCATATATTCCTATAGAGAGACCACTAGGGGGAGGTGACACCATAACCCTCCATATATTCCTATAGAGAGGCCACTAGGGGGAAGTGACCCATAACCCTCCATATATTCCCATAGAGAGGCCACTAGGGGGGAGTGACCCCATAACCCTCCATATATTCCTATAGAGAGGCCACTAGGGGGAAAGTGACCCATAACCCTCCATATATTCCTATAGAGAGGCCACTGGGGGGAAGTGACCCATAACCCTCCATATATTCCTATAGAGGGGCCACTAGGGGGAAGTGACCCATAACCCTCCATATATTACTATAGAGAGGCCACTAGGGGGAGGTGACACCATAATCCTCCATATATTCCTATAGAGAGGCCACTAGGGGGAAGTGACCCATAACCCTCCATATATTCCTATAGAGAGGCCACTAGGGGGAGGTGACCCATAACCCTCCATATATTCCTATAGAGAGACCACTAGGGGGAAGTGACACCATAACCCTCCATATATTCCTATAGAGAGGCCATCAGGGGGAAGTGACCCATAACCCTCCATATATTCCTATAGAGAGACCACTAGGGGGAGGTGACACCATAACCCTCCATATATTCCTATAGAGAGGCCACTAGGGGGAAGTGACCCATAACCCTCCATATATTCCCATAGAGAGGCCACTAGGGGGGAGTGACCCCATAACCCTCCATATATTCCTATAGAGAGGCCACTAGGGGGAAAGTGACCCATAACCCTCCATATATTCCTATAGAGAGGCCACTAGGGGGAAGTGACCCATAACCCTCCATATATTCCTAAAGAAAGGCCATTAGGGGGAAGTGACCCATAACCCTCCATATATTCCTATAGAGGGGCCACTAGGGGGAAGTGACCCATAACCCTCCATATATTCCTATAGAGAGGCCACTGGGGGGAAGTGACCCATAACCCTCCATATATTCCTATAGAGGGGCCACTAGGGGGAAGTGACCCATAACCCTCCATATATTACTATAGAGAGGCCACTAGGGGGAAGTAACCCATAACCCTCCATATATTCCTATAGAGAGGCCACTAGGGGGAAGTGACCCATAACCCTCCATATATTCCTATAGAGAGGCCACTAGGGGGAAGTGACACCATAATCCTCCATATATTCCTATAGAGAGGCCACTAGGGGGAAGTGACCCATAACCCTCCATATATTCCTATAGAGAGGCCACTAGGGGGAAGTGACACCATAACCCTCCATATATTCCTATAGAGAGGCCACTAGGGGGAAGTGACCCATAACCCTCCATATATTCCTATAGAGAGGCCACTAGGGGGAAGTGACACCATAACCCTCCATATATTCCTATAGAGAGGCCACTAGGGGGAAAGTGACACTTAACCCTCCATATATTCCTATAGAGAGGCCACTAGGGGGGAGTGACCCATAACCATACATATATTCCTCTAGAGAGGCCTCCTGTGGTCCTCTACCCATATGATACACTATTGTGCTTATTATATGTTTATATTATATTCTACATCATTGTGTGTGTGTGTGTGTGTGTGTGTGTGTGTGTGTGTGTGTGTGTGTGTGTGTGTGTGTGTGTGTGTGTGTGTGTGTGTGTAATGTGCTTTATCATGTGTGACTATACAATACAATATAATTCAATACATGGCCATTTTTATTAAGTGACCTTCCTGCCCCAGGCCTTCACTTTTACAGGTGAACCCAGATAGGCTCCGCCTCTCAATATATAAGGCCACTCCCCACGGCTCGGTAGGAATTTCCTAGGCCCAGGCAGGGATGAAAGGAGGGGAACATGTGGCAGTGGAGCGCCAATAGATGCACTGATGAATGGGGAAAGGTAAGTATAAGTAAAAGTGCTACTACAGGCAAAGGCAATTGTCACACCATTGTCTCGGGCTACATTTGGCGCAGAATAAAGGGGGGTGGGAGCAGCTCAATCACTATTTATACAAATGTATTATTATTATTCAGGGCCTGGGAACTAATTTACCGCCCAGTTTAACCCTCTCATCAACTAAATATCAAGCAACAAACATGTCTAGCTATGTGGAAAGACAGATATTTGGTTGCATATATCTGCAGATACATGTGGAAGCCACACTGCCCCGGCAAGGCACTCTGTGTTTAGTGTGGTCCCTACTCTTAATTCTGAGTCCCCAAAGTCTGTCTCCTCCCGCCCCTCTCTCTCTGCTTCCTCTCGCTCCTCCCTCTGCTTCCTCCCGGCCCTTTCTTTCTGCTTCCTTCTGCCCCTCTCTCTCTGCTTCCCCCCGCCCCTTTCTCTGCTTCCTCCCACCCCTTTCTTTCTGCTTCCTTCCGCCCCTCTCTCTGCTTCCTCCCGTCCCTCCTTCTGCTTCCTCCTGCCCCTCTCTCTCTGCTTCCTCCCGCCTCTCTCTCTCTGCTTCCTCCTGCCCCTCTCTCTCTGCTTCCTCCTGCCCCTCTCTCTCTGCTTCCTTCCGCCCCTCTCTCTCTGCTTCCCCCCGCCCCTTTCTCTGCTTCCTCCCACCCCTTTCTTTCTGCTTCCTTCCGCCCCTCTCTCTGCTTCCTCCCGTCCCTCCTTCTGCTTCCTCCTGCCCCTCTCTCTCTGCTTCCTCCCGCCTCTCTCTCTCTGCTTCCTCCTGCCCCTCTCTCTCTGCTTCCTCCTGCCCCTCTCTCTCTGCTTCCTCCTGTCCCTCTCTCTCTGCTTCCTCCTGCCCCTCTCTCTCTGCTTCCCCCCGCCCCTTTCTCTGCTTCCTCCCACCCCTTTCTTTCTGCTTCCTTCCGCCCCTCTCTCTGCTTCCTCCCGTCCCTCCTTCTGCTTCCTCCTGCCCCTCTCTCTCTGCTTCCTCCTGCCCCTCTCTCTCTGCTTCCTCCCGCCCCTCTCTCTCTGCTTCCTCCTGTCCTTCTGACCCTCACCTTAAGCACTGAAAGGTCTTAGATAACCAGTGTAAGATGCTGACCCTAGAAGCAGCTTTGTTGATCCCCTTAAGTGCTTTTAAGACCTGTGGTGGAATGTATCAGCAGTAGAAGTTTCTTTCAGTCTCAAAGGCCTGTGTCTATATAGCTGTGACAGCCAGCTGAGGGGGGCAGCAGCAGCAGCAGCAGCATGCTCTTTGAGCCCCTAAAGGCCTGTTACAGACAGTGGAGGAGGGGAACATCAGCAAAAGTCTCTGTGAGACTTTTAGGCCTGTGAAAGCCAGAGTATAGTAACCACAGCAGCAGCAGCAGGTTCTCCGGGCCCCTAAAAACATGTGTCATCCAGTGGAGGAGGGTCTCCTTAATCCCCTAAAGGCCTTTGACAGCTATTTGAGGAATGTTTTAGCAGAAGCAGCAGTCTCATAGAGTTCATGGGGCATGTGACTGCTAAAGGAGGTGGGTTGGCAACAGCTAATCCCTTTCTGAGTGTCTAAGGACTGTGACAGTCAGTGAAGAGGGGTAGCAGCAGCAGCAGCATGCTCTTTGAGCTCCTAAAGGCCTGTTACAGACAGTGGTGGAGGGTAACATCAGCAAAAGTCTCCGTGAGACTCTTAGGCCTGTTACAGCCAGATTATAGTTACGGCAGCAACAGCAGCAGTCTTTCCGGGCACCTAAAAACATGTGACAGCTAGTGAAGGAGGGTAACAGCAGTTTTTTTTAGCCCCTTGGGCCTGTGAAAGCCAATAAAGGGTGGTAGTAGTAGCAGCAGTCTCCTAGAGTCCCCTAAAAGCATGTGGCAGCCAGTTGAGAATGATAGCAGCACCAGTCTCCTTGTGCCCAAAAAGGCCCATGACAGACAGTGGATGAAGGTGAGAGAATCAGCAGTATCATTAAGCCTCCAAAAGCCAGTAGCAGTCAGTGGAGGGGGATAGCAGCAATAACAGTCTCACAGAGACAATACAGCCTGGGATAGTCAGTGGAGGAGGGTATATGGAGCCACAGACTTACTGAGCCCCTAAAGGCCTTTGACAGCAATTGGAGTGATGTGATAGCAGAAGCAGCAGTCTCCGTAAGCCCCTACATCCTCTTGATTCCCTAAGACCAGTGAAAGGCAGTGAAGGAGGGTAACAGCACCAGAAGTACCATAGCACCCCTAAGGCCTCTGACAGCCATGGGAGGCTCTCTTCCTGACTCCTCCCACCCTTCTCTCTCTGACTCCTCTCAGCCTCTCTCTGCCTCCTCCTGCCCCTCTCTCTCTGCCTCCCCCTGCCCCTCTCTCTCTGTCTCCTCCTGCCCCTCCCTCTGCTTCCTCCTGCCCCTCTCTCTCTCTGTCTCCTCCATACCCTCCCTCTGCTTCCTCCCACCCCTCTCTGCTTCCTCCCGCCCCTCTCTCTCTGTCTCCTCCCGACCCTCTCTCTCTGCTTCCTCCTGCCCCTCTCTCTCTGCTTCCTCCTGCCCCTCTCTCTCTGCTTCCTCCTGACCCTGTCTCTCTGCTTCCTCCTGCCCTTTTCTCTCTGCTTCCTCCCGCCCCTCCCTCTGCTTCTTCCTGCCCCTCTCTCTGTCTCCTCCTGCCCCTCCCTCTGCTTTCTCCTGCCCCTCTCTCTCTCTGTCTCCTCCATACCCCCCCTCTGCTTCTTCCTGCCACTCTCTCTCTGTCTCCTCCTGCCCCTCCCTCTGCTTCCTCCTGCCACTCTCTCTCTGTCTCCTCCTGCCCCTCCCTCTGCTTCCTCCCACCCCTCTCTGCTTCCTCCCGCCCCTCTCTCTGTCTCCTCCCGACCCTCTCTCTCTGCTTCCCCCCTCCCCTCTCTCTCTGCTTCCTCCCTCCCCTCTCTCTCTGCTTCCTCCCTCCCCTCTCTCTGCTTCCTCCCGCCCCTCTCTTTCTGCTTCCTCCTGCCCTTTTCTCTCTGCTTCCTCCCGCCCCTTTGTCTCCTTCCTCCCGCCCCTCGCTCTCTGCTTCTTCCTGCCCCTCTCTCTCTGCTTCCTCCCGCCCCTGTCTCTTTGCTTCGTCCTGCCCCTCTCTCTCTGCTTCCCCCCTCCCCTCTCTCTCTGCTTCCTCCCACCCCCCCTCTCTGCTTCCTCCCTCCCCTCTCTCTCTCTGCTTCCTCCCTCCCCTCTCTCTGCTTCCTCCCTCCCCTCTCTCTCTGCTTCCTCCCTCCCCTCTCTCTGCTTCCTCCTGCCCCTCTCTCTCTGTCTCCCCCCATCCCTCTCTCTCTGTCTCCTCTCGTCCCTCTCTTTTCCTCCTCCTGACCCTCACCTTAAGCACTGAAAGGTCTTAGATAGCCAATGCAAGATGCTGACCCTTGAAGCAGTTTCATTAATCCCCTAAAGTGCTTTGAAGGCATCAAAGGCCTGTGTCTATAAGGCCTGTGACAGTCAGTGGAGAGGGGTAGCAGCAGCATGCTCTTTGAGCCCCTAAAGGCCTGTTACAGACAGTGGTGGAGGGTAACAGCAGCAAAAGTCACTGTGAAACTCTTAGGCCTGTGAAAGCCAGAGTATAGTAACCGCAGCAGCAGCAGCAGCAGCAGTCTCTCCGGGCACCTAAAAACCTGTGACAGCCAGTGGAGGAGGGTAACAGCAGTGGGAGTGTTTTTGAGCCCCTTAGACCTGTGAAACCTAATGGAGGGTGGTAGTGGTAGCAGCAGTCTCTTAGAGTCCCCTAAAAGCATGTGACAGCCAGATGAGAAAGGTAGCAGCACCAGTCTCTTTTTGCCCCTAAAGGCCTCTGATAGCCAGTGGAGGAGGGTGAAAGCAGTAGCAGTTTCTTTGAGCCTCTTAGTCCTGTGAAAGCCAATGGAGGGTGGTAGTGAGCTCCTAAAAGCTTGTGACGGCCAATGGAGAGGAGTATTAGCAGCATCATACTTGAGCCCCAAAAAATGGAGGATAGTGGTAGCAGCAGCAGCAACAGCCTCACTGAGCCCCAAAAGGCCTCTGACAGCCAGTGGACAAAGGTAACAGCAGCAGTAGTCTCGCAGTCTCACCTTAATCCCCGTGACAGCAATTGGAAGAGAGTAACATCAGCAGCAGCAGCAGCAGCAGCAGCAGTATCATTAAGCCTCTAAAAGCCAGTGGCAGCAAGAGGAGGGGGATATCAGCAATAACATTCTCACAGAGACCATAAAGCCTGGGACAGTCAGTGGAGGTGGATATAAGTAGTCGCAGGCTTACTGAGGCCCTAAAGGCCTTGCGATGTGATAGCTGAATCAGCAGTATCATAGAGTTCATGGGGCCGGTGACTGCTAAAGGAGGTGGGTTGGCAACAGCCAATCCTTCTCTGAGTGTCTAAGGCTTGTGACAGCCAGTGGAGAGGGGTAGCAGCAGCAGCAGTCTCTTTAAGCCCCTAAGGCCTCTGACAACAATGGGAGGGGGATAACAGCTATCATAGCCTCATAGAGCTGCCAATGGTCTTTTTACAGCCATTGGAGTGATGTGACAGAGCTAGCAGATCCATTGAGCCCCTAAAGGCTCATTGAAGCCAGTGAGAGAGGGTAACTGCAACAACAGTCACTTAGAATATCTAAGGCCTGTGAAAGCCTGTGGAGGAAGGTGACAGCAGCAACAGCAGCATCAGTCTCATAGAGTCCATGAGGCCTGTGACTGGCGCACATGCAGACTGTGTTTCACTGCAATGCTCAATGATCTCTTCATGTGAAGCAGACAAATGCATTGATCACCAATAGGAGCTCTTTTGGGCAAGATTGGACAAAATCGTAACAAAGGGGGTCACACAGTCCAGGTTGGACTTTGGGATGGTCTGCACTGATCAAACCTTTGGGGGGGATGTTATGAGCTCCTGCTAAAGCTGAGCTCACCCCGTCACCTGAGACGACTTTTTATAACATAACAATCAGATTTTGGCCTATACCATCAGCTAGGAAATAATTTACCAAAACTCATCTTATGCTACTAGACCAGCATACTCCTTCCAAGAGCATGGAAAACCTAAGGCTATTTCCAGAACTACATGCCACAGGAACCGAGACATGACCCACAAGATACAATCTGGGACATCAGCGACAAGACAATATGTAGGATAGGGTTATTGTTGGTTTCAGTAGCGTAGACTAGATAGTGAAATCTACACAAAGGTTTCCAATGAGGAATGGAGCAGGGCTGGTAATGTTATCATAGATAAATTGAGTAACAATAGTGAACAAATAAGTTCCAGAGGTGAACAGACCAGAATAGAACAATGCTAATGAGTTATAGTGTGAATGGGATCCGGCATAACAATGGGATAAGCAATTCAGGATGCACATTTGTTGTTAAAGTTGCTGTGTAAGATATTATTACAAGATCAGATGAAAAACTTCTCTTGCACATGCCTCTACTACAAAGCACAGTACATAGTTCTAGCAGGGAAGCATGCTACAATAGATGTAAGCTGTAATGAGAGATGCCCCCACGGGGTGTAAGCTGTAATAAGGGGGCCTGCACTGCCCGTACTGAGGGCTACCTGCACTGGCTATACTGGGGGAGGCCCCACTGTCTGTTTTGATGGATGCCTCCACTGGCTGTTCTGAGGGATGCCCCCACTGGCTGTACTGAGGGATGCCCCATTGGCTATAAGCTGTAAGAGGGAAGCCCCCACTGCCTTTACACTGTAAGGAGAGATGGCCCACTGGCTGTTCTGAGGGATGCCCCAACTGGCTGTAAGCTGTAGTAAGGGGTGCCCCAATCATCACTCCTCCCACCCAGCTCTCTCTCTGACTCCTCCCACCTTCTCTCCACCTCCTCCTGACCCTCTTTCTACCTCCTCCCACCACTCTCTCGGCCCCCTCTGATAGCCAGTGGAGGAGGGTAACAGCAGTGTCAGTTTCTTTGAGCCTCTTAGACCTGTGAAAGCTGATGGAGGGTGGTAGTGAGCCCCTAAAAGCTTATGACAGACAGTGGAGAGGAGTATCAGCAGCACCCTACTTGAGCCCCAAAAGTGGAGGAAGGTGGTAGTAGCAGCAGCAGCAGAAACAGCCTCACTAAGCCCCAAAAGGCCTCTGACAACCAGCGGACGAAGGTGACAGCAACAGTACTCTCTGAGTCTCCACTTAATCCGTATAAGTAGCCATAGACTTACTGAGCCCCTAAAGGCCTTTGACAGCAACTGGAGGGATGTGGTTGTAGAAGAAGCAGTCTTTTTGTGCCCCTAAAGGCCTTTTGATTCCTAGAAAATGAGGGGAACATAAGTCATTCAGAGTATCTAAGGCCCGTGAAAGCTGGTGGATGAAGGTAACAGAAGCAACTGCAGCTGCAGCAGTCTCATAGAGTTCATGGTGCCTGTGACTGCTAGAGGAGGTGGGTTAGCAACAGCCGAACTCTCTCTGAGTGTCTAATGCCAAAGAATGCCAGAGGAGGAGGGAAACAGCAGTAACAGTCTCCATGAGCCCCGAATGGCTTGTGACAGCCAGTGGAGAGGGGTAGCAGCAGCAGCTGTCTCCTTATGCCTAAAGGCCTTAGCCTGTGCAAGATGTTGACCGTAGAAGCAGTTTCATTGATCCCCTAAAGTGCTTTTTACGACCAGTGGAGGAATGTACCAGCAGCAGAAGTCTCTCTGAGTCTCAAAGGCCTGTGACAGCCAGCTGAGAGGGGGTAGCAGCAGCAGCATGCTCTTTGAGCCCCTAAAGGCCTGTTAAAACATTGGTGGAGGGTAACAGCAGCAAAAGTCTCTGTGAGAATCTTAGGCCCGTGAAAGCCAGAGTATTGTAACTGCAGCAGCAGCAGTCTCTCTGTGCACCTAAAAACCTGTGACAGCTAGTGAAGGAGGGTAACAGCAGTGTTTTTAGACCCTTAGGCCTGTGAAAGCCAATGGAGGGTGGTAGTAGCCGCAGCAGCCGTCTTTTAGACTCCCCTAAAAGCATGTGGCAGCAAGTTGAGAAAGATAGCAGCACCAGTCTCCTTGTGCCCAAAAAGGCCCATGACAGACAGTGGATGAAGGTGAGAGAATCATCAGTATCATTAAGCCTCCAAAAGCCAGTAGCAGTCAGTGGAGGGGGATAGCAGCAATAACAGTCTCACAGAGACAATACAGCCTGGGATAGTCAGTGGAGGAGGGTATATGGAGCCACAGACTTACTGAGCCCCTAAAGGCCTTTGACAGCAATTGGAGTGATGTGATAGCAGAAGCAGCAGTCTCCGTAAGCCCCTAAATCCTCTTGATTCCCTAAGACCAGTGAAAGGCAGTGAAGGAGGGTAACAGCACCAGAAGTACCATAGCACCCCTAAGGCCTCTGACAGCCATGGGAGGCTCTCTTCCTGACTCCTCCCACCCTTCTCTCTCTGACTCCTCTCAGCCTCTCTCTGCCTCCTCCTGCCCCTCTCTCTCTGCCTCCCCCTGCCCCTCTTTCTCTGCTTCCTCCTGCCCCTCTCTCTCTGCTTTCTCCTGCCCCTCTCTCTCTGCTTCCTCCTGCCCCTCTCTCTGCTTTCTCCTGCCCCTCTCTCTGCTTTCTCCTGCCCCTCTCTCTCTCTGCTTCCTCCCGTCCCTCTCTCTCTGCTTCCTCCTGCCCCTCTCTCTGCTTTCTCCTGCCCCTCTCTATCTCTGCTTCCTCCCGGACCTCTCTCTATGCTTCCTCCTGCCCCTCTCTCTGCTTTCTCCTGCCCCTCTCTCTCTGCTATCTCCTGCCCCTCTCTCTCTGCTTCCTCCTGCCCTTCTGTCTCTGCTTTCTCCTGCCCCTCTCTCTCTCTGCTTCCTCCCAACCCTCTCTCTCTGCTTTCTCCTGCCCCTCTCTCTCTGCTTTCTCCTGCCCCTCTCTCTCTCTGCTTCCTCCCAACCCCCTCTCTCTGTCTCCTCCCACACCTCTCTCTCTGTCTCTTCCCACCCCTCTCTCTCTGTCTCCTCCCGCCCCTCTCTCTCTCTGTCTCTTTCCACCCCTCTCTCTCTGTCTCCTCCCACCCCTCTCTCTGTGTCTCCTCCCACCCCTCTCTCTCTGTCTCCTCCCACCCCTCTCTCTCTGTCTCCTCCCACCCCTCTGTCTCTGCTTCATCCCACCCCTCTCTCTCTGCTTTCTCCTGACCCTCTCTCTCTGCTTTCTCCTGCCCCTCTCTCTCTGATTTCTCCTGCCCCTCTCTCTCTCTGCTTCTCCCACCCATCTCTCTCTGCTTTCTCCTGCCCCTCTCTCTCTCTGCTTCCTCCCAACCCTCTCTCTCTGCTTCCTCCTGGCCCTCTCTCTCTGCTTCTCCCACCCATCTCTCTCTGCTTTTTCCTGTCCCTCTCTCTCTGCTTCCTCCCGCCCCTCTCTCTCTGTCTCCTCCCGCCTTTCTCTCTCTGTCTCCTCCTGCCCCTCACTCTCTGTCTCCTACCGTCCCTCTCTATCTGCTTCCCCCCACCCCTCTCTCTCTGTCTCCTCCCGCCCCTCTCTCTCTGTCTCCTCCTGCCCCTCTCTCTCTGCTTCCTCCCACCCCTCTCTCTCTCTGCTTTCTCCTGCCCCTCTCTCTCTATGCTTCCTCCCAACCCTCTCTCTCTGCTTCCTCACACCCCTCTCTCTATGCTTTCTCCTGCCCCCTCTCTCTCTCTCTCTGCTTTCTCCCAACCCTCTCTCTCTGCTTCCTCCCGGCTCTCTCTCTCTGCTTCTCCCACCCATCTCTCTCTGCTTTCTCCTGCCCCTCTCTCTCTGCTTTCTCTTGCCCCTCTCTATCTGCTTCCTCCCACTCCTCTCTCTCTGTCTCCTCCCACCCCTCTCTCTCTGCTTTCTCTTGCCCCTCTCTATCTGCTTCCTCCCACTCCTCTCTCTCTGTCTCCTCCCGCCCCTCTCTCTCTTTCTCCTCCCGCCCCTCTCTCTGCCTCCCCCTGCCCCTCTCTCTCTGCCTCATCCTGCCCGTCTCTCTCTGTCTCCTCCCACCCCTCTCTCTGTGTCTCCTCCCACCCCTCTCTCTCTGCTTCCCCCCGCCCCTCTCTCTGTTTCCTCCAACCTCTCCCTCTGCTTCCTCCTGCTCCTCTCTCTCTGTTTCCCCCCGCCCCTCTCTCTCTGCTTCCTCTCACCCCTCCCTCTGCTTCCTCCCGCCCCTCTCTCTTTGCTTCCCCCGCCCCTTTCTCTGCTTCCCCCCGCCCCTACCTCTGCTTCCTCCCGCCCCTCTCTCTCTGCTTCCTCCCGCCCTTCTCTCTCTGCTTCCTCTCGCCCCTCCCTCTGCTTCCTCCCATCCCTCTCTCTCTGTCTCCTCCCGTCCCTCTTTCTCTGCTTCCTCCCGCCCCTACCTCTACTTCCTCCTACCCCACTCTCTGTCTCCTCCCACCTCTCTCTCTCTGCTTCCTCCCACCCCTCTCTCTCTGCTTTCTCCTGCCCCTCTCTATCTGCTTCCTCCCACCCCTCTCTCTCTGCTTCCTCCCACCCCTCTCTCTCTGCTTCCTCCCACCCCTCTCTCTCTGCTTCCTCCCACCCCTCTCTCTCTGCTTCCTCCCACCCCTCTCTCTGCTTTCTCCTGTCCCTCTCTCTCTGCTTTCTTCTGCCCCTCTCTCTCTCTGCTTCCTCCCGCCCTCTCTCTCTGCTTCCTCCCGGCCCTCTCTCTCTGCTTCCTCCCACCCCTCTCTCTCTGCTTTCTCCTGCCCCTCTCTATCTGCTTCCTCTCACTCCTCTCTCTCTGCTTCCTCCCACCCCTCTCTCTCTCTGTCTCCTCCCGCCCCTCTCTCTCTGTCTCCTCGTACCCCTCTCTCTCTGTCTCCTCCTGCCCCTCTCTCTCTGCTTCCTCCCACCCCTCTCTCTCTGCTTCCTCCCAACCCTCTCTCTCTGCTTCCTCCCAGACCTCTCTCTCTGCTTTCTCCTGCCCCTCTCTCTCTGCTTCCTCCCACCCCTCTCTCTCTGCTTCCTCCCACCCTCTCTCTGCTTTCTCCTGTCCCTCTCTCTCTCTGCTTTTTCCTGTCCCTCTCTCTCTGCTTTTTCCTGTCCCTCTCTCTCTGCTTCCTCCCAACCCTCTCTCTCTGCTTCCTCCCGGCCCTCTCTCTCAGCTTCTCCCACCCATCTCTCTCTGTTTTCTCCTGCCCCTCTCTCTCTGCTTTCTCCTGCCCCTCTCTCTCTGCTTCCTCCCACCCCTCTCTCTCTGCTTTTTCCTGCCCCTCTCTCTCTCTGCTTCCTCCCACCCCTCTCTCTCTGCTTTCTCCTGCCCCCCTCTCTCTGCTTCCTCCCGCCTCTCTCTCTCTGTCTCTTCCCACCGCTCTCTCTGTCTCCTCCCGCCCCTCTCTCTCTCTGTCTCTTTCCACCCCTCTCTCTCTGTCTCCTCCCACCCCTCTCTCTGTGTCTCCTCCCACCCCTCTCTCTCTGTCTCCTCCCACCCCTCTCTCTCTGTCTCCTCCCACCCCTCTCTCTCTGTCTCCTCCCACCCCTCTGTCTCTGCTTCATCCCACTCCTCTCTCTCTGCTTTCTGCTGCCCCTCTCAATCTGCTTCCTCCCGCCCCTCTCTCTGCTTCCTCCCACCCCTCTCTCTGCTTTCTCCTGCCCCTCTCTCTCGGCTTTCTCCTGCCCCTCTCTCTCTCTGCTTCTTCCCAACCCTCTCTCTCTGCTTTCTCCTGCCCCTCTCTCTCTGCTTCTCCCACCCATCTCTCTCTGCTTTCTCCTGCCCCTCTCTATCTGCTTCCTCCCAACCCTCTCTCTCTGCTTTCTCCTGCCCCCCCTCTCTCTCTGCTTCCTCCCAACCCTCTCTCTCTCTGCTTCCTCCCACCCCTCTCTCTCTGCTTTCTCCTGCCCCCCCTCTCTCTCTGCTTCCTCCCAACCCTCTCTCTCTCTGCTTCCTCCCAACCCTCTCTCTCTGCTTCCTCCCGGCCCTCTCTCTCTGCTTCTCCCACCCATCTCTCTCTGCTTTCTCCTGCCCCTCTCTCTGCTTCCTCCCAGACCTCTCTCTCTGCTTTCTCCTGCCCCTCTCTCTCTGCTTCCTCCCACCCTCTCTCTGCTTTCTCCTGTCCCTCTCTCTCTGCTTTTTCCTGTCCCTCTCTCTCTGCTTTTTCCTGTCCCTCTCTCTCTGCTTCCTCCCGGCCCTCTCTCTCAGCTTCTCCCACCCATCTCTCTCTGTTTTCTCCTGCCCCTCTCTCTCTGATTTCTCCTGCCCCTCTCTCTCTGCTTCCTCCCACCCCTCTCTCTCTGCTTCCTCCCACCCCTCTCTCTCTGCTTTTTCCTGCCCCTCTCTCTCTCTGCTTTCTCCCGCCCCTCTCTCTCTGTCTCCTCCCGCCTTTCTCTCTCTGTCTCCTCTTGCCCCTCTCTCTCTGTCTCCTACCGTCCCTCTCTATCTGCTTCCCCCCACCCCTCTCTCTCTGTCTCCTCCCGCCCCTCTCTTTGTCTCCTCCTGCCCCTCTCTCTCTGCTTCCTCCCACCCCTCTCTCTCTCTGCTTTTTCCTGCCCCTCTCTCTCTCTGCTTCCTCCCACCCCTCTCTCTCTGCTTCCTCCCACCCCTCTCTCTGCTTTCTCCTGCCCCTCTCTCTCTGCTTTCTCCTGCCCCTCTCTCTCTATGCTTCCTCCCAACCCTCTCTCTCTGCTTCCTCACACCCCTCTCTCTATGCTTTCTCCTGCCCCCTCTCTCTCTGCTTTCTCCCAACCCTCTCTCTCTGCTTCCTCCCGGCTCTCTCTCTCTGTTTCTCCCCCCCCATCTCTCTCTGCTTTCTCTTGCCCCTCTCTATCTGCTTCCTCCCACCCCTCTCTCTCTGTCTCCTCCCGCCCCTCTCTCTCTGCTTTCTCCTGCCCCTCTCTATCTGCTTCCTCCCACCCCTCTCTCTCTGTCTCCTCCCGCCCCTCTCTCTCTTTCTCCTCCCGCCCCTCTCTCTGCCTCCCCCTGCCCCTCTCTCTCTGCCTCATCCTGCCCGTCTCTCTCTGTCTCCTCCCGCCCCTCTCTCTGTTTCCTCCCGGCCCTCTCTCTCTGCTTCCTCCCACCCCTCTCTCTCTCTGTCTCCTCCCACCCCTCTCTCTCTGTCTCCTCCCGCCCCTCTATCTCTGTCTCCTCCCACCCCTCTCTCTGTGTCTCCTCCCACCCCTCTCTCTGTGTCTCCTCCCACCCCTCTCTCTGTGTCTCCTCCCACCCCTCTCTCTGTGTCTCCTCCCACCCCTCTCTCTCTGCTTCCTCCTGCCCTTCTGTCTCTGCTTTCTCCTGCCCCTCTCTCTCTCTGCTTCCTCCCAACCCTCTCTCTCTGCTTTCTCCTGCCCCTCTCTCTCTGCTTTCTCCTGCCCCTCTCTCTCTCTGCTTCCTCCCAACCCCCTCTCTCTGTCTCCTCCCACACCTCTCTCTCTGTCTCTTCCCACCCCTCTCTCTCTGTCTCCTCCCGCCCCTCTCTCTCTCTGTCTCTTTCCACCCCTCTCTCTCTGTCTCCTCCCACCCCTCTCTCTGTGTCTCCTCCCACCCCTCTCTCTCTGTCTCCTCCCACCCCTCTCTCTCTGTCTCCTCCCACCCCTCTGTCTCTGCTTCATCCCACCCCTCTCTCTCTGCTTTCTCCTGACCCTCTCTCTCTGCTTTCTCCTGCCCCTCTCTCTCTGATTTCTCCTGCCCCTCTCTCTCTCTGCTTCTCCCACCCATCTCTCTCTGCTTTCTCCTGCCCCTCTCTCTCTCTGCTTCCTCCCAACCCTCTCTCTCTGCTTCCTCCTGGCCCTCTCTCTCTGCTTCTCCCACCCATCTCTCTCTGCTTTTTCCTGTCCCTCTCTCTCTGCTTCCTCCCGCCCCTCTCTCTCTGTCTCCTCCCGCCTTTCTCTCTCTGTCTCCTCCTGCCCCTCACTCTCTGTCTCCTACCGTCCCTCTCTATCTGCTTCCCCCCACCCCTCTCTCTCTGTCTCCTCCCGCCCCTCTCTCTCTGTCTCCTCCTGCCCCTCTCTCTCTGCTTCCTCCCACCCCTCTCTCTCTCTGCTTTCTCCTGCCCCTCTCTCTCTATGCTTCCTCCCAACCCTCTCTCTCTGCTTCCTCACACCCCTCTCTCTATGCTTTCTCCTGCCCCCTCTCTCTCTCTCTCTGCTTTCTCCCAACCCTCTCTCTCTGCTTCCTCCCGGCTCTCTCTCTCTGCTTCTCCCACCCATCTCTCTCTGCTTTCTCCTGCCCCTCTCTCTCTGCTTTCTCTTGCCCCTCTCTATCTGCTTCCTCCCACTCCTCTCTCTCTGTCTCCTCCCACCCCTCTCTCTCTGCTTTCTCTTGCCCCTCTCTATCTGCTTCCTCCCACTCCTCTCTCTCTGTCTCCTCCCGCCCCTCTCTCTCTTTCTCCTCCCGCCCCTCTCTCTGCCTCCCCCTGCCCCTCTCTCTCTGCCTCATCCTGCCCGTCTCTCTCTGTCTCCTCCCACCCCTCTCTCTGTGTCTCCTCCCACCCCTCTCTCTCTGCTTCCCCCCGCCCCTCTCTCTGTTTCCTCCAACCTCTCCCTCTGCTTCCTCCTGCTCCTCTCTCTCTGTTTCCCCCCGCCCCTCTCTCTCTGCTTCCTCTCACCCCTCCCTCTGCTTCCTCCCGCCCCTCTCTCTTTGCTTCCCCCGCCCCTTTCTCTGCTTCCCCCCGCCCCTACCTCTGCTTCCTCCCGCCCCTCTCTCTCTGCTTCCTCCCGCCCTTCTCTCTCTGCTTCCTCTCGCCCCTCCCTCTGCTTCCTCCCATCCCTCTCTCTCTGTCTCCTCCCGTCCCTCTTTCTCTGCTTCCTCCCGCCCCTACCTCTACTTCCTCCTACCCCACTCTCTGTCTCCTCCCACCTCTCTCTCTCTGCTTCCTCCCACCCCTCTCTCTCTGCTTTCTCCTGCCCCTCTCTATCTGCTTCCTCCCACCCCTCTCTCTCTGCTTCCTCCCACCCCTCTCTCTCTGCTTCCTCCCACCCCTCTCTCTCTGCTTCCTCCCACCCCTCTCTCTCTGCTTCCTCCCACCCCTCTCTCTGCTTTCTCCTGTCCCTCTCTCTCTGCTTTCTTCTGCCCCTCTCTCTCTCTGCTTCCTCCCGCCCTCTCTCTCTGCTTCCTCCCGGCCCTCTCTCTCTGCTTCCTCCCACCCCTCTCTCTCTGCTTTCTCCTGCCCCTCTCTATCTGCTTCCTCTCACTCCTCTCTCTCTGCTTCCTCCCACCCCTCTCTCTCTCTGTCTCCTCCCGCCCCTCTCTCTCTGTCTCCTCGTACCCCTCTCTCTCTGTCTCCTCCTGCCCCTCTCTCTCTGCTTCCTCCCACCCCTCTCTCTCTGCTTCCTCCCAACCCTCTCTCTCTGCTTCCTCCCAGACCTCTCTCTCTGCTTTCTCCTGCCCCTCTCTCTCTGCTTCCTCCCACCCCTCTCTCTCTGCTTCCTCCCACCCTCTCTCTGCTTTCTCCTGTCCCTCTCTCTCTCTGCTTTTTCCTGTCCCTCTCTCTCTGCTTTTTCCTGTCCCTCTCTCTCTGCTTCCTCCCAACCCTCTCTCTCTGCTTCCTCCCGGCCCTCTCTCTCAGCTTCTCCCACCCATCTCTCTCTGTTTTCTCCTGCCCCTCTCTCTCTGCTTTCTCCTGCCCCTCTCTCTCTGCTTCCTCCCACCCCTCTCTCTCTGCTTTTTCCTGCCCCTCTCTCTCTCTGCTTCCTCCCGCCCCTCTCTCTCTGTCTCCTCCCGCCTTTCTCTCTCTGTCTCCTCCTTCCCCTCTCTCTCTGCTTCCTCCCAACCCTCTCTCTCTGCTTTCTCCTGCCCCTCTCTCTCTGCTTTCTCCTGCCCCCCTCTCTCTGCTTCCTCCCGCCTCTCTCTCTCTGTCTCTTCCCACCGCTCTCTCTGTCTCCTCCCGCCCCTCTCTCTCTCTGTCTCTTTCCACCCCTCTCTCTCTGTCTCCTCCCACCCCTCTCTCTGTGTCTCCTCCCACCCCTCTCTCTCTGTCTCCTCCCACCCCTCTCTCTCTGTCTCCTCCCACCCCTCTCTCTCTGTCTCCTCCCACCCCTCTGTCTCTGCTTCATCCCACTCCTCTCTCTCTGCTTTCTGCTGCCCCTCTCAATCTGCTTCCTCCCGCCCCTCTCTCTGCTTCCTCCCACCCCTCTCTCTGCTTTCTCCTGCCCCTCTCTCTCGGCTTTCTCCTGCCCCTCTCTCTCTCTGCTTCTTCCCAACCCTCTCTCTCTGCTTTCTCCTGCCCCTCTCTCTCTGCTTCTCCCACCCATCTCTCTCTGCTTTCTCCTGCCCCTCTCTATCTGCTTCCTCCCAACCCTCTCTCTCTGCTTTCTCCTGCCCCCCCTCTCTCTCTGCTTCCTCCCAACCCTCTCTCTCTCTGCTTCCTCCCACCCCTCTCTCTCTGCTTTCTCCTGCCCCCCCTCTCTCTCTGCTTCCTCCCAACCCTCTCTCTCTCTGCTTCCTCCCAACCCTCTCTCTCTGCTTCCTCCCGGCCCTCTCTCTCTGCTTCTCCCACCCATCTCTCTCTGCTTTCTCCTGCCCCTCTCTCTGCTTCCTCCCAGACCTCTCTCTCTGCTTTCTCCTGCCCCTCTCTCTCTGCTTCCTCCCACCCTCTCTCTGCTTTCTCCTGTCCCTCTCTCTCTGCTTTTTCCTGTCCCTCTCTCTCTGCTTTTTCCTGTCCCTCTCTCTCTGCTTCCTCCCGGCCCTCTCTCTCAGCTTCTCCCACCCATCTCTCTCTGTTTTCTCCTGCCCCTCTCTCTCTGATTTCTCCTGCCCCTCTCTCTCTGCTTCCTCCCACCCCTCTCTCTCTGCTTCCTCCCACCCCTCTCTCTCTGCTTTTTCCTGCCCCTCTCTCTCTCTGCTTTCTCCCGCCCCTCTCTCTCTGTCTCCTCCCGCCTTTCTCTCTCTGTCTCCTCTTGCCCCTCTCTCTCTGTCTCCTACCGTCCCTCTCTATCTGCTTCCCCCCACCCCTCTCTCTCTGTCTCCTCCCGCCCCTCTCTTTGTCTCCTCCTGCCCCTCTCTCTCTGCTTCCTCCCACCCCTCTCTCTCTCTGCTTTTTCCTGCCCCTCTCTCTCTCTGCTTCCTCCCACCCCTCTCTCTCTGCTTCCTCCCACCCCTCTCTCTGCTTTCTCCTGCCCCTCTCTCTCTGCTTTCTCCTGCCCCTCTCTCTCTATGCTTCCTCCCAACCCTCTCTCTCTGCTTCCTCACACCCCTCTCTCTATGCTTTCTCCTGCCCCCTCTCTCTCTGCTTTCTCCCAACCCTCTCTCTCTGCTTCCTCCCGGCTCTCTCTCTCTGTTTCTCCCCCCCCATCTCTCTCTGCTTTCTCTTGCCCCTCTCTATCTGCTTCCTCCCACCCCTCTCTCTCTGTCTCCTCCCGCCCCTCTCTCTCTGCTTTCTCCTGCCCCTCTCTATCTGCTTCCTCCCACCCCTCTCTCTCTTTCTCCTCCCGCCCCTCTCTCTGCCTCCCCCTGCCCCTCTCTCTCTGCCTCATCCTGCCCGTCTCTCTCTGTCTCCTCCCGCCCCTCTCTCTGTTTCCTCCCGGCCCTCTCTCTCTGCTTCCTCCCACCCCTCTCTCTCTCTGTCTCCTCCCACCCCTCTCTCTCTGTCTCCTCCCGCCCCTCTATCTCTGTCTCCTCCCACCCCTCTCTCTGTGTCTCCTCCCACCCCTCTCTCTGTGTCTCCTCCCACCCCTCTCTCTGTGTCTCCTCCCACCCCTCTCTCTGTGTCTCCTCCCACCCCTCTCTCTCTGCTTCCCCCCGCCCCTCTCTCTGTTTCCTCCAACCCCTCCCTCTGCTTCCTCCTGCTCCTCTCTCTCTGTTTCCCCCCACCCCTCTCTCTCTGCTTCCTCTCACCCCTCCCTCTGCTTCCCCCGCCCCTTTCTCTGCTTCCCCCCGCCCCTACCTCTGCTTCCTCCCGCCCCTCTCTCTCTGCTTCCTCCCGCCCCTCTCTCTCTGCTTCCTCTCGCCTCTCCCTCTGCTTCCTCCCATCCCTCTCTCTCTGTCTCCTCCCGTCCCTCTTTCTCTGCTTCCTCCCGCCCCTACCTCTACTTCCTCCTACCCCACTCTCTGTCTCCTCCCACCTCTCTCTCTCTGCTTCCTCCCACCCCTCTCTCTCTGCTTTCTCCTGCCCCTCTCTATCTGCTTCCTCCCACCCCTCTCTCTCTGCTTCCTCCCACCCCTCTCTCTCTGCTTCCTCCCATCCCTCTCTCTCTGTCTCCTCCCGTCCCTCTTTCTCTGCTTCCTCCCGCCCCTACCTCTACTTCCTCCTACCCCACTCTCTGTCTCCTCCCACCTCTCTCTCTCTGCTTCCTCCCACCCCTCTCTCTCTGCTTTCTCCTGCCCCTCTCTATCTGCTTCCTCCCACCCCTCTCTCTCTGCTTCCTCCCACCCCTCTCTCTCTGCTTCCTCCCATCCCTCTCTCTCTGTCTCCTCCCGTCCCTCTTTCTCTGCTTCCTCCCGCCCCTACCTCTACTTCCTCCTACCCCACTCTCTGTCTCCTCCCACCTCTCTCTCTCTGCTTCCTCCCACCCCTCTCTCTCTGCTTTCTCCTGCCCCTCTCTATCTGCTTCCTCCCACCCCTCTCTCTCTGCTTCCTCCCATCCCTCTCTCTCTGTCTCCTCCCGTCCCTCTTTCTCTGCTTCCTCCCGCCCCTACCTCTACTTCCTCCTACCCCACTCTCTGTCTCCTCCCACCTCTCTCTCTCTGCTTCCTCCCACCCCTCTCTCTCTGCTTCCTCCCACCCCTCTCTCTCTGCTTCCTCCCGGCCCTCTCTCTCTGCTTTCTCCTGCCCCTCTGTATCTGCTTCCTCCCACCCCTCTCTCTCTGCTTCCTCCCGGCCCTCTCTCTCTGCTTTCTCCTGCCCCTCTCTATCTGCTTCCTCTCACTCCTCTCTCTCTGCTTCCTCCCACCCCTCTCTCTCTCTGTCTCCTCCCGCCCCTCTCTCTCTGTCTCCTCCCACCCCTCTCTCTCTGTCTCCTCCTGCCCCTCTCTCTCTGCTTCCTCCCACCCCTCTCTCTCTGCTTTCTCCTGCCCCTCTCTCTCTGCTTTCTCCTGCCCCTCTCTCTCTCTGCTTCCTCCCACCCCTCTCTCTCTGCTTCCTCCCGCCCCTCTCTCTCTGCTTCCTCCCACCCCTCTCTCTCTGCTTTCTCCTGCCCCTCTCTCTCTGCTTCCTCCCACCCCTCTCTCTCTGCTTCCTCCCACCCCTCTCTCTCTCTGTCTCCTCCCGCCCCTCTCTCTCTGTCTCCTCCCACCCCTCTCTCTCTGTCTCCTCCTGCCCCTCTCTCTCTGCTTCCTCCCACCCCTCTCTCTCTGCTTTCTCCTGCCCCTCTCTCTCTGCTTTCTCCTGCCCCTCTCTCTCTCTTCTCCTCCCACCCCTCTCTCTCTGTCTCCTACTGCCCCTCTCTCTCTGTCTCCTCCCGCCCCTCTCTCTCTGTCTCCTCCCGCCCCTCTCTCTCTCTCTGCTTCCTCCCACCCCTCTCTCTCTCTCTGTCTCCTCCCACGCCTCTCTCTTCCTCCTCCTGACCCTCTCCTTAAGCCCCTGAAAGCCTTAGACAGCCAGTGCAAGATGTTGACCGTAGAAGCAGTTTTGTTAATCCCCTTAAGTGCTTTTACGGCCTGTGGTGGAATGTATTAGCAGTAGAAGTCTCTTTCAGTCTCAAAGGCCTGTGTCTATAAGGCCTGTGACAGCCATCTGAGGGGGGTAGCAGCAGCAGCAGCATGCTCTTTGAGCCCCTAAAGGCCTGTTACAGACAGTGGTGGAGGGTAATATCAGCAAAAGTCTCTGAGAGACCTTTAGGCCTGTGAAAGCCAGAGTATATTAACCCCAGCAGCAGCAGCTGCAGTCTCTCCGGGCACCTAAAAACATGTGTCATCCAGTGGAGGAGGGTCTCCTTAAGTATCCTTAAGCCCCTAAAGGCCTTTGACAGCAATTTGATGGATTTTAGCAGAAGCAGCAGTCTCATAGAGAGAGTTCATGGGGTCCTGTGACTGCTAAAGGAGGTGGGTTGGCAACAACTAATCCCTTTCTGAGTGCCTAAGGCCTGTGACAGTCAGTGGAGAGGGGTAGCAGCAGCAGCAGGCTCCTTAAGCCCTTAAAGGCCTGTGATAGCCAGCTGAGAGGGGTAGCAGCAGCAGCAGCATGCTCTTTGAGCCACTAATGGCCTGTTACAGACAGTGGTGGAGGGTAACATCAGCAAAAGTCACTGTGAGACTATTTGGCCTGTGAAAGCCAATGGAGGGTGGTAGTAGCAGCAGCAGTCTCTTAAGTCCCCTAAAAGCATGTGGCAGCCAGTTGTGAAAGGTAGCAGCAACGGTCTCCTTGTGCCCCTAAAAGCCTCTGATAGCCAGTGGAGGAGGGTAAAAGCAGTAGCAGTTTCTTTGAGCCCCTTAGACCTTTGAAAGCTAATGGAGGGTGGTAGTGAGCCCCTAAAAGCTTGTTACAGCCAGTGGAGAAGGGTATCAACAGCACCCTACTTGAGCCCCAAAAGTGGAGGATGGTGGTAGCAGCAGCAGCAGCCTCACTGAGCCCCAAAAGGTCTCTGACAGCCAGTGGATGAAAGTGACAGCATCAGTAGTCTCTCAGTCTCACCTTAATTCCCGTGACAGCCAGCACTATAATTAAGCCTCTAAAAGCCAGTGGCAGCCAGAGGAAGAGGATAGCAGCAATAACATTCTCACAGAGACCATAAAGCCTGGGACAGTCAGCGGAGGTGGGTATAAGTAGCCACAGACTTACTGAGCCCCTAAAGGCCTGTGACTGCTAAAGGAGGTGGGCTGGCAACAGCTAATCCCTTTGCGAGTGTCTAAGGCCTGTGACAGTCAGTGACTAGGGGTAGCAGCATTTTCCTTTAGCCCCTAATGTCCTCTTGATTGCCTAAGACCAGTGAAAGTCAGTGAAGGAGTGTAACAGCAGCAGAAGTCCCATATTGCCCCTAAGGCCTCTGACAGCCATGGGAGGCTCTCTTCCTGACTCCTCCCACCCTGCTCTCTTTGACTCCTCCCACTCGCTCTCCACCTCCTTTCTGCTCCTCTCTCCACCTCCTCCTGCCCCTCTCTTTGCCTCCTGCCAGCCAGTGGACAAAGGTGACAGCAGCAGTAGTCTCTCAGTCTCACCTTAATTCCCGTGACAGCAATTGGAAGAGAGTAACAGCAGCAGCAGCAGCAGCAGTATCATTAAGCCTCTAAAAGCCAGTGGCAGAAAGAGGAGGGGGATATCAGCAATAACATTCTCACAGAGACCATAAAGCCTGGGACAGTCAGTGGAGGTGGATATAAGTAGTCGCAGGCTTACTGAGCCCCTAAAGGCCTTGCGCTGTGATAGCTGAAGCAGCAGCATCATAGAGTTCATAGGGCCTGTGACTGCTAAAGGAGGTGGGTTGGCAACAGCCAATCCTTCTCTGAGTGTCTAAGGCTTGTGACAGCCAGTGGAGAGGGGTAGCAGCAGCAGCAGTCTCTTTAAGCCCCTAAGGCCTCTGACAACCATGGGAGGGGGATAACAGCCATCATAGCCTCATAGAGCTGCCAATGGTCTTTTTACAGCCATTGGAGGAATGTGACAGAGCTAGCAGATCCATTGAGCTCCTAAAGGCTCATTGAAGCCAGTGAGAGAGGGTAACTGCAACAACAGACACTTAGAGTATCTAAGGCCTGTGAAAGCCTGTGGAGGAAGGTAACAGCAGCAACTGCAGCATCAGTCTCATAGAGTCCATGAGGCCTGTGACTGGCGCACATGCAGACTGTGTTTCACTGCATGCTCAATGATCTCTTCATGTGAAGCAGACAAATGCATTGCTCACCAATAGGAGCTCTTTTGGGCAAGATTGGACAAAATCGTAACAAAGGGGGTCACACCGTCCAGGTTGGACTTTGGTATGGCCTGCACTGATCACACCTTTGGGGGGGGGGGGGGGTGTTATGAGCTCCTGCTAAAGCTGAGCTCACCCCATCACCTGAGACGACACTTTTACATTTGCCGTGGCCAGAATAGGGGCTGAGTTTCTCACATAACTTTTCATAACATAACAATCAGATTTTGGCCTATACCATCAGCTAGGAAATCATTTACCAAAACTCATCTTATGCTACCAGACCAGCATACTCCTTCCAAGAGCATGGAAAACCTAAGGCTTTTTCCAGAACTACATGCCACAGGAACCGAGACTTGACCCACAAGATACAATCGGGGACATCAGCGACAAGACAATATGTAGGATAGGGTTATTGTTGGTTTCAGTAGCGTAGACTAGATAATGAAATCTACACAATGGTTTCCAATGAGGAATGGAGCAGGGCTGGTAATGTTATCATAGATGAATTGAGGAACAATAGTGAACAAATAAGTTCCAGAGGTGAATAGACCAGAATAGAACAATGTTAATGAGATATAGTGTGAATGGGTTCCGGCATAACAATGGGATAAGCAATTCAGGACGCACATATGTTAAAGTTAAAGTTGCTGTGTATGATATTATTACAAAATCAGATGAAAAACTTCTCTGGCACATGCCTCTACTACAAAGCACAGTACATAGTTCTAGCAGGGAAGCTTGCTACATTATTTGTGCACCAGCTCAACCGCTTATAAATCTGCAGCAGTCTAAAAGAATAGAGGCCAGTTTGGTAAACAGCCCCCACTGGCATAAGCTGTAATGAGAGATGCCCCTACTGGCTAAAGCTGTTATGAAGGATGCCCCCTCTGGCTATATTGAGGGATTCCCAACTGGCTGTAAGCTGTAATAAGGGATGCCCCAATGGCTCTGCTGATTGGTGCCCCCACTGGCTGTAAGCTGTAATAAGGGAAGCCCCCACTGGCTGTACTGAGGGATGCCCCCATTGGTTGTACTGAGGGATTTTCTCACTGACTGTAAGCTGTAATGAGGGATGCCCCTCTGGTTGTTCTGAGGGATGCCCCCACTGGCTGTATTGAGAGATTTCCCCTCTGGCTGTCAGCTGTACTGAGGGATACCCACACTGATTGTACTGAGGGATGCCCCCACTGGCTGTCAGCTGAACTTAGGGATGCCCCACCGGCTGTTCTGAGGGATGCCTCTAATGGCTGTACTGAGGGATGCCCCTGTAAGGAGGGATGCTCCAACTGGCTGTATGCCTTACTGAGGGATGCCCCCTCTGGCTGTGTTGAGGGATGCCCGACTGGCTGTCAGCTGTACTGAGGGATGCCCACGCTAGCTGTAAGCTGTATTGAGGGATTCCCCCACTGGCTTTAAGCTGTGCTGAGGGATGCCCTACTGGCTGTGAGCTATACAGAGGGTTGCTCCTACTGGCTGTACTGAGGGATGACCCGACTGGCTGTTCTGAGGGATGCCCTCACTGTCTGTAAGATGTCATTAGGGATGCCCCACAAACTGTAAGCCATACTGAGGGATGCTCCCACTGGCTGTGCTGAGGGATGACCACACTGGCTGTAATGAGGGATGCCCCCCTGGCTGTAAGCTGTAATTAGGGATGCCCCAACAGCTGTAAGCTGTACAGAGTTATGCTCCCACTGGCTGTAAGCTGTACTGATGGATGCCCACGCTATCTGTAAGCTGTATTGAGGGATACCCCACTGGCTGTATGCTGTGCTGAGGGATGCCCCGACTGGCTGTAATAAGGGATGCCCCCACTGACTGTTCTGAGGGATGCCCCCACTGGCTATAAGCTGCAATGAGGGATGCCCCCACTGGCTGTAAGCTGTAATGAGGGATGCCCCCACTGGCTGTAAGCTGTAATGAGGGATGCCCCCACTGACTGTTCTGAGGGATTCCCCCACTGGCTATAAGCTGCAATGAGGGATGCCCCCACTGGCTGTAAGCTGTAATGAGGGATGCCCCCACTGGCTGTAAGCTGTAATGAGGGATGCCCCCACTGGCTGTTCTGAGGGATGCCCCCACTGGCTGTTCTGAGAGATTTCACCAATGACTGTAAGCTTTAATCAGGTATGCCCCCACTGGCTGTACTGAGGGGTGCCCCCGCTGGCTGTCAGCTGTACTGAGGAACGCCCCACCTGCTGTACTGAGGGATGCACCCACTGACTGTACTGAGGGATGCCTCCACTGGCTTTAATGAGTGACACCACCACTGGCTGTATGCTGTAATCAGGGATGTCCCCACTGGCTGTACTGAGGGATGCCCCCACTGGCTGTACTGAGGGATGCCCCCACTGGCTGTACTGAGGGATACCCCCACTGGCTGTTCTGAGGGATACCCCCACTGGCTGTATGCTGTAATCAGGGATGTCCCCACTGGCTGTACTGAGGGATGCCCCCACTGGCTGTACTGAGGGATGCCCCCACTGGCTGTACTGAGGAAAGCCCCCACTGGCTTTTCTGAGGGATGCCCCCACTGGCTGTACTGAGGGATGCCCCCACTGGCTGTACTGAGGGATGCCCCAACTGGCTGTTCTGAGGGATACCCTCACTGGCTGTTCTGAGGGATGCCCTCACTGGCTGTTCTGAGGGATGCCCCCACTGGCTGTTCTGAGGGATACCTCCTCCGGCTGTTCTGAGGGATTCCTCAACTGGCTGTACTGAGGGATACCCACACTGGCTGCACTGAGGGAAGCCCTCACTGGTTGTACTGAGGGATTTCACCAATGACTGTAAGCTTTAATCAGGTATGCCCTCACTCTCTTTTCTGAGGGATGCCCCCACCGGCTGTTCTGAGGGATGCCCCCACTGGCTGGATTTCGCCAATGACTGTAAGCTTTAATCAAGTATGCCCCCACTGGCTGTACTGAGGGATGCACGCACTGATTGTAAGCTGTAATGAGGGATGCCCCCTCTGGCTCTGCTGAGGGATGCACCCGCTGGCTGTAAGCTTTAATCAGGGATGCTCCCACTGACTGTACTAAAGGATGCCCCCACTGGCTGTCAGCTGTACTGAGGGATACCCCCACTGGCTTTTCTGAGGGATGCCCCCACTGGCTGTACTGAGGGATGCCCCCACTGGCTGTACTGAGGGATGCCCCCACTGGCTATATGATATACTGAGGGACGCCCCCACTTTCTGTTCTGATGGATGCCCCACTGGCTGTACTGAGGGATGCCCTCACTGGTATCATTTTGGCAGGTGGGGTTTACACACAGCACAGATGCCTAGTACTAGCGAAGTGGTTTTATAACAAAGCCCCAGCATGCCTCCTCCATTGCAGTGAATGGAGTGGGCATGCCAGCATCACTGCGACTGATGGCAGGGGGAGGACGCCCATTGCGGAGGCTGTCTGGTGAATGGTGATACATTGTGGATGGCACAGGGGACTTACGATATGATATATTAGTAAGTGTGTGAGTGCCAGACTGCCACCAGTCAGCTTCTGGGGGACGCGGGGTGAACATCGATTTTGGTAAATGACTTGGCTGGACTATTCACTTAGAGGAAAAATGTATCCGGAGCCTCCACCAGATTGTCTCCACCAAGCTTAATCCAGAACCCGATTGCATACCATAACAAAAACACTCCTACCATGGCTTTGACCCCACTGCTGGCTTGAAAGACACATCAGCTGTGACTATACCATCTGCTTAGAGGAGAGATTCAGGCCACAGCTCTTTAGACAAATGCTGAGTGTTCAACTTAATCCCAGCTGAGTCCTTAAAGGAGCCACAGCCCCCTGATCTTGGTCCACACACATCTACAGAAGTATGCTAAAGCTGCACCACCAAATGACAAGGTGCCTCTGTGTAGTGCAGCCCTAACTCTAATCCATGACAGCCCCCATGGCAATGCAATGGATAAATTGGGAGCAGCTTACCTGAGGTTGCCACATAACCTCAAGTGCAGCACATGGGGAGGAAGGGTCAAAAGCCTCCCAGTACTGCTTGTCTGAAGCTGTACCTGCCATGTTTCCCCTGCTGAGCCCTTGATTGCTCTCCAATTCTGATATAAAAACATTTTGCCAGGGAACACACAACCAGCTTAGGGGACATGAAGAGAGGTATAAGAGAGGACACAATGGCATCATGTATAACTCTGCTGCCTCATTGACCTCATCTGGGACATATAGTTAGTGTAACTCCACATGACCTAACTGTTGTCTGCGAAGTGTCAAAAGACCCAGCTCTGCCTTCTCCAGCCACCTAAATATACAGCTGTCGATTTAATACATAATGTTGCCAGGGTAATGGTAAGGTAACCAAAGACAATGTGCCACTTGCCTGATTAACAGGGTGAACACCATGCCATTGGCTCAAAAGAGTATTACCAAGAACCAGCAGACGGAAGGAGGGCTTTGCTGCAGTCAAGCCCACACCCACAGCCCAGCCCTGTGCTCACAGGGCATCTTGTACCAAGAGAAAGCACCTGTTTAAGTATTTTGTTTTAGCCTGCTTGTATCACATTTGGTCAAGATGTGGCATCCTAAAGGCTGAATGTTACATGGAAAAGGTTACTGTATGAACAACACTGGGACCCCTATCTCATGTCTGCACCAGAACCTGCTCTCATTTAGTTAAGCCTCTGCATGGTGTCAGAACAGAATCACCACCTGTAGATAAGGCTCTTAGGTATATATATATATATATATATATATATATATATGGCAGTGGGGTGAGAGGGGGCATTTGTATACTGACATTATACCAAAGGTTAGGCTTGGCACACAATCTAGGATCAAGGTGCAAGGAATCCTGAGGCGTCTCTCCAAAAGCACCTCTTCAAACTATAGAATAAAAGTAATGGATAAATTCACACCACATGCAACAAAAAGTTTGCACTTAAAAGTATATTTGTAAATAGCTCAGATACAGCACAGAATATTATCAAAACGGATACAATGCAGATTCAGTCTGTAGGCTATGCCCAGTCTCCAGGATCGTAGACCACCTCAAGTAAAAGCGGAAATAAGTGTACTTGTCAGGAATAGTTGTGCACAATAAGGAAATATGTGTCCAGAACGAAGATTATACCTTCTAGGTCTGTAATGTTATTGCCAACATTATGTAGAGATGGGGAGATGTTTGGTTAACCCCAAGTACAAAGCAGTTCTGTCGTCGGGGGTTAGGCACAGTGTAGAGTCCTTAGTATAAAAAAAAAAAAAAAAAAAGGAAGGTTAAAGAGCATCGAAAAGACCTCAGCGTAACTAAACGGTTGCTATGAGTCCCCGTATGAGGGTATTATGGACCATTATTGTGAGTAGTACATATCAGCGACAGTCTGCTACAGTTGCGCAGGTTAAGAAAAAAGCCAGTGGGGTGTTTTCCACTCCGGAAATTCAAATTAATTGTAAAGAAGAAAGATGGAAAGATCCATAGGTAGAAATTAGGACCAATGTGTTTGAAACTAGAAACTAACACCAAAGTGTTTGACCTGAAATAGATCCATGCAAAACAAAGATTGCACCTTCTAGGTCTGTAATGTTATTAAAAACATTATGTAGAGATGATTGGGAGAAAATGGTTGGGATGCCAGCAGACCCTATATACAAAGTGATCCTGCCATGGGTAATGAGCCAGAGAGTGGGCATATATATATATATATATATATATATGAAACCAGAGTATACATATCGGTTATTGTGGGTCCCTACATGAGGATCCTAATTGGACAATTACTGTAGTAGTAATGAACAGGCGGTGTATATCAGTGATGGTCGGCTAAAATTGCGCAGATCAAAGAAAGAAAGATCCAAAGAGGTTTTACCTTATAGGCCTGATGTATAATTGATGATGTGATAGGGAGGTGAGGAGGGTCATCCAACTGATGGGATGCAGATGTATTAAACAGATGTATTGGGTGACATGTTAGGAGAATATATTGGATCGTTATGAAAAGAGTGCATAGTCCATTTCCTCATTTAGGCCCTTTGGTGTCATGGTCTGTAGAGTATTTGTTATTATTTGTATAGTGACACAAATGAACGATTTGGTAGGTAGGCAAGCGCAGAGAAAGGGTCTCAGGTGTAGCAAAGAAGCCAGAGGAGTGGAGGCCGACTGCATGGCGACACATAGATGTCATGTGGAGCCGAGTGGAGAGGAAGCAGCACTTTATGTGAAGCAAAGAAGAGGCAGCCATGAACAGAGGAGTCACAGCTCATGGCATCCCCTCCCCAGCCTGCACGATGGGGGACACGGAGTCCCGATCACACAGGCTATACCGGCACCTCCACAGCCCAGGCAGGTGGGACTGTTTTATTGTCACTGCTGAAACTCGCCAATAGAGGACAGAGATGAGGAGTTAGTGTGAAGCAATTAGCGGCCCTTAAACTACAGCGTGTGAGGTTCAAGCCCCTGTCAGTGTGAGCTGCGGGGACACCCTGATGTGCTTTTACTTTGGGGTGACAAGCCGCTCTCGGGGTGTCTGTGACGGGAAGAGAGAGGCAGGGCGCCATTGCAGGCTGTTCTATCAGCCCAGTGAGCAGCCCCGGGTGACAGCGCGCTCACAGGTGGCTACAGGGCAGTAGAGGGACCCGGCGAGCTCCGGGGATAGGTTCAGCATCGCCACACGCCGGAGAAATCAGCGTTTTCCCTCCGCCAGAGAAACACAGATCGGCAAGAAGGATTCTCCAGCTCCGGTAGCAGAGGCCGTGGGCGTGTCTTAATGTGCAGCCAATCGGTGTGCAGGATTGCGTTGCAGCCTTAGCCAATAGCGGCACAGAGCACGCTCTATATAAGCACTAATGAAGGCGGCGAGCAGGAATGTTTGCCTGTTCATTTAGCAGCTATGTCCGAGCCTGAGTCTGCCACAGCCGCCCCTCCCGCAGCGGAGACTCCCGCCAAGAAGAAGCGGCAGCAACCCAAGAAAGCTGGAGCCGCCAAGAAGAGCGGCAGCAAGTCCTCTGGGCCCAGCGTCTCCGAGCTCCTCCTGAAGGCCGTGTCCGCTTGCAAAGAGCGCAGCGGGGCCTCCCTGCCCGCCCTCAAGAAGGCTCTGTCCGCTGCAAACTACGATGTGGACAAGAACAACAGCCGCGTTAAGCTCGCTCTCAAGGCCTTGGTAACCAAAGGAAGCCTCGTCCAGGTCAAAGGCACCGGCGCCTCCGGCTCCTTCAAAATCAACAAGCAGCAGCTCAACCAAGCCGACAAGAAAAAGGCGGCCAAGAAGAAGAGCCCGGCCAAGAAAGCCGCTTCCGCTGCCAAGTCTCCCAAAAAGCCCAAGAAAGCTCCCAGCGCAGCCAAGAGCCCCAAAAAGGCTCCAGCCAAGAAACCGGCAGCTGCCAAAAAGCCTAAAGCCGCCGCTGCAAAGCCCAAGAAGGCCGCCAAGAGCCCGGCTAAGAAAGCTGCCAAGCCTAAAGCCGCCAAGAGCCCGGCAAAGAAGGCTGCCAAGCCCAAGGTGGTCAAGAGCCCGGCAAAGAAGGTGGCAAAGCCCAAGAAAGCTGCGCCCAAAAAGAAGTAATTGCTCCTGGTGGTCGCTACCCCCTGCTAACACAAAGGCTCTTTTCAGAGCCACCAACCCCTCTCTAAAGAGCTGTAACCGATCGCACTACCCTCTGTGCTCGCCAGGTCTGTGATAAACGGTGGGCACTCCTGTAGGCCAGATGTTTCCTATGACCCCGGGTTAAAGTGGTTGGGGGTGTGTGTGATTGGAGCTGAGATGACCAGGCCTCAACAGCGTGTGCCGGCTTTTATTGAAATCCCCAAAGTAGCATTGGCAATGTAAAGAGGGGGGAGGAGGGTCCCCGATACGTAACTGTGGCCATTCCAACAGGGTGTGTGTGATCAGAGTACACGGTGGAGCAACGGATTATATGCATATATATATTATATATAAATAGCCGTTGCTTATGGACACAGTGTGGGCGGTAACAGATTGTGTATCGGTCGTGTCTACCGGGCGCTACTGACAGACATTATTGGATCAGTTAAACTGCCTCTGTGTGTTACCGAACAACCTGTGCAATGGCGGCGCTGTGCCAGACCACGTGTTCCCGGCAGCGGGTGAGCGGGGGGCTTGTGGCAATGCAGCATGAAAGGAAGGAGAGTGGGGGACGGGAGTGCGGGCAATGTGCAGCTCTTTTGCAGGAGGATTTGGTGGCTCTTAAAAGAGCCTTTGTGGTTTTATGTGGGAGAGGCTGGGGCGCAGGGTGTTTCTTTAGGCCCTCTCTCCGCGGATTCTGCGGGCGAGCTGGATGTCCTTGGGCATGATTGTGACCCTCTTGGCGTGGATGGCGCAGAGGTTGGTGTCCTCGAAGAGTCCGACGAGGTAGGCCTCGCTGGCCTCCTGCAGGGCCATGACGGCGGAGCTCTGGAAGCGCAGATCGGTCTTGAAGTCCTGGGCGATTTCTCGGACGAGACGCTGGAAAGGCAGCTTGCGGATGAGCAGCTCGGTGGACTTCTGGTAGCGTCGGATCTCTCGCAGAGCGACGGTGCCGGGCCGGTAGCGGTGAGGCTTCTTGACTCCGCCAGTGGCCGGGGCGCTCTTCCTGGCCGCCTTGGTGGCCAGCTGCTTGCGGGGAGCTTTGCCGCCGGTGGACTTGCGAGCGGTCTGCTTGGTTCGGGCCATCGCACTGATTGAGCTACACGAACGAAATGAATGCTTATGGCGGGCGGCTCTCTCTTTTATACCCACGCCGCCTGAGTAACGGCTGTGCCAGACACGCCCCTTGTTTTGATTGGATAGTTCAAAACGCCCGCCAAAAACCAAGGAAGACGTTAACAGTGAAAAAAAACGATTAGAGCTTAGATGGGAAAAGCGACCCGCTTAGTTCTAGCCAAAACCGCTGTCTTCTCTAGAGTTAAACCAACTTTAAAAACTCTGGAAACTCAGCCTGGAAGCAGCGCGCACTGACTTGAAGCTCCCTCTAATTTCCAGCAGGTGGCGCCGCGCAGACAGTTTTCATTGTAAGGATTTAGAACGCTTTGTTACATTGTATCGCTTCTCTTTCATAGGCCCTGATCAGCCTTCACTTCGCTACTTGGTGTTACTATATTTCCAATTCATAAAAGTATTCTGTATCTTAACAAACGTCAATCATCACAGTCGCTGTTTCAGAAGGCAATGAGCTGCGGCACCAGCTTTTCAGGGTTCCTAAAATTGTTTTATACAACTCTTATACACGCTGACTCGTAGGTTCCTATTTTTTAATAATAAATATTCCCAAATAGCCTTCCACCACAAGGTATTGCATGCTAAAGTAAACGGTGGGGAAAAAAAACATGATTCTCACCAACCACCGCAGCCCATCAATCCAGGTCATAGTGTCATTCATTCATCAGATTTGCCCATTGACAGAGTTCCAACCAGAGAATGAAACAATGATGTGACCCGCATCTCCAGCCTGTGTGTGTTTCTTTATTTTGCGGGGGACGGGGTCGTGGTGTGAGCCTAAGTGCACTTACTTCATTTCAAGCTGTTGGGAAATGTCTGAAGTTCGGAGCCTGGATCTTTTGAATGGAAACAATAGATTTGATGTGGAGGGTGCAATCATTTTCTATTTTAGCAGCCTTTAGATGCTCCTAAGCAAGTAGGTGAGGCACTTAAACGTGAGGGCTGGGACATGTTCCAGAATACTGTAGCTGGCATTGTGATTAACTAGGACAATAATAATAATTAATAATAATAATAATAATAAATGCAGAAGACTAGAATCCGGATGAAGCACCTGCCAAAAGAGAAGGCACGATGCTGTGTCAGAACTGGAAAGCTTCTGGCGAGGAGAACACAGGTTTGGGCCTCAAATGGTTCATGAGACTCATTGAAGAACAGTAAGAGAGTTGCTATGGCTAAAGGGAGAAAATGGCGCTAATAGAGCTGAGATCGGGGAAGAGAATAACAGGAAATAAAACAGGAGAAAGGAAACGGATCTGACATGACACGAGGTCACTTGTCAGTGTATTGGTGATTACAAAGAAAATCCACAGACATTCAAATCCCATAACTGCCCAACGTTAGGATTAAATAAAATCTCTTCATGGGCAGGATCGCGGCACAAATTTGTGGGGCTGTGACCTTCATTTTTTCTAGCAAATTTCCCTCACACATCAGGGCCTTTCTACTTGTACATATGCAGCGATAGCTCTGATTAAAGGAGTTTAGCTCTCGGTGCCGAGCCCAGTAAGTTATTTATCTCATTTTAACTGTTATATTATATTTCACCTTTCTTAGCAAGGACTGGAAAAGTGGATAGTTTTATTTGGCTCCTACGACCCATGTAATGATGACCATTTCTGACCCTTGTTCTCCTAAGCAGTGCTAAGACTATATCGGCAACCCGGGCTCTGTTGCTGCTCATATGCATGGCGAGATTTCCTGGCTCAGCCTGTGCACATCTTCTACCAACACAATCATATAGAAATATATAGGTTTGCATGTTTCCCCCATATCCCGTTTATCCTTTTACTTTCTCTTCTTTTTTTTTTTTTTTCTATATGTTTAGCTTTTCTTTCTAACTTGGTTCTGTCATGTCTTGCTGAAAGACTTCTCATTGTATTTTTACCCTTTACCTCAATCTCGGTTCTTACTTTCCTTCCTTCTGTTTCTTTTTAAAATGATCATTTTATCTTTCCCACCTTCCTTCAAACTATCTCTCACAATTTCATCCCAAATGATTTTTACTCTCTCTCCGTTTAACATCCCTTCCACGTTTCATTGCTCTCTCTCTCTCTCTCTCTCTCTTTTTATACTGCTCCCGTTTTTTCTTCAACCTTCCTTTAATTGCTTACTCCTTTGTCACCTTCTCTGTACACCGTATTTCCATTTGTAGCTGGTTATGACATATTTTAATTTTCTCTTTTCAGATGTTTCATTACATTTCTCTTCTTCCCACTGCTTAATCATTCTATTTCTATATATGCTCCTTCCATCTCTCTTCTCATTTGGGTTGATCCAGCAACATATTTTTTTTCAAAACCATCTCTTTAATTTCTGGTGATGGGTTAAGCAGGTCCTCGGTGTATTCCTACCACTGAAGATCTGCAAGTAGATCGGCATCGCCGAGTGTATGGGGTGATCTGAGAGCATAACACAACCATAAATAGAGACATCATTACAAGGGCTGGCCGGGTATTGGACAGAAAATGATCAGCCATCACGTTACATTAATTCGGCGGGCAATTTCAAATATCACGTGATAGGTGACGTCTATCAAGAGCGGGGACTGAATTGCGGGTATGATTTCGGGTGCAAATTAACGGCCGTTTCATTAGCGAAGGCTATAGTTCTAATAGGTATTTGGAAACGGTCGAGAGAACATGTTACATCAAGCCTGCATTATGTCTAATTAGGCACCCAGCCAAAAACACAATCTGCAAAAAAAAAAAAAAAAAAAAACAGTGGTCGGCGACTTATAAAAAATCGCAGATACGATGTCACAAAAATATAAAAGTACATATGGTATTTATTTTGAAGCAGAGGAAAATATATATGGCGATCGCTTCCCATGAAAATCCTATATTGGGATTGCAGCCATAGGTAGCCGGATTATCAAGCTAAATGGAGATTATCTGTGGCGTGCGCCTGGAAAAAAGGCGGGAACAGAAAGCCAAGCGTTGTGAATTAAAACTAGCCACGTGACGTCACTACGAGCTATACACAGATGGACAACAATGGCGGTTATGGTACAAGCCCTAAAAACGGCCCGTCTCAGCAACGGGAGCGGGGGACATCTTTACGTTTAAACGTGTTTCATGGAGAACGTGTCGTTGTGTGTGTGTGTGTGTGTGTGTGTGTGTGTGTGTGTGTGTGTGTGTGTGTGTGTGTGTGTGTGTGTGTGTGTGTGTGTGTGTGTGTGTGTGTGTGTGTGTGTCAGGAATTTGGTGATAGTTTAGTAGCTCTTTGTGGAGAAAGTGGGTGGCTCTGAAAAGAGCCTTTGTGTTTTGCAGTGGGGGTGGGGTGAGTTTATTTGCCCTTGGCAGGCTTGGCGTGGCTCTCGGTCTTCTTGGGCAGCAGCACGGCCTGGATGTTGGGCAGGACGCCGCCCTGGGCGATAGTGACCCCACCGAGCAGCTTGTTGAGCTCCTCGTCGTTGCGCACTGCCAGCTGCAAGTGTCGGGGGATGATGCGGGTCTTCTTGTTGTCCCGGGCAGCGTTGCCGGCCAGCTCGAGAATCTCAGCAGTCAGGTACTCGAGCACGGCAGCCAGGTAGACGGGAGCTCCGGCGCCCACCCGCTCGGCATAGTTGCCCTTCCTGAGCAGACGGTGGACACGGCCAACTGGAGACCGGCCCGGGAGGAGCGGGTCTTGGCCTTAGCACGAGCCTTGCCACCTTGCTTGCCGCGTCCAGACATGATGATAGAGAAACAAAGATCCGCGTTCAGTCACTGCGAGAATGACTCTGACAAGCCGCCCCTTCCCATTTCTACCTTTGCAATAGGAGGCGTGCGCTGCTGCCATTGGACGCTCCACAGCCCAGCCACAGGCGTGTGGATTTCTGAAATGCACCAATCAGAGGAGACTGGGAGGAGCAAAGTGACATCACTGTTGTGGGCGTGAGTTTTCCCCTCCAATAATACTTTGCACAACCAGGAATACTCGTTAGCATAAGGGGCCTATAAGAGCAGCAGCAGAGGGCTGGGCGAGCACATTGTCTCCGAGCAATAGACGAGTGTTAGCTGCAGTCATGCCTGAGCCAGCCAAGTCCGCCCCAGCACCCAAGAAGGGCTCCAAGAAAGCGGTGAGCAAGAGCCAGAAGAAAGATGGCAAGAAGCGTAGGAAGACCAGGAAGGAGAGCTACTCCATCTACGTCTACAAGGTGCTCAAGCAGGTCCACCCTGACACCGGCATCTCCTCCAAGGCCATGAGCATCATGAACTCCTTCGTCAATGACATCTTCGAGCGCATCGCCAGCGAGGCTTCCCGCCTGGCTCACTACAACAAGCGCTCCACCATCAGCTCCCGGGAGATCCAGACCGCCGTCCGCCTGCTGCTGCCTGGTGAGCTGGCTAAGCACGCCGTCTCCGAGGGCACCAAGGCCGTCACCAAGTACACCAGCGCCAAGTAACTGCTCTCTCCTGTTCCTAAAACAAACCAAAGGCTCTTTTAAGAGCCACCCACAGTTTCCCAGCAGAGCTACGTTATGCCATTGTATGTCCATACGTATAGATGATTACATGAAATGCTTTGTACAAACAATTGGATACGCACCACCTCCAGGATATTAAAAGTAGGTGCCAGCCTAAGGGTCTCACTGTAACCACTATACCACTATGCGTGGGTTTCCAGGGCTAACCCACAACTCTGTCCTCACCAAAGGCTGCACACTAATGATCCATAAATACAATTTATTCAGAAAAGGATTTAATCAAATATGACATACATCACAATGAAACACTTAATACTAGACCTAACACAAAAACCCAAGTGGGGAGGAACTCCAGGACTAACCAATTAATGTTATACACCAATGATTGGTAGTAGTCTTCACATCGAAGATAAATCCAGCATGATTATTAAATAAGTGCTAAGTGCATTGATCCTATCTGCACATATATATCCAGTCCTATGTCAAATCTCTCGTGCCCCCTTTACAACTATCAACAGTATCCAGTGCATGAATGAAGGGCGCTATGGCGTCTCCAAAAGCGAATATACAGCTCTTTGTAGGAAGTAGTGGGTGGCCCTTAAAAGGACCGTTGGTTTGCTGCTATGGGCTAAGAAGGAGCGAGCGGGTGGGTTTAGCCTCCGAAGCCGTAGAGAGTGCGTCCCTGTCGCTTGAGAGCATAGACGACATCCATGGCGGTGACGGTCTTGCGCTTGGCGTGCTCGGTGTAGGTGACAGCGTCACGGATCACGTTCTCCAGGAAGACCTTGAGCACCCCGCGGGTCTCCTCGTAGATGAGGCCGGAGATGCGCTTGACACCCCCTCTCCGAGCCAGGCGGCGGATGGCGGGCTTGGTGATGCCCTGGATGTTATCACGCAGCACCTTCCTGTGCCTCTTGGCGCCTCCTTTCCCCAGGCCCTTCCCGCCTTTGCCTCTTCCAGACATCTCGAATTCAGCTGCTGCTTTCTCTCGCTCAGACGACTGCTCCTGACCGCTCTCCAGCCCCTCCTTATATACAGCCGGAGCGGACCTGATTGGAGACTGCACAGAAATGGGCGGGGCTTCCGCGATCGTTGTGCCTTGTGCAGGAACAAAGCCATGCGCGGCCCTCGGGCTCCTAGCGAACATTTACACCGACAGTCTGAGCACTGCTCAAGTCCACACAGCTCTGAAAGTGATCTCCACCCGCATTGCGGTCCCTTCATTAGAACCTGCGCCGAACAACACACATTTGGGATGGAAGGAGATAACAATAACGAGAGCTAAGGGGAAGACGTAGTAATATGTGTGTTTCGCTGATGCAGTTACAGCATTGAATATTACAAGAGGGGAAATACCCGGCATTTCAAACGCCATAGAAACGGTGACTAAGGCCTCGTGGTGGGTTTTCTTATGCGCCAATCACTTTTTGGGCGGGAAATTTGAAATTACATTTCCTCCAATCGTGGGCGAGTAGGGAAAGCCTTTCCCAGCCTCCTTTGCGGCGTGCTCTTCCCCCCTTAGCCACCAGGCGGCGCTGTTGCAGCACTATCTGTTCCAATCTTCCTTCTGCTCAATGCGGCCGCTGACTGTTAAGAAGAAGCTTCCGGGGAAACGGACATAAGTGAATTGGCGGCCACTACACCCCAAAACAGTGGGCCCCTCACAGCACTAAACACGCACATCTGACCCCGAAAAGCACAAACTATTATTATGTCATATTCTCATGTGTTTTATTTCCATGACACGCAGGAGGAAAGCACCAAGTGCTTAAAGGACAAAGCCACATCCTATACAGTGGCATTGAAGCCTCCCACCAATGTCAGGATCATACACCTGTAGCGAGGAGACTTCTCTATGGCCACAAACATGGAGCAAAGCGACTCCCTAGACCAGCTGACCCCAACAGCTGTAAGCCATACTGAGTGATGCCCACACTGGCTGTTCTGAGGGATCCCCTGAATGGCTGTAATGTGGGATGCCCCCACTGGATTTACTGAGGGATGCCCAAACTGGCTCTAATGAGGGTTGTCCCCATTGGTTGTAAGCTGTAATGAGGGAAGCCCCCACTGCCTGTAAGCTGTAATGAGGGTTGCCCCCACTGCCTGTAAGCTGTACTGAGGGATGACCCCACTGACTGTAAGCTGTACTGAGGGATGACCCCACTGGCTGTAAGTTTTAATCAGGGATGCCCCACTGACTGTACTGAGGGATGCCCCCACTGGCTATTCTGAGGGATGCCCCCACTGGCTATTCTGAGGGATGCCCCCACTGGCTGTTCTGAGGGATCCCCCCACTGGCTGTTCTGAGGGATGCCCCCACTGGCTGTAATGAGGGATGCCCCACTGACTGTACTGAGGGATGCCCCCACTGGCTGTCAGCTGTACTGAGGGATACACCCTCCGTGCCCTCCGTGCACCTAAAAACCTGTGACAGCCAGTGAAGGAGGGTAACAGCAGCAGCTGTTTTCTTAAGCCCCATAAAGGCGTCTTGACCTAGTCACACAATATCCAATTGGGTTCTTGGGACACAACCCAGACACCCAAATGACAGGAGCACCAAAGCAATCAAATATAATTTCAATTTATTAAGAACCAGATTTGATCAAGAGACAAAAAACAACACGAACAATATACACAACTAACACATTAAAAACACTACATATCCCCAAAATCTTCATCCAGTGCTGCAATCGCAGCAAATTATTACTGGGAAACTCCTAAAATATCTACACGTATAAAAAAGACCTGTATAGACTAATCATTTTGTGCCGGCACAAAAACCCTAACCTCAAATACTCAATTCAATGATGTACAATAAAGTGACAGTGCATAATCAAGCAAAACAGTAATTCAATTAACAACAATTCATATATCAAAACATACATAAAGGATTCCTACTCATCTAACTAAACAATGAATACAAACATATATAAAGTGGTTAAGTGCAGAAAATATATATATACAAAGTGAGGATGTGCACACTGTCTCCAGAATAATATTGATCATGGATACCAGACACAGGTTATAGAATGAACAAATCAAAACAGTCAAGTGTAAACAAGTAAAGAGGCACCATACTAAGCCTGGCAACAGGTAAATCACGTGTGATGAGGAGCGGGGAACCAGCAGTGGGGACACCTTCGATCGCGGCCGCCCGTGCCGCTTCGCTGGGTGACTAAGTTATTACCAACACTATCCTGCTTTAAATACCTGGAAGCGTGTAATTGACCTAGTATCGGTGGTCCACATCTGTGGAGTGGGGTAGATGAGGAAGCACAGTGCTGGAGCAACGTTTAGCAAAGTAAGCTGATGATTATTTGTTTTAGCTTTTTGCATGAAAAAAAATCCCGCAAATAAACCTTGTGCTCGCAGGAGAGAGCGTCATCCGCCCGCCCACAAAAGGTGGAGCTAGTGTCGGGGAAATTATCCATATTAATTATGTCATATTTAAAGACACACAGAGACACACACACATATGCTTCCTTATGCACGGCCATGCTGCCCTTGTGGGCGCGCGTGTGGGGGGTGTGCCCCAGCTTTATTTTATAGCTTTACAGAGAAGACTTACAAGGAAATGTTCTATTATAACCAATCACAGAACGAGTCTTAAACTACATACATCAGCATATCATATCAGCCTATACATGTAACTGTGTTACAGTCCATATATAGAGAAATGCATATCACAAGTGAACAACCAATCAGCATAGTTTAACCGAATGTACAGCATATATGGGCAAGAACATATCCTTCATCCAATCACAAGTGAACAACCAAAGCAGTGTCCATGAGCTCACACTCCTGGCTCATCTGATAGATGGCAACAGCTGTACACAGCTATATGATCTTTTCCTATGGAGGTTATTTTTACATACACCATGATATATCCAAAGGTCACTACTACAGAATACAGACTGAACTGAATTTCAAGTGGATTTGGTCAAACTTGTAAATTCCTTCACACTAGCGCCCCGGCAGAGTGCTGCAGAGGGTGCATTCCCCCCTTTTCTCACCACAGAAGAGCCCGGGGGGGTGATCTGAGGCCCCCCGTGAAAAGAAGACCCGGCGGGAGGGTTTTGTGCCAGCTGTCAGTGGCCCCCCTGGCTGACCGGGCTTGCCGGCATGAGTAAACCAACCAGATGTCCCGCTTTGAGGCCCACTGTCCCTTCAGTAACCTAAATGCCCCACTTTGCCGACATGGGGGAGGCTGTCCCACAGCACATGCACAATGCCGGGTGTATGAATGGCGGCAGTGCAATGCATGGGACTTCTGAGCACTGGCTCCATCACCAACATCATTTATGGAACAAATATTCCTAGAGCATGTGACCCGTAATTAAGCCACACCCTAAAGCACACCCCCTGCCACACCCATCACCCACAAAGCGGTTTAAACTGTCCCACTTTGAGGACCCCAAGAAATGGTCAGTTTAGGCATGAGGCTCCCCGACTCACCTGCCGCTGCTCCTGCAGAGTCCATTGAGGAATTTGGGGCTCCGTCATCCATGTTGGATCCCACACTGCTATCCAGAGCCCATAGAAAATAATGGGCACCTCAGTCTGAGCTTGTACACAACACCCACTCACCTACACACAGGAATCTCCCCCTGGAGATCCGAGCGTGCTGATTGGACGAACGGCCGTGCATGCAATGTAGGACAGGGAAAAGATGAGTTGCACTCGGCAATCTGGGGGTTTCACACCCCTGATAGGGGGGCCCGAGGGAAAGGACCAAAACCCAGGGTAGTCAAAAGTCCACTTTAATGCAGCGCTGTTTCACACAGTGGGGGCATCCCAGCTTGTACACAACACCCACCCACCTACAGACAGGAATCTAAAACTTGGGGGACCCCCAAACACATCTCTGGATGCCTCAGCAGTCTGCTGGAGGTAAGTCTGATCTGGGGGTCTGACTGGAGAAGCTCTATGAAAGTGAGGATTCCTTTTAAAGTGGATCAAAAGCCAGGATTTTTGACTATCCTGGGTTATGGTCCAATTCCCCCGAGGCACCCCAATCAGGGATGCTCCACTGCATGAAACCCCCCAGATCGCCTAAGTCAACTCACCTCTTCCCGGTCCTGGTCTGCTCATCCAATCAGCACGCTCGGAGCCACTGACGTCACGTCGGTTAAGCCTTCCTCTAAGGCGAGCAGATCCAAGCGCTGACAGCCACATCCCCCGCTACCTTCTAACAGGGAGCGTGCCCACGCCGGCCATTCACAAACGCCTGGTGCGTCACGCGCCCTGTGAGGGGGATAGCGGGCGATGTGGCCACAGCTTGCGCATTCGCCGTTGGACCGGGAAGCAAGGTAAGTGGACGGGGCGACCGGGGGGAGGGGGTTTCACACAGCGGGGCATCACGATTTTGGATGCCCCAGGGGGAGGGAGTCGATTGGCTCGGACATCTAATAGATTCCCAGGCCGATCGTGGTGGATTTTTGTCTACTTCAAAGAGGACCAAAACCCACCCTGACGTCTGTAAGACTCCAGGGCTGGCATACTCGCTCCCCTGGGACAATCCGATGGGGGTTCCCCGCTGTGTGAAGCCTCCCAGGTCGCCCAAAAACGCACCTTCATTCCCGGTTAAAGTGGACCAAAAGCCAGGATTTTGACTATCCATTCCCCGCTGCATGAAACCCCCCCAGTCCTACGGCGCATGCTCGCCCGCTCATCCAATCAGCGAGCTCGGAGCCGCCGATGCCACGTCGTCTAAGGCCAGCGGCTTCCAGCGTGCTGACGGGCGCATCCCCTGCTACCCTCTAACAGGGAGCGTGCCCGCCATTCACAGGCCCTTCTAGAGGACAGCAGGGAGGGATGCGGCCGTGGCTCGCACATACAAGGTAAGTGGACGGGGCGACCGGGGGGAGGGGGTATCACACAGAGGGGCATCACGATTTTGGAGGCCCCGGGGGTAGGGATTGTAGGGAATCTAATAGATTCCCAGGCCGATCGTGGTGGATTTTTGTCCACTTTAAAGAGGACCAAAACCCACCGTGATGTCTATGAGAATCCAGGGCTGGCATACTTGGTCCCCTGGGACAACCCGATGGGGGTTCCCCGCTGTGTGAAACCTCTCAGCTCACCCAAAAACTCACCTTCGTTCCCGGTCCAATGGCCACAACCCCGCTGTCCCTTTAGCAGGCCGTGTGCATATGGCCAGTGCGGGCACACTCCCTGTTACAGGTTAGCGGGGGATACGGCAGCCAGCGCGTATCCGAGGGCACTGATTGGACGAGCAGCCGCGTGACTCATAGGAATGGGAAGAGGCGACCTGGGGGCTTTCACATAGCGGGGCCAAGGACCAAAACCCTGGATAGAGAGAGAGAGAAAAGAGAGAGAGAGAGAGAAAAGAGAGAGAGAGAGAGAGAGAGAGAAGAGAGAGAGAGAGAGAGAGAGAGAGAGAGAGAGAGAGAGAGAGAGAAGAGAGAAAGAGAGAGAGAGAAAAGAGGGAGAGAGAGAGAGAGATAAAAGAGGGAGAGAGAGAGACTACAACAAAATGGCTGCCTCCGGAGGACATTTCTGCGGAATGTTTTTAGATCGACTCTCTCAGGCTATTCAGAGCAGTGATGTGTTGTCTGACAAAGAGAACTGAATTCCCCTAAATATTCTCCATTAGCTTGAAATGTATCTCCTTATCTATTCACTTTCTCACGCTATTTAGAGGTCTACGCCGCTCTGTTGGGAAACCATGGCAACCAGCCAGGCATGGAGAGGAAGTCAGGGGAATTGTTTCCGGTTCGGGGGATGAGGAAGTGACAATAATGAGGCAGAGGAGACAGGCGGCTGCTGGGTGCTGAGGTGACTATAATGATGCCCCGACATAGAATTATCATATATATTATTATTATTACAACACTGCGGGTAACTTTAATGTAATGTTTAGTTGTATTGTTTTATCTGCACATAGTTATTTTCTTTTATTAACGATGTTTATAATAGAAAAGTGAAGATGTCAGGCAATGCCTTTTGTAGGTTTAATGAGTATATTTTAAAGTGGAGCAAAGCCAACGGGGATTGGCACAGGAGTCTATGAGATTCCCGGGCTGATTAATTCCCTCCCCCGGGTATCCAAAATTGGGACGCCCCGCTGTGTGAGACCCCCCAGGTTGCCCCATACACTTATCTTCTTTCCCTTTACAGCGGCGCTGGATGCCCCTTCCAATGCTGGGCGTGCAGCAGCCACGTCCCCGCTATCCCTTTAGCAAGGTGTGTGCCCGCACCAGGCATTTGTGAATGGACACGCTCCCTGTTAGATGCGCATGCATTGTAGGACCGGGAAAGAAGGCGACCCGGGGGGTTTCACACAGCAGAGCATCCCCGGGGGCAAGGACCAAAACCCAGGATAGTCAAAATCCACTTTAAGATGAGCTTTCGGGAATACCTGGTTCTCTTCATCAGACATAATGTCTGGTGCTAATTATATTAGTATCTGTTTTTTTTTTTAGTGCTTCTAATATTATTTTGCTGTTTTTATTAATTATAAATTCATTGGCTCATGCACAGGCTCTCGTCCTATCAGAGCCGTTTGCCTTCTGGAAAGCAATTTAATTAGAATGCTTAATTAAAATAGCAAATGTTATTTTTCTTCTTATTATTAGTAGTAATAAAGAAAATTGGTTGGCCCTGGAGTATAAAAGACTACAACAGTCCCATCCTGATTTGGGATGCACCGCTTTGTGTATCCCCACAAATCGCCAGTGACACTCGCCCTCCTGGCGTTCCCACGGCAGCGACGGGCAGCCAATCCTATGCTCGGGTGGATTCAACTTCTGACATCAGAAACTGAATTAATTGAGCGCACCGCTGGCCACCCCCCCCCCCCAAACTCGCCTCTAGCTTGGGGGCGCACTCATGCCGGCTATTCAAAAATACATGTAGGTGCGCACCTAGCTGAAAAGGTATAGTGAGGCTGCACATGTGTTGTGGGATCGACGGCTAGGTGAGTTAAAGTGGACCAAAACCCAGCATCATCGAATAGATTCCCGGGCCGATTGGTTCCCTCCCCCCGGGGCATCCAAAATCTGGATGCCCCGCTGTGTGAAGCCCCCCAGGTCAGTACCTTGATTCTTGGTTAAACGGCGCATCGCCATAATCCCTCTAGCAGGGCGCATGCACGCGCCAGGCATTTGTGAGTGGCCGGCGCAGGCACGCTCCCTGTTAGAGGGAAGTGGGGGATGCGTCCACCGGCGCACTCGGAGCCGCTGGGGTAGACAACGTAGGGCCGGGATAAGGTGAGTTGCACTCGGCGATCTGGGGGTTTCACACCCCTGATCGCGGTGCATAGATCCCTGGATATGTTATATTGGCGGTAATAGGTCTGTTCTTTGTTGATGATGGTTTAACATGTATTGACGATTTGACTTGCTGTTCCTTGCTCCCTTGTATATTTGCAATATGATTTTGCACTTAATTATATAGACACAAAACAACGCTATTGGCACTTGGCACTTTCTGATAGGAGGTGCAATAGATTTGTATGAATTTTTGAGAAGATAGGCACTATGCACTTTAATTAATTAATCATTAGTCTTATTGAGTATTACACTTTTTGTATATATGTATATACGTTTATAGGGTAGAATTTTATGTATGTAGCACTATTAGGTCTTCACAGTAATTGGATAAGTTTAGAGGGATATATCATTTGGTTTTAGTAGAATCTTTGTGGGAGTAATTACCATTTTTGACCAGCTGGGGGCAGGAGCACTCTCTATATATAATTCCTATGTGATAATACCAAGATTTGTTAGGAACCTTCTACTGCAGATATTATTAGATTTATATATGCTATATTAATTGGCATTGAAATAATAATTGATTTCATCCAGGGTTGGTTTGTTTTTAATTTTTGTTATATGTGTGTTTTATATGTTTTTTAATTATTGCGCCATAATAAATTTTCATCGATTATTTTCTGATGGAGTGCCCAGTTGTGAATTCCATTTTTGGGTTTTGTCTTTAGGAAAGGACCAAAACCCAGGATAGTAAAAATCCTGGGTTTTGGTCCACTTTAATGCAGCGCTGTTTCACACAGTGGAGGCATCCCAGCTCAGGAAACCCCAGGAATCGGTCTTTTAGGCTCCAGGGCCTTTGTTTTGGCAGGTTTTGGTCCACTTTACATGTGTGTGAATGATTCATGATTAACCAGTGTCCGGTTCTCTCTTTATATATGTATTTATAGGTGCCCATTGTTTACATTGCCGCGGGCTGCTCCAGCGAATCCCACTGCCGAGGGGTCGCGCCGCACACTGCTCGCCAGGACCCCGACGGGATCAAAAGCCGGCTTCTGTAAACTGGGCGGGACTTTGGGAAGTGCGGCACATTCCCGCGGAAACTAATGAAAGGCAAGAAGACTGACATGCACAGACTGAGCTCGGAGACCTACGCGGACCCTGCTCCGAGGGGGACCCTGAGATCGGACGCCGCGCCCACCCGTGTCCCCAACAGGAAAATAACATGTAACCACGGCAACACCGAAACGTCACCCTTCAATATGTCCACTACCTTGCAGAAGCATCTATCGGCAGGAACTGACTTGTTGCAGAATACAAGAGACAGGTACCGGGGTGCGGCCGTGTCCTTATTATTCATGTGGACCTGAGATTGTTTACATAATACATTTTTTTTAAAATTCAAACTCATTTTAGAAACAACAGCGTGCTGGGCCCCTCCCCCGAGGAGCAACATCGTGTTACTACCAGGATATTACAGCTCACGCTGGAGATAATTCATTTGCTGACCGGAGAGGTGAGGGGGATTCTGGGAGGTCACATGACATTGCACTAATCTGTATTAATAAAACATGTCCCTGACTAGAGAGGTGAGGGGGATTCTGGGAGGTCGCATGACATCACTTACTATTCCATTAATAAGACATGCCCCTGAGAAGTGAGGGGGATTCTATGAGGTCACATGGCATTGCTTACATTTCCATTAATAAAAAATGCTCCTGACCAGAGAGTTGAAGGGGATTTCACATGACATCGCTCTCATCTCTTTTAGTAAAACACGTCCCTGACTGGAGAGGCGAGGTAGATTCTAGGAGGTCACATGGCATCACTCTAATCTCTATTAATTAAAAACACGTCCCTGACTAGAGAGGTGAGGGGGATTCTGGGAGGTCACATGGCATCACTCTAATCTCTATTAATTAAACACGTCCCTGACTAGAGAGGTTAAGGGGCATTCTGGGAAGTCACATGACACTGCAATCATTTCTATTAATAAAACACATCCCTAACTAGAGAGGTGAGGGGGATTCTGGGAGGTCACATGACATTGCACTAATCTGTATTAATAAAACATGTCCCTGACTAGAGAGGTGAGAGGGATTCTGGGAGGTCACATGACATCGCTTGCATCTCCATTAATAAAACACAACACTGACTGGAGAGGTGAGGGGGATTCTGGGAGGTCACATGACATCTCTATTAATAAAACACGCCCCTGAATAGAGAGTTGAGGGAGATTCTGGGAGGTCACATGACATCTCTATTAATAAAACGCGTCCCTGACTAGAGAGGTGAAGGGGTTTCTAGAAGGTCACATGACATCGCTCTCATCTCTGTTAATAAAACACGCCCCTGAATAGAGAGTTGAGGGGGATTCTGGGAGGTCACATGACATCTCTATTAATAAAACACATTCCTGACTAGAGAGGTGAGGGGGATTCTGGCAGGAAATAAGACACATTTCTGGAATATCCTTCCTCTAGGTAAAGTGAGTAATATATATATATATATATATATATATATATATATATATATATATATATATATATATATATATATATATATCTCATTCTGTGCAGGTTTATGGACCTATAACTGAGACCAGGAAAGCCATGATGGAGAACCCGAACCCTCACTCAGCTCCTGAGAAAAACAAGGTAAAAGGGATTCTAGAGGTTACTGGAGAGATGAGCATTGCTGGGGGTTTTGGACGTTCTTGTAGGTGACAATAAATTGAATATCTCTTGTTACCCCACGAAGGAGTGGCGGCACCTGGAAGGACACTGCGGGCTGGACAAAGCGGCCATGATGGAGGATCAGCCTATCACATCCCCAGGTAAGAAGAGACCCCACTATGGAGGATCCCCCTAGATGCTCTTTCTCATGGTATAACCAGGAAATGTAATGTATTGAGTCTTCGTGTGTTTCCTATAGATGGATCGTGGAGGAATAACCCCTCTCTGGGCTCCACTCAGGAGGAGCGCGACAGCCCCCTACAGGTAGCAGAAACAAGGCGTCTTCTTTATTTCTGATCTTTGTCTGTCCCATTCATCAGTCAGACTCTCTCATGTACGGCGTCTTTTCCAGGGTGACGGCCTGATTGCGGTTAAAATGGAAGATGGTGAAGAAGCGTCTATGAGGGGACATGACCGGTGTGCAGAGGAGGAGATCTGTCCACAGATCAACACAGGTTACAAATACTCATTAAATCCAAAAAAGCCTGTAAAAACCCTCTATTATACTCCTGCTATCCTGCTCACTACACCATGTGACACAAAGGCTCAGGAGCCATCAGCTTCTATTAGACTCCTGCTATCCTGCTCACTACACAATGTGACACAAAGGCTCAGGAGCCATCAGCCTCTATTAGACTCCTGCTATCCTGCCCACTACACCATGTGACACAAAGGCTCAGGAGCCATCAGCCTCTATTAGACTCCTGCTATCCTGCTCACTACACAATGTGACACAAAGGCTCGGGAGCCATCAGCCTCTATTAGACTCCTGCTATCCTGATCACTACACCATGTGACACAAAGGCTCAGGAGCCATCAGCCTCTATTAGACTCCTGCTATCCTGCCCACTACACCATGTGACACAAAGGCTCAGGAGCCATCAGCCTCTATTAGACTCCTGCTATCCTGCCCACTACACCATGTGACACAAAGGCTCAGGAGCCATCAGCCTCTATTAGACTCCTGCTATCCTGCTCACTACACCATGTGACACAAAGGCTCAGGAGTCATCAGCCTCTATTAGACTCCTGCTATCCTGCTCACTACACCATGTGACACAAAGGCTCAGGGGCCATCAGCCTCTATTAGACTCCTGATCACTACACCATGTGACACAAATGCTCAGGGGCCATCAGCCTCTATTAGACTCCTGCTATCCTGATCACTACACCATGTGACACAAAGGCTCAGGAGCCATCAGCCTCTATTAGACTCCTGCTATCCTGCTCACTACACCATGTGACACAAAGGCTCAGGGGCCATCAGCCTCTATTAGACTCCTGCTATCCTGCTCACTACACCATGTGACACAAAGGCTCAGGAGCCATCAGCCTCTATTAGACTCCTGCTCACTACACCATGTGACACAAAGGCTCAGGAGCCACCCCCCCCCCCCCATGGCTTTCTTGACCTAATCTTCCATCATTGTGTGTTTGCTTTCTACAGATGGATCCCGAAATCACAATGAAACCATTACTGATGAATATATAAATACAGAAGAAAGAGAGCTGGTCGTTCAGCTGATAAAAGAAGATATTCCTCTAGAAATAGTCACAGGTGAGCAATAAGAAAGTGGCCACCAATTCTTCTTGCGGAGTTCCTTCTCACGTTATGGTCACATGACGCCAGAGCATTTCTCAAGTGGCTTTAAGCTTCTCCTAAAGCCTGGTCCTCTCTATACTGTCACTAAGGGGAACATTATGTATCGTTTCTCTGTCCTGATGTCACCTGCGCCCTTTCATGGGACAACTGGAACTGGAATATAATGATCAGTAAGCACATAACTCCTCTCATGCTCCTCCATAACTGTAGAGGTTTATGCGAACAGCTAAGCCCCCATGACCCAGCAGCCACTCGGGCCTCAATTCAATAAGAGTTGAAAAAAGCCTGATGATTTCACTGTTAGTGAATCACCAGCTATGAAAACAATGAAAATGACACTTTTTTACTCCTAAAAAAAAAAGTAGTGAGGTGGAAAATGAAATATTATAATTAGTATTAATTATCTTAGTTCTAGCCGCCTGTATGCCATCTCTCACATTCTCAGTGTGTAGAGGGGTTTTCACCCCTCTCTCCTCATAGGTTTAAACCATTAGAATGTTATGTCTGCTTAACTGAGAAGCAGATGTTCTTCATGTCTGAAATATACCTTCCATATATGTGAATCTGTATATTTTTTAAATATCCAATGGACGTCTGACGTGTCCAGGCATCCAATCAGAATGGTCATTTCAGTTCCTTCGTTTAAAACTGTATTTAAGCAAGCAAAAGAGCCAGTAATGTGGCCAGTGGCGATAGAAGTAGCAGCTCCCGATTGACCGAATAAACATTCTATTTCCTGAAGACATTTTGCTTCTGTGTTTCCTCCTTTCTACACTGTAGTAAAAGTTGTCATTGACTTTCATTGTCCTTTTATCTGGTGATTCAGTAACAGTGACATTCTCAGACTTTTTTTCTCTTGAATTTAATTTTTAACTACCATGAGGTTTTTTTTTTAAATCGAGGCCATGGTCTCCTGCAGTTTTTTTTGTATCCCCCTCACCCACCACCACCAAGAAGCCTGGAAAAATACATTTTGTCCGTGTGTTTCCTACAGATGACGTCAGAACGGAAGGTTCTCTGATCATTCATCTGGATTACCCTGGTCAGCATCAGGTGAGTGTAGGTGCTGTAGTATGTGAGTAACGTGTTGTCATTGATTTTACTGCTATTCTTTCGGCATCCGAGCAACTCATCCTTACTCACAGCAACATTTGTCCAGGCAGTAAAAAATGGAAAACGCTATACTTACCTTTTACCTCTCAAAACCGATTGCTCCTAGTCCGGCACTCTGACAGCTATATGTTCGGGAGATCATCACCCCGCCTGGCCTGATCATCTGTCGCTTCTGTAGCACATGTGGTCTGAGGGCTCAGCACTCAGACATGTGATGAGTGAGTTCTGGATGGGCCTCGTGGGTGTGGCCACCAATTCGTCTTGCAGAGTTCCTTCTCATGTTATGGTGGACAGTAACGATGCAGATACCAGTTATAGGGGATCTCCTCATCTCATCACGCCAGACCATTTTTCTCCTATAGCCTTCTCTGTGGGATGGGGATGCTGACAGACTTGGGATGCTGACAGGGTACATATATACTCCACTGAAGACAAGTCTCTTAAAGTGGACCAAGCCCCACAAAGATCGGCCCAGGAATCTAAGATTGATCCCCCCTCCCCGGGGCATCCAAAACCGGGATGCCCCACTGTGTGACACCCTTTCAGATCACCAATAAACTCACTTTTGTTCCCGATCCAACGGCGCATGCAAGAGCAGCTCCCTGTTAGAGGGTAACGGTGGATGTGACCACAGTCTGCAGGAAAGAAGGGAGAGGGGGGACATGATTGAGACCTTTAAATATGTGAAAGGATTGAATAAGGTTCAGGAGGGAAGTGTTTTTAAGAAGAAGCTTAATGATAGAACAAGGGGGCACAACCTGAAGCTAGTCGGGGGGGGAAGATCAGGAGCAATGTTAGAAAATATTATTTTACAGAAAGAGTAGTAGATGCTTGGAACAAACTTCCAGCAGAGGTAGTTGAAAAATCAACAGTCACTGAATTTAAACATGCCTGGGATAAGCTTCCATCTATCCTACGATAAAGAGAACATACAGTATACACATAAGATAAAGAGAACATACAGTATACACATAAGATAAAGAGAACATACAGTATACACATAAGATAAAGAGAACATACAGTATACACATAAGATACAGGGAACATACAGTATACACATAAGATACAGGGAACATACAGTATACACATAAGATACAGAGAACATACAGTATATACATAAGATACAGAGAACATACAGTATACACATAAGATAAAGAGAACATACAGTATACACATAAGATACAGAGAACATACAGTATACACATAAGATACAGAGAACATACAGTATACACATAAGATAAAGAGAACATACAGTATATACATAAAATACAGAGAACGTACAGTATACACATAAGATACAGAGAACGTACAGTATATACATAAGATACAGAGAACGTACAGTATACACATAAGATACAGAGAACATACAGTATGCACATAAGATACAGAGAACATACAGTATACACATAAGATACAGAGAACATACAGTATACACATAACATACAGAGAACATACAGTATACACATAAGATACAGAGAACATACAGTATATACATAAGATACAGAGCACATACAGTATACACATAAGATACAGAGAACATACAGTATACACATAAGATACAGAGAACATACAGTATACACATAAGATATAGAGAACATACAGTATATACACATAAGATACAGAGAACATACAGTATACACATAAGATATAGAGAACATACAGTATATACACATAAGATAAAGAGAACATACAGTATACACATAAGATACAGAGAACATACAGTATACACATAAGATATAGAGAACATACAGTATATACACATAAGATAAAGAGAACATACAGTATACACATAAGATACAGAGAAGATACAGTATACGCATAAGATACAGAGCACATACAGTATACACATAAGATACAGAGAACATACAGTATACACATAAGATACAGAGAAGATACAGTATACGCATAAGATACAGAGCACATACAGTATACACATAAGATACAGAGCACATACAGTATACACATAAGATACAGAGCACATACAGTATACACATAAGGGCAGACTAGATGGACAGTATGGTCTCCTTCTGCCGTCAACCTTCTATGTTTCTATGTCAGCTCGCTCTGATCTGCTCACATTGGACGCTGGTATGAGTCACGGACAAAGCCCCACCTGGGGGCTGGCTCGCTCCGAACTTGCCCGGGAATATAATAATTTTTTTTTTTTTAATTCGGGCAATAAGACGCACTGTAATTACAGAGAACGTACAGTATACACATAAGATACAGAGAACATACAGTATATACATAAGATACAGAGAACATACAGTATACACATAAGATAAAGAGAACATACAGTATACACATAAGATACAGAGAACATACAGTATACACATAAGATACAGAGAACATACAGTATATACATAAGATACAGAGAACATACAGTATACACATAAGATAAAGAGAACATACAGTATATACATAAGATACAGAGAACGTACAGTATACACATAAGATACAGAGAACGTACAGTATATACATAAGATACAGAGAACGTACAGTATACACATAAGATACAGAGAACATACAGTATGCACATAAGATACAGAGAACATACAGTATACACATAAGATACAGAGAACATACAGTATACACATAACATACAGAGAACATACAGTATACACATAAGATACAGAGAACATACAGTATATACATAAGATACAGAGCACATACAGTATACACATAAGATACAGAGAACATACAGTATACACATAAGATACAGAGAACATACAGTATACACATAAGATATAGAGAACATACAGTATATACACATAAGATAAAGAGAACATACAGTATACACATAAGATACAGAGAAGATACAGTATACGCATAAGATACAGAGCACATACAGTATACACATAAGATACAGAGCACATACAGTATACACATAAGGGCAGACTAGATGGACAGTATGGTCTCCTTCTGCCGTCAACCTTCTATGTTTCTATGTCAGCTCGCTCTGATCCGCTCACATTGGACGCTGGTATGAGTCACGGACAAAGCCCCACCTGGGGGCTGGCTCGCTCCGAACTTGCCCGGGAATATAATAATTTTTTTTTTTTTAATTCGGGCAATAAGACGCACTGTAATTACCCCCAACTTTTGAGGAAAAATAAGCCCTTCTTATAGGGTGAAACACGACATTTTTAATCAACAGGGAATCGGGGCCCGAGCAAGCCAGGTTTGGGGAGTTTTTATTAACCCCCCAACACCTCTAATGTTCCTCTTTAAAGTGGATAAAAGGCACACAAAAAATACCATTTTGTGAATACTCACCTTGTAAAATGGGTATTATGAGTATGTCACACACCCCGCTTCAAGAATCCATAACATGTGGGTAATATCGTCCTGAAGAGGCGTTCCTGCAGAGATGATAGTAAAAGAAAGCCCCTCCCTGATCCATAAATACCTGGGACCTCCCACTCACTACCCAGTATACAGAAGCAGTAAGGTAAGGGACCAGGAAGAGGCAAATATAAACAACAACCACGCAAAGTTCGCAATAAAGAGGATCCTGAATACAAAAGGGCGTGTTGAAGCGGGGTGTGTGACATACTCATAATACCCATTTTACAAGGTGAGTATTCACAAAATGGTATTATTCTTAGTATGTCACACACCCCGCTTCAAGAATCCATAACATGTGGGACATCCAACAGCAGTGTCCATAACAAGGGCGGGGATCCAAAACTAGGCAACAATGCACAACCTTAAACCACAACAGCTTGCAAAACTTTGCGGCCAAAAACAGCATCCGCTGATGCCCGAACATCAACCTTGTAAAACTTGGAAAAGGTGTGAACAGAAGACCAGGTAGCGGCCTTACAAACTTGCTCAACAGAAGCCTGGTGCTGAAAGGCCCAGGACGCACCAACTGCACGAGTAGAATGAGCAGTAACACGAAAAGGGGGACTCCTCCCCTTGGCAGAATAGGCCCCAATGATGGCCTGACGAATCCATTTACTAATGGAAGATTTGGCAGGAGCCAAACCTTTCCTAGGCCCGCAGGGCACCACAAAGAAAGCATCAGTCTTACGAAAGGAAGACGTAACCTCCAGATAATGTTCCACAACACGAACTACATCCAAGGAATGCAATGCCCTTTCCTTGTCGTCGCTGGGATGTGGGCATAGAGAGGGCAAAACAATGTCCTGATTCAGATGAAACTCCGAGACCACTTTAGGAAGAAAATCCTGCTTGAAACGAAAGACAACCTTGTCCTGATGTTTCTCGAAGTACGGAGCTGTAATGGATAAAGCTGCCAACTCATAAACACGCCTAACCGAAGTGATAGCCACCAAAAAGGCCACCTTTTGCGTAAGAGAAGACAAAGCTATCTCATTCAACGGAGGGCCCTGGAGAGCAGAAAGAACCAGGTTCAAATCCCAAACTGGAACAAAAGGCTTCCTAGGAGGCCGAACATGTGTAACACCTTGGAAAGAGGTCTTGACTAAGGGATGAAGTGCAAAAGACCTTTGGAAGAACACCGCCAGGGCAGAAACCTGCCCTTTCAATGTACTAAGCTGGAGCCCCAGATCTAGACCATGTTGGAGAAACTCTAAAATTCTAGGAAAGGAGAACTCTCGACAAGAGAGAGACCTACTTTCACACCAATCAATATAGGCCCTCCAAGTCCTGTAGTAAATAGAAGAGGAAGAGCGCTTCCTGGCACAGATAAGAGTCTGAATCACCGCGTCAGAAAGACCTTCTTCCTTCAAGATGGCGGTTTCAGCAGCCATGCCGTCAAAGCCAGCGATGGTAAATTGGGATAGCGCAGCCGACCCTGGGTGAGCAGGTCCGGCAGCAGAGGCAGGGCGAACTGACCCTCTGCCAGTCTTACAAGGTCTGCGAACCAAACTCGCCTTGGCCACCTTGGGGCCACCAGAATCGCAGACGCACCATCCAAGGCCAGTTTGCGCAGCACTCTGGCTAGCATTGGGAACGGAGGAAACAGGTAAAGGAACCCCAGATCCCTCCAGTTTAGAGACATGGCATCCACTGTCAGAGCCAGAGGATCCTGCGAGAGAGACACAAAGACTGGAAGCTTGTGATTGTGACGAGAAGCAAAGAGGTCCACCGCTGGGACCCCCCACCTGAGACATATCGAACGAAACACCCTGGGACTCAGAGACCACTCCCCCTGACGAGAGGAGGCCCTGCTCAGCAAGTCCGCCTCCGTGTTCTCCACTCCCGGAATGTAGACTGCTGAGATACACGGGACGTGGGTCTCTGCCCAGTCCAGAATCAAAGACACTTCCCTGAGGGCACTCCTGCTGCGAGTCCCTCCTTGGTGATTGATGTAAGCAACCGCTGTTCTGTTGTCCGACCGGACCTGAACTGGCAGGCCTCTCAACTGATGAGTCAAGCGAAACAGAACCAACCTGATGGCTCTCAACTCCAGAACATTGATGGGCTCGTGAGCCTCCCGCGGGCCCCACATACCCTGAAACTGGAGGTCCTTCCAAACACCCCCCCAACCTGACAGACTGGCATCCGTGGTGACTGTTTCCCAACACGGAGCCAGAAAAGATCTGCCCTTCAACAGATTGACCGACCCCAGCCACCATTGCAGGGATCGACGAACTCGGGGAGTCATCAGGAAGGACTGATCCAACGATAGAGGAGACTTGTCCCAAACCTTCAACAGATGAAGCTGAAGCGTCCTTGTGTGAAACTGCGCAAAGGGAACTGCCTCGAATGAGGCCACCATTAACCCCACCAGCCTCATCCCTAACCGGATGGTCGGATGAGGGGTTGACAAGAGAAGCCGAACTAACTCCTGAATCAAAATAATCTTGGCCTGGGGAAGAAACACCCTGGCCTGTGAAGTGTCCAGAGACATTCCCAGAAAGGTCAGAATTCTGGACGGAGAAAGAGAAGACTTGGGGTGGTTGATCACCCAACCAAACCTCTCCAGATCGGGGCAGGGGCTTTTATTCCAATCTGCCCGAACATCAACCTTGTAAAACTTGGAAAAGGTGTGAACAGAAGACCAGGTAGCGGCCTTACAAACTTGCTCAACAGAAGCCTGGTGCTGAAAGGCCCAGGACGCACCAACTGCACGAGTAGAATGAGCAGTAACACGAAAAGGGGGACTCCTCCCCTTGGCAGAATAGGCCCCAATGATGGCCTGACGAATCCATTTACTAATGGAAGATTTGGCAGGAGCCAAACCTTTCCTAGGCCCGCAGGGCACCACAAAGAAAGCATCAGTCTTACGAAAGGAAGACGTAACCTCCAGATAATGTTCCACAACACGAACTACATCCAAGGAATGCAATGCCCTTTCCTTGTCGTCGCTGGGATGTGGGCATAGAGAGGGCAAAACAATGTCCTGATTCAGATGAAACTCCGAGACCACTTTAGGAAGAAAATCCTGCTTGAAACGAAAGACAACCTTGTCCTGATGTTTCTCGAAGTACGGAGCTGTAATGGATAAAGCTGCCAACTCATAAACACGCCTAACCGAAGTGATAGCCACCAAAAAGGCCACCTTTTGCGTAAGAGAAGACAAAGCTATCTCATTCAACGGAGGGCCCTGGAGAGCAGAAAGAACCAGGTTCAAATCCCAAACTGGAACAAAAGGCTTCCTAGGAGGCCGAACATGTGTAACACCTTGGAAAGAGGTCTTGACTAAGGGATGAAGTGCAAAAGACCTTTGGAAGAACACCGCCAGGGCAGAAACCTGCCCTTTCAATGTACTAAGCTGGAGCCCCAGATCTAGACCATGTTGGAGAAACTCTAAAATTCTAGGAAAGGAGAACTCTCGACAAGAGAGAGACCTACTTTCACACCAATCAATATAGGCCCTCCAAGTCCTGTAGTAAATAGAAGAGGAAGAGCGCTTCCTGGCACAGATAAGAGTCTGAATCACCGCGTCAGAAAGACCTTCTTCCTTCAAGATGGCGGTTTCAGCAGCCATGCCGTCAAAGCCAGCGATGGTAAATTGGGATAGCGCAGCCGACCCTGGGTGAGCAGGTCCGGCAGCAGAGGCAGGGCGAACTGACCCTCTGCCAGTCTTACAAGGTCTGCGAACCAAACTCGCCTTGGCCACCTTGGGGCCACCAGAATCGCAGACGCACCATCCAAGGCCAGTTTGCGCAGCACTCTGGCTAGCATTGGGAACGGAGGAAACAGGTAAAGGAACCCCAGATCCCTCCAGTTTAGAGACATGGCATCCACTGTCAGAGCCAGAGGATCCTGCGAGAGAGACACAAAGACTGGAAGCTTGTGATTGTGACGAGAAGCAAAGAGGTCCACCGCTGGGACCCCCCACCTGAGACATATCGAACGAAACACCCTGGGACTCAGAGACCACTCCCCCTGACGAGAGGAGGCCCTGCTCAGCAAGTCCGCCTCCGTGTTCTCCACTCCCGGAATGTAGACTGCTGAGATACACGGGACGTGGGTCTCTGCCCAGTCCAGAATCAAAGACACTTCCCTGAGGGCACTCCTGCTGCGAGTCCCTCCTTGGTGATTGATGTAAGCAACCGCTGTTCTGTTGTCCGACCGGACCTGAACTGGCAGGCCTCTCAACTGATGAGTCAAGCGAAACAGAACCAACCTGATGGCTCTCAACTCCAGAACATTGATGGGCTCGTGAGCCTCCCGCGGGCCCCACATACCCTGAAACTGGAGGTCCTTCCAAACACCCCCCCAACCTGACAGACTGGCATCCGTGGTGACTGTTTCCCAACACGGAGCCAGAAAAGATCTGCCCTTCAACAGATTGACCGACCCCAGCCACCATTGCAGGGATCGACGAACTCGGGGAGTCATCAGGAAGGACTGATCCAACGATAGAGGAGACTTGTCCCAAACCTTCAACAGATGAAGCTGAAGCGTCCTTGTGTGAAACTGCGCAAAGGGAACTGCCTCGAATGAGGCCACCATTAACCCCACCAGCCTCATCCCTAACCGGATGGTCGGATGAGGGGTTGACAAGAGAAGCCGAACTAACTCCTGAATCAAAATAATCTTGGCCTGGGGAAGAAACACCCTGGCCTGTGAAGTGTCCAGAGACATTCCCAGAAAGGTCAGAATTCTGGACGGAGAAAGAGAAGACTTGGGGTGGTTGATCACCCAACCAAACCTCTCCAGAGTGGACACCACCGCCCTGGTGTCCAACTCCGCTTGGTTGAAGGAAGAGGCCATGATCAGTAGATCGTCCAAATAGGGCACGATGCGGATACCCTGACCTCTGAGCAGAGCCATCACCCCCGCTAGCACCTTGGTGAACACCCGAGGAGCTGAGGTGAGACCGAAAGGAAGTGCCACAAACTGAAAGTGCCGATCCTCCACCACGAACCTGAGAAACCTCTGGTGTGCTGGAAAAACCGGAACGTGTAGATAAGCATCCTTGATGTCTATGGACGTCAGAAAGTCTCCCTGACGAAGAGAGTGAATGGCCGAACGCAGCGTTTCCATGCGGAATTTCCTCGGCCGGATGAACTTGTTGAGAAACTTCAGATCCAAGATGGGTCGGACCAACCCGTCCTTCTTGGGTACCGTGAACAGATTGGAATAAAAGCCCCTGCCCCGATCTGAAGGGGGCACTGGGCAAATGACAGCCATGTCCAGAAGATTCTCCACTGCCACCAGGAGCCCCTGCGCCGCCAGAGGCTCCGACGGCATCCGAGACCTGACAAATCTGGAAGGGGGGCGGAGCTCGAACTCCAGCTTGTAGCCGGAAGGCACCACTTCCCGGATCCATCTGTCCGAGACCTCTTGATCCCAGATCTGAGAGAAGTGCTGCAGCCGTCCCCCCACCCGCATGGGTGAGGGCGCCCCCTCATTGCTGAGCCGGCTTAGCAGCCGGTTTGGGCTTAGAGCCCCAACTGTATCCAGAACGGCACGTCCTCTGCCCCTGTTTCCGGAATCTCCTCTGGAAGAGGGAAATGCAGAACCCCTGCCAGATCTGGCCCCCCGAAAGGAGGGGGTAAAGGCAGGCGCCCCCCGAAAGGGGCGGCGTTGTTTCTTACGTTGAGGTAACCTACCACCCTTGGTGACAGAGTCCAATGTCTCTCCAAAGAGCCGTAGACCAACAAAGGGTAAAGCCGTCAGTGATTTTTTGGACATAAAATCGGCCGCCCACTGGCGCAGCCACACCGACCGCCGAATAGCCACAAGCAGAGCCGAAGTCCTACCACACATCATCAAAGTATCATCCAAGGCAGTCAACACAAAGGATAGAAACAACTCGCACCGTTTAAGGCTAAGGAACTCGTTACTACCAGGACGAAGCCCGGAAGAAGTCAACAGGTCCCTGACCACAGACCTGGTGGCCAGCACCATTAGCTCCGAAGCGCACACAGGCCGGATGGCCGACCCAATGCTAGTAAAGCCACGAGAAGCCATCTGATCAATACGTTTATCCTCTCCATCTTTGAGAGTGAAACAATCAGGTCTGTTTAACACCGAGGAGTTAGACAACCCCAAAACCGGTGCATCCACCTCGGGGGGAGATGCCCAGCGCTTGACCGCCTCAGGAGGAAAGGGATATTTCCTATCCCACCCCTGAGGGATGCCAGGGAGCCGAGCCGGCCTATCCCATTCCTTGTCAATGATTCTATCAAAATGGCGTTGCGTAGGAAACTCCAGGCGCGGCCTGGATTCCTCAAACAATTCACCTTTCTGCTGTGACGCCTCCTCGGGAGGGGAAATATTCAGAACTTCCAGCATGAGAGACAGAGCGTGAGGAGAGTCCAAGGATCTCCCTAAATCAGAAAGCTCGGCATCAGCGCCAGCAGACTGCTCATCATCCGAAAATTCTGAACCCTCATCAACTTCCCCCTCCTCTAGCTGAGGATAATCAGACCAATCCAGATTGTCTCTGTCATCAAGATCATCCACCGGCGGAGCCGGCGACAAATGCTTTCTCTTAGACGGAGCCTTACGGGCGACCGAGCTAGAGAGCATTTTCTCAAGGCTAGCCAATCTGGCACACATCTCGGATTGCAGATCCCTGCCCATGACCACGTCACACGGGGCACGAGTCAAGGCGGGAGGGGGAGTTGAGGTGGCCGGCTGTGCTGACCCCGACGCTTGGGGTTCGGACTGCCGCGTAATAGTTTGCTGTGCACATGGTATACACAGTAACACATCATCCCCAGTAATGGAAATCCCACACAACATACACTTTTTGGGATGCCCCGAAGGGGTCCCAGTATCCGGGGATGCCTCCATAAGGTGAATTTTGAGTGGTCGCTATGACCCAGGGAATTACGCCAGTTAGACAACCCGGGATGCCCCTTTAATGTCCCGAGTGGGAGGATTTGTGATGCTAAAATGGACCCAGGGACCCAGGATCAGGAGAGACCTTCCAATACTACAGAAGATCCTCCTGGATAATCTTCACCTAAAAGACAGAGAGAGACCCATAAGTCCCTACAATAAGACTTAACAGATAAAGAAAAGAAGAAATAAATGAGGCCCACAGGGCCACTCACAGACGCTGCGGTGAACGATCCGCCTCAGAACAATGGCGATCTCTGAGGTGAAGTGAAGAGAAGAACGGCCGTGCCAGGGGCGTGGTCTGCGCAGCCCGCGCAAAGCTGATCTGTGCCCCCTTAGCTGCCTAGTAACAGGGAGCTGCCTAGTAACAGGGAGCTCAGCTCCGCAGCGGCGCCAGTACAGAGGAGGGCGGAGCCGCGGCGACGCGCCGAAAGCCCGGCTCCGCCCCCCCTTCCAGTGTGAATGAAGCGTGAGGGAAGAAGTCCCTCACGCACCAGCCCAGAGACCGGCGCCGCGGGTGCGTCCGCTATCACTAGCGGAGCACCCGCCCCGCTCGCTGCGGCGAGGAATGAAGGAGAGAACGGGGGCTGGCCGCGGCAGAGCGCCGAGTGCCAGCCCCGCCCCCCCAAAGCGCGTGAGGTAAAAAATCACCTCACAGACTGAAAAACCCCGGCACCCGGCTGCAATGACAGCCGCGGTGCTGCAACATAGTAACAACAGAAAAACACATTGAGGAACTACTCCCAGATACACACATCAGTAAAGAGAAAGTGAATAAGAGAAAGTGAATAAAGCTAACCCCTATGAGAGGAACCCCCAGCCCCCATAGTTGGTAAAGGGAAGGGCCCCCCCCCCAGGGGAAAAGTCAAGGGACGGGGCATCCCAAACCGGGATCACCTACCCGGTATGACCGCCTACCCTCTCTTTTAGGGTCTCACGGTGGAGCTCTGCTCCTCAGCACCAGAGGTGCCAATGTACCCTCGCTCGGGCCAGCAGCCAAGACTGTGGAGGCATGTAATCTGAGGTAAATTTTTGGGACAAAAGGGGTCCGAGCGGAAATAAACAAAATAAGAGGCCGGGAGTTACCCCGGCTACCTGAAATCCCCCTGTGCAAGGAGGAGCCATCATCTTCTGACTTGCTCGCCGTCTGCAGAGATGGAAAACTGGGTAGTGAGTGGGAGGTCCCAGGTATTTATGGATCAGGGAGGGGCTTTCTTTTGCTATCATCTCTGCAGGAACGCCCTCTTCAGGACGATATTACCCACATGTTATGGATTCTTGAAGCGGGGTGTGTGACATACTAAGAATATGTTTTTTTTTATTACTACCTTTGTATTTTTAGGCTGAAAATGTCATTATCCTAAACGATGAAGTAAAGGAGACAGGGGTCGGGGGTCTGAGGGTTCAGCAGCATCTCACTGAGGAGGCAGCCCCTCCAAACATTGGCACAGGTGAGAAACATGAAATGTATGCAAATGAATCGGCTCTGGTTGAAAGTGCTGTATATTTGTACATTTAAAGGGTTTTGGTCCTTGCCCTGGGGCACCCTGATTGGGTATGCCCCGCTGTGTGAAACCCCCCAGGTTGCCAAAACAAACTCACCTCTTCCCGGGCCTACAGCGCATGTGCAGCCGCTTGTCCAATTGGTGCGCTCAGATCCGCTCACATCAGCTCGTCTAGGCGAGCAGATCTGAGCGCGCTGACGGCCGCATCCCCCACTTCCCTCTAAGAAGAAGCGTGCCTGCACGAGCCAATCACACAGGGCCGGCGTCAGCACCCGGCAAGCCCTGTCAGCTGCCGAGGGCTCCACCCATCAGGGGGGCCCACTGACAGCTGGCACAATGTGGTTAAAGAACTGCACACACTTCCTTTCTCTGTCTCTCTGCTCCATCCATCCCTGTCTCTTCAGCTCTGCCCCATTGGTTGTATGTCACCTCTGCCTCATCCATCCCTATCCCCTTAGTCCTGACACATTCATTCATCTTCATTTAGCCCTGACCCATCTTTCCCTATCCACTCAGCCTTGCCCCATCCATCTGTATCCCCAGAGCCCTGACCTATCTATCCTTGTTCTCTTAGCTCTGTCCTATTCATCTATGTTCCCTCAGCCTTCCTCTTCCTCAATACTGCCCCATTCATGCGGGGCCAAACTAAAAAAAATACAATTCTGTGATTACTCACCTGTAGAATTGGTATTATACGTATACAGCACGTCCTGCTCCAGAGATAATTCCTTACGTTTGGGTAATACATCCACAAGATGGCGCTGGACTGCAGAGACAGCAAAAAAGTGGCTCCTCCCGGCCCCTTATATACCAGGGACCTCCCACAAATTTCCCAGTATTGACAAGCTGTTAGCAAGAAGCCGGGAGAATAATAACCATAATCAAACAATTTTAACAATGATAACAATCACCATACAGAGGCACTAAGAATAATGATAACAAGGGTGGGGTGGAGCAGGACGTGCTGTATACGTATAATACCAATTATACAGGTGAGTAATCACAGAATTGTATTATTTTAAGTATACAGCACGTCCTGCTCCAGAGATAATTCCTTACATCCAATAGCAGTGTCCGTAAGGGTGGGATCCCCAAAAAGCAACAACATGCAGTTTAAGCCACTGCCGCCTGCAGAACTTTGCGGCCAAAACCAGCATCAGCTGAGGCCCTAACATCAACTTTGTAAAACTTTGAAAAGGTATGAACAGAAGACCAAGTAGCAGCCTTGCAAACTTGTTCAACAGAAGCTTGGTGCTGAAAAGCCCAAGAGGCATCTATAGCACGAGTAGAATGAGCAGTAAGGCGGAAGGGAGGATTCTTCCCGTTAGCAGAATAGGCCTGAATCACAGCCTGACGAATCCACTTGCTGATGGTAGACTTAGCTGGAGCCAGACCCTTCCTAGGACCAGAAGGGACCACAAAAAGAGCATCAGTCTTCCTGAAGGGTTCAGTAGCCACCAAATAGAACTTCAGGTTCCTGACCACATCCAAGGAATGTAAAGCCCTCTCCTTAGAGTTACTAGGATTAGGGCACAGAGAAGGCAGAACAATGTCCTGATTGAGATGAAAAGCAGAAACAACTTTAGGCAGAAAATCTGGTTTAAAGCGAAACACCACCTTGTCCCGGTGTCTTTCAAAGTAAGGGGGCTGGATGGAAAGCGCCGCCAACTCAGAAACACGCTTAACAGAAGTGATAGCCACCAAAAAGACAACCTTAAGAGTAAGAATGGACAAAGCAGCCTCATGCACAGGCTCAAAAGGAGACCCCTGCAAGGCAGATAGGACCAAGTTCAAGTCCCAGACTGGTAACATAGGCTTACGTGGGGGGCGCACATGAGTAACCCCCTGGAATAAAAGTCTTGACCATATGATGCTGAGCAAAAGATCTCTGGAAGAAAACAGCCAGGGCAGAAACATGACCCTTCAGAGTACTGAGTTGAAGCCCCAGATCCAAACCATGTTGAAGAAATTCCAGAATCCTAGGAATAGAAAACATACGACAGGGAAGAGATTTAGCCTCACACCAGTCAATGTAGGTACGCCAAACCCTATAGTAGATGGAAGAAGAGGACCTCTTCCTAGCCCTGATCATGGTATTAACAACTGAGGCAGGCAGCCCCTTTTCCATCAAGATGGAGGTTTCAGCAGCCAGGCCATCAAAGCCAGCGTTTGTAAATTGGGATGGCGTAGCTGCCCCTGAGTGAGCAGGTCTGGATCCCTGGGCAGAGCGTACTGATCTACTGCCAGCTGCACTATGTCTGCGAACCACACTCTTCTTGGCCAACGGGGGGCCACCAGGATTGCTGGCACCCCCTCCTGAGCTATCTTTCGCAGAACCTTGCCCAACAGGGGGAAAGACATACAATAGCTGAAAGCCCTGCAAGGGCATTGTTAGAGCATCCACGGCAAAGGCCAGAGGGTCCTGGGACAGAGACACAAAGACTGGAAGCTTGTGATTGTGACGGGACGCAAACAGATCCACGTCCGGCTGACCCCAGCGGTGGCACAGGGAGCGAAACACCCTGCTGCTGAGGGACCATTCCCCCAGGTGAGAAGTCCCCCTGACCAGAGAGTCTGCCTCCAGATTCACCACCCCCGGAATGTACACGGCTGAGATACAAGGAACATTGTCCTCTGCCCAGGACAGGATCAGAGACTCTTCCTTGAGGGCCCCCTTGCTCCGGGTCCCTCCCTGATGATTGATGTAGGCAACCGCTGTACCACGGCAAATGAGCGTACCTGAACAACCCGACCCCGAAGGTGCGGGGTCAAGCGGGCTAGAACCAACCTGATCGCCCTTAGTTCCAGAATGTTGATAGGAGTGTGGGTCTCCTGAGGGCCCCACTGCCCCTGGAAATTTAGGGATTTCCAGAAGCCCCCCCCCCCAACCTGTCAGACTGGCATCTGTGGTGACTGTCTCCCAGCAAGGGGCCAGAAAAGATCTGCCCACCAACAGGTTCCTTGAGTCCAGCCACCACAAAAGGGGCCGCCTGGCTAGGGGGCCAAGAACCAAAACCTGATTTAGGGACACAGGGTCCCTGTCCCATACAGACAAGAGGTGGAGTTGCAGAGGCCTCATGTGAAACTGAGCATAAGGAACCGCCTCGAAGCAGGACACCATCAGGCCCACCAGCTGCATTCCCTGTCTGATGGAAGGATGAGGGCAAGACAGAAGGAGCTGAGCTTGCGCCTGCAGAGTGTCCACCTTCTGCTGAGGAAGAAAGATCCTGACCCGAGCTGTATCCAGATTCATGCCCAGAAATGGCTTCACCAAAGAGGGAGACAGGGAAGATCTGGGGTGGTTGATCACCCAGCCGAATGACTCCAGTGTGGACACCACCCGCTGAGTATCCAGCTCTGCCTGTTGGAAGGACAGAGAAGTGATAAGAATGTCGTGCAAATAGGGAAGAATGCGAATGCCCTGGAGGTCTCAGCAGAGCCATAATGCCTGCCAGCACCTTGGTGAATACCCTGGGAGCCGAAGTGAGACCGAAGGGCAATGCCACGAACTGGTGCTGATCCTCCAGAGTGAACCTAAAGAATCTCTGATGACCTGGAAAGATTGGAATATGGAGGTAAGCATCCTTGATGTCCACAGAGATCATGAAGTCCCCTGGGCGTAGTGAACTTACGGCTGAGCGCCGGTCCGCCGAGTCAGGGGAATGCATGACAGAAGTGTTGGTCAACCCCAGAATTGGAGCATCCACTTCGGGAGGGAATGACCAACGCTTAACCATTTCAGCAGGAAAAGGATACCCCAGGGAGCCTGCTAGGTTGCTCCCACTCTTTGAGCACGAGATTATTAAAGTGAGTTTGCTCTGGAAACTCCAAAACGTGGCTTAGCAGTGTGAAACAACTCCCCCTGCTGCCGAGGAGCCGCGGCAGGAGGAGAGATAGAAAGTACTTCAAAAATGTGAGCCAAAAGCCTGTCAGTATCATCTGAAGCCCATGGGTCAGAGCCAGAATCAGCATAACCCTTAGGCTGCTCATCAGATGATTCTGAATCAGAAAACAATTCCCCCTCTTCCAGAGGGTTATAGCCGGCCAGGTCAAAAAATTCCTCAGCTTCCATAGGAAAGAGGGTAACGCCAGGCGCCAGATGCCGCCTCTTAGCAGAGGCCTTACGCGCTGTAGAGCCATCAGCTTCTCAATGCTGGCCACCCTGGTAGACAAATCAGGCTGAGACTCCCCACTGGTATGCACCTCAGTGGGAGTCAGATGTAAGCGTGGGGGGGTGGGCGAAGCCACACGGGGCGCAGGCCCAGCCACAGGCAACCCAGATTGCCGCGCAAGCACCCGCTGGGCACAGGGTACACAAACCCGCACATTGTCATCACATGTAGGGGACACGCCACACACAGCCGGGCTTGTCCCGAAGGAACCCCAAGCACATTATCCTGAGAAGCCTCCATATGGTGAATATCGCGGCCCAGCCGGCCAATAGGGATTCACGCTATAAAGCCACCCGGGATGCCCCAATAGCCCGCTAGGGAAGTGGGAGGTAAAAAGCAGAATAGGCCTCTAATAAAGTAAACTAAATAGAGGGGATAGGCCGGGAGAAATCACAATTCATTTTAACCCACCTGCAAGACATAAACAGGTCCGGTAAGCGGCATGCATACATAAGATATAAAAATAAGCCAGCCCGCAGGGGCACTTACGGACCACGGTAGGTAGACGCCAGCCACGCAGCACGAGGAGAGCAAAATGGCGCCCGCACATACCTTGAGGGGCGGGCCGCGGAGACAGTGATGCAGAACGCTGCCTACTGTCACCCGACCAGAGCAGCCAAAGCTGGGAGGCAGAAAAGGAACAGGTGGGAATAGTCCTACAGGGCTGCAGGCTAATAGCCCCGCTCACCTGCGAGTAGAGAGAGCCATCTTCTAGTCATCGCAGCCCAGACTGCAGAGAAGAACTGGGGAATTTGTGGGAGGTCCCTGGTATATAAGGGGCCGGGAGGAGCCGCTTTTTTGCTGTCTCTGCAGTCCAGCGCCATCTTGTGTATGTATTACCCAAACGTAAGGAATTATCTCTGGAGCAGGACGTGCTGTATACTTAGAATATAGCTCCAATAGGGGGTCGGAGGGCAAGCAGCCCTTCTTAGTTTTGGCCATACAATATATAGACCCCTGACCCGCGACTCTCCACAGCAAAGGGGCCCACATAAACCTGGAGCCGGACCTGCATTCACAACTGTCTTGCTAGAGGGATAGCGGGGATGCGGCTCACGCATGTGCTGTTGCATCAGAAGCGCAGGTGAGTTTAAGGCGACCTGTGGGGTTTCACATAGTAGGGCATCCCCAAACAGGGTGCCTATCTACAAGCCTATCTTCCTATCTTGAATGCTCGCCCCCCCCCCCCGTACATACAGATTGGCCACATTAAAAACCATCCTCCCCGCACCCAGTTCGTTAACTGAGCCTGTAAACATCCAAGATGGCGGCACGTGGAGTCTCAGGCAGCCTGCAGACAGGAAGCTTGTTCTGACTGCCGCTCTGCATTGTGGTATTGCTGTCCTTTTCCTGACCCCAGCTCTGCTCTGTCTCTGAAGAGCACAGCTATAGCACCGCCCCCTGCACTTTCCCCCCTCTCCTAGCAAGGAACAAGGACTAGCAAAATGGCAGCGGCCATATCCTGGAGTCCTGTACAGAGCTTGTTTGGTACAATGTATCTTTAATACGGAACCCCCGAGATTCTAATTTACAAAAACCCAACAAAAAAAGGGAACATGTGATTTGTACATAGAGTTTAATGTGTGTTTCTTGCAGATAAATCTGGAATAATACATACACCACGCCCCCTCCATGTTTATTTACAAGCTTCCACACAGAAGGCAGACAACTTTCATTATCAGGTAGGTTGACATTGATTTTAATTGTATTAAAGCGGACCCAAACCCACCGAACTCGTGGAATACATTTGGCCATAGTCCCTTCTTAGGGTGTAGAACTAGAAATGGATATTTTCACTTTTGCATTGTCCTGGAACACTGACTTTTTGCTGTTCCTCTTTGTAAGATGGCGGCGGTCAGTCATTGCAGAGGTGTGACAATGACATCATCGCCACACACAGCAGTGGCAATAAATGGAGGAGGCGGAGCTTCACAGCTAAAGCAGGCGCCATTATCTGGGATTAGAGTGGAGCAGGAGCAGTGAAAATTGACAAAACATTATTTTCATGTGGGAAGTAATTCAGGGGATGTTAGTTAAAAATGTGGGTTTTGGTCCACTTTAACTCGTACATCAAATCAATGGCATACATACGTTTCATGGGGTCTCATAGTAAAAGTCATATTGAGGCCCCCATGGAGGCAGCAAGCGGTGTCCAGGCCAGTGCCGATCTCTACGCCTTGTAGACATGTCACTGGAGAAGTGATCGAGGGGGTGTACATTTCACCTAGGTTACTACGCTGGGTGAGATGGTAAGTCCAGGATTGATTTGTTTCTCAGCAGTGATATGCTGCTGAGGTGTTGTTTAATTTTGCCGGGCCTGGATTTATATGGAATGGCAGGTAGGTTTGGTAGAGGGACCTGTCATTCCACACCTCCCCGATCCGGTTTGGGTTTTGAATCAGGTGAGCTCTGATCCTAATTAGCCTGGGAAGGTAAAGGCTCTGCAGAGACTGCAGGCTATTGCTCTCAGCCAGGAATGAATAGCCTGTGTGTGTGTGAAGGAAGCTGCGAACGCAGCCACTGCTGGAGCTAAAACTCACCCTGCGGTATCCAGGCTAACGCTGTGTTTTGAAACTGCCAGATAGGTGAGAAGAACCTGTTAGTAAGCGCCCAGATGGGCTAGGTCTTTTATTTTTGTTTGTACACAAAAGAAGCACGTGGTTGCTGTATGTTTTGTTTGCTGGACTGTTTATGCCATGAATAAACGCCAAGATCTGCTTTTATAACGTCTGAGTCTGCCGTGAGCTGTGTCCAAACACACCATTCCCCGGGAAGATCCCTACAGCCTGAAAAACCCACAAATCAGAGCTCACCCAAAGTTCTCCTCAAAGTGCTGCTAGCTCTAAGTGGACCAAAACCCAGGATTTTGGCTATCTTGGGTTTTGGTTCTTGCTCCCGGGGGATCCCATGGGTGAAACCCCCCAGGTCACCGAAGCCAACTCACCTCTTCCCGGTCCTACGGCCGCTCTTCCAATCAGCGAGCTCAGATCCGCTGACGTCATGTCGCCGAAGGCCAGCAGCTCCAAGCGCGCTGACAGCCGCTTCCCCCTAACAGGGAGCATTCCCGCGCTGACCATTCACCACTGCCTGGCACGGGCGTCCTTGGACCAGGAAGCAAGGTAATTGTACAGGGTTACCTGGGGGGTTTCATGCAGTGGGGCATCCCGATTTTGGATGGATTCCCGGGCCAATCGCTTGAGTTTTGGTCCATTTTTAAACCGCTTTTCAGTTGATCCAGTACCAGCTGCTCTCCAGGTTCCAGATGGAACACTCCTCCACTCTACTGGCACCAAAAAATGAGCCATCAGCGAGCTACAGCGCCCATGAAACACCTGATTACCTCCTCCTCCAAGGAGTGTCCTAACCTGATAACAGAACTCCACACTGCCAACGGTCTGGGCCCCCTTCTGCCATGGGCCCGGTAGATGCTGCCTCTGTGGTCCGATCGCCCCTGCATCACATACACACACATTAATGTTGATTCGTGTATTATATAGGGAGATGGCCTGACTGGGGTTAAATTGGAACGTCAAAGAGAGACGTTGGTTAGCGGCAATGAGCGATGCGCTGTGGAGAAAGTCCTAACAGAGCTCAGCACAGGTGAGACACTGAAGAAAGCTTTCTTGGATATTTCTAATTAATGTGTATCCTAAACCAGACCCTCAAACTGAATAAGAGCCTATCTTGTATGTTTCCCACCCCCCACCCCTGTACATACAGATTGCCCACATTAATCCCGACCTTCACCCTGAATAAGAGCCTATCTTGTATGTTCCCCCTTTGTACATATAGATTGCCCACATTAATCTGGACCCTCACACTGAATAAGAGCCTATCTTGTATGTTCCCCCCACCCCCTGTACATACAGATTGCCCACATTAATCCAGACCTTCACCCTGAATAAGAGCCTATATTGTATGCCCCCCTTTGTACATATAGATTGCCCACATTAATCTGGACCCTCACACTGAATAAGAGCCTATCTTGTATGTCCCCCCCCCCCTGTACATACAGATTGCCCACATTAATCCAGACCTTCACCCTGAATAAGAGCCTATATTGTATGCCCCCCCCCCCCGTACATACAGATTGCCCACATTAATCCGGACCTTCACCCTGAATAAGAGCCTATACTGTATGTTCCCCCCCCCCCTGTACATACAGATTGCCCACATTAATCCAGACCTTCACCCTGAATAAGAGCCTATACTGTATGCACCCCCCCCTGTACATACAGATTGCCCACATTAATCCAGACCTTCACCCTGAATAAGAGCCTATACTGTATGCACCCCCCCCTGTACATACAGATTGCCCACATTAATCCAGACCTTCACCCTGAATAAGAGCCTATCTTATATGTTTCCCACACCCTGTACATACAGATTGCTCACATTAATCCAGACCTTCACCCTGAATAAGAGCCTATACTGTATGCACCCCCCCCTGTACATACAGATTGCCCACATTAAAAATCATCCTACTCATAGCCAGTTTGTTTTTCTGAGCCTTTAAACATCCAAGATGACAGCACATGGAGTCTCAGGCTGTCTTCTGATTGTGCCACTCTGCATTCTGGAATTGCTATCTTTGCTTGACCCCAGCTCTGCTGTGTTTGTGCAAAACACAGCTATAACCCCGCCCCCTGAACTTGCACCCCTCTCCCAGAGTAAGGAACGAGGACTAGCAAGATGGCAGTGGCCTTATCCTGGAGTCCTGAACAGAGTTGCCACCCAGTGGGGGAGAGGATAAAATAAACAACCTAAACCCAACCAGCGGAATAATTTTTTTTCCTAAGGGTTCGGGCTTTTCATTTAAATGATGCTGAAGGTCCGATTTTTTGTGCCGCACAAAATCTACAGCTCTGGCCCGCAGCCCACTGCTTTACCCCCCTCGCATTCTGTGCAGGCTGTGTACAGGGGTGCACCAGGGCCCAAAATGTTCCTGCCAATAAGGTCTGGCAACAAGGATGGATAGATGGGGCTCAAGGGAGAGGGATGATGGGAGAGAAGCTGTAAGGAACAGGGAGGGATGGAGAGAACAGGAAGGACAGGGAGGGATGGAGAGAGAGCGGGGAGAAGGGAGGGATGGACAGCAATGGATGGGCAAAGCTGGGAGGGGGGTGACCAGAGCAGGAAGAAAGTGTAATGAATTGGCAAAGCTGGGAGGCCGGGGATTGGATAGGCAAAACTAGGAGGACAGGAATGGATGGGGCAAAACTAGGAGGACAGGAATGGATGGGGCAAAACTAGGAGGACAGGAATGGATGGGGCAGAGCTGAGGGGACAGGGATGGATGGGGCAGAGCTGAGGGGACAGGGATGGATGGGGCAGAGCTGGGAGGACAGGGATGGATGGGGCAGAGCTGAGGGGACAGGGATGGATGGGGCAGAGCTGGGAGGACAGGGATGGATGGGGCAGAGCTGAGGGGACAGGGATGGATGGGGCAGAGCTGAGGGGACAGGGATGGGTGGGGCAGAGATGAGGGGGACAGGGATGGATGGGGCAGAGCTGGGGGGACAGGGATGGATGGGGCAGAGCTGGGGGGACAGGGATGGATGGGGCAGAGCTGGGACAGGGATGGATGGGGCAGAGCTGAGGGAACAGGGATGGACGGGGCAGAGCTGGGAGGACAGGGATGGACGGGGCAGAGCTGAGGGGACAGGGATGGATGGGGCAGAGCTGAGGGCGCAGGGATGGATGGGGCAGAGCTGAGGGGGACAGGGATGGGTGGGGCAGAGCTGAGGGGGACAGGGATGGATGGGGCAGAGCTGGGGGGACAGGGATGGATGGGGCAGAGCTGGGGGGACAGGGATGGATGGGGCAGAGCTGAGGGGACAGGGATGGATGGGGCAGAGCTGAGGGCGCAGGGATGGATGGGGCAGAGCTGAGGGGGACAGGGATGGGTGGGGCAGAGCTGAGGGGGACAGGGATGGATGGGGCAGAGCTGGGGGGACAGGGATGGATGGGGCAGAGCTGGGGGGACAGGGATGGATGGGGCAGAGCTGAGGGGACAGGGATGGATGGGGCAGAGCTGAGGGGACAGGGATGGATGGGGCAGAGCTGGGAGGACAGGGATGGATGGGGCAGAGCTGAGGGGACAGGGATGGACGGGGCAGAGCTGGGAGGACAGGGATGGATGGGGCAGAGCTGAGGGGACAGGGATGGATGGGGCAGAGCTGGGAGGACAGGGATGGATGGGGCAGAGCTGAGGGGACAGGGATGGATGGGGCAGAGCTGAGGGGACAGGGATGGGTGGGGCAGAGATGAGGGGGACAGGGATGGATGGGGCAGAGCTGGGGGGACAGGGATGGATGGGGCAGAGCTGAGGGCGCAGGGATGGATGGGGCAGAGCTGAGGGGACAGGGATGGGTGGGGCAGAGCTGAGGGGACAGGGATGGGTGGGGCAGAGCTGAGGGGGACAGGGATGGATGGGGCAGAGCTGGGGGGACAGGGATGGATGGGGCAGAGCTGGGGGGACAGGGATGGATGGGGCAGAGCTGAGGGGACAGGGATGGATGGGGAACAGCTGAGGGGACAGGGATAGATGGCGCTGAGCTGGGGCGGGGGGAATGGATTGGATGGGACAAAGAGACCAAGAAACAAAGTTTGTGTGCCCCTTGCAATGCCACTTCCTGCTCGTGCAGTACTTCATATTGCAATGCTAGGTGCCAGGGAGCCATGACACTATCCAGGAGACTAAGCACTACATCGCCAATCAGGTAAAGGGGGCAGCTCTGAGAACGGCAACACAGAAGCAACTGAGTGCAGGGCTGTCAGGGCAGTATTCTGGAAATCTGGAGGCGGGGTCCACATTTTGACCCAGGTCCACCAGTTGAGTACCGCTGTTCTATAATTACATATTCTTGCCCCTGTGCATGAAAGCGCAATGTTTTTTGTAGTCCTTGTTCCGAACATGCTATGACGTATTTATGGCATTTTAGACTCCAATGGCACTTTTGTGATTCAAAGAAACATCAGACTTGAGGAGGAGCAGGTGCCTATGGAGATCACAGGTGAGTGATGAACAGTACTCGCAGCAAAGTGTTTTGCTTGTTCCTGTGCTTCTAAGCGTGTATAATTATGTATACGTTATTCGGGACATATTTTGTGAATTCATCTTGCAACTCATTCATTTGGGGGCTCGTCCGGGGTCTTTTAGTTCTCCAGAGAGAACCTATAATAACCTGACAGGCATGTATGGAATGTGTTTGTACAGAGGAAACAATCTTTACAGAGTCTTATTTCCATTCCGCAGCGGGATGCACACATCACATTGCACTGTAAGCTATCTAAAATCCAATGGTAGGCTTATGACTGATTTAGCAGATTACAAAAGAAACAAGATAAAAAAAATTGCTCCTTGGCTGTAATAATATAATGTGATGGACCTCTCAGCAGGGAGCTGTCAGGCTTTTCACAATGACTCATCTTGTTCATCCTCAACCTCCAACCTCCCCTCCCAATATATAGCTCACTGACTTCTGTCGCTTCTTTATGCTCTAGCAGTTGAATATTCTAAGTATGTCACACACCGCGCTTCAAACATTAATAATTACACTTGGGTTACTCCACCAGCAGGTGGCGACGTTGCAGAGAAGTCTTGAAAAAACGAGCCCCTCCTGATCTATAAAACCTGGGACCTCCCACTTATCTCCCAGTGTTTCTTCTCTGCAAGATGGCGACAAGACAGAAGAATGAAGTAACACCCCGGCCCCCCTTCTGGTCTATTTCTGCTCGGCTCTTGTTGATATGCCCCTTATTGTGAAGCCTCCCAGCCTAGGCTGCTGGGCCGGGCGATGGTAGATGGCACCCTAAGGTGCCTAGGAGCTTAGCTCCTCCGCTAGACCCCATACCATGGGGCAACATGGATATCCGGCCTGGTGATCCGGATTTGGGATGCCCCGTCCCACTGTCACCTTATTGGTGCTGTCCCCGTCCCCCGCTTGGTCCCTTTCTCCCTGCGCATGAGGGGGGGGGGGGGGCTTGTGTGAGTGAGCTTCTTGTGAGTGTGTTTGGCTTACTGGTGTATGTTTGTTTCGACTTGGGAGTGAGCTTCTCCACCTCAGGCGGCGGCTTATATTGTCGCCGTGCCTGGATGTTGGCGGCTATGGGAGTGTGTGGAAGGCCTGTTTGTGCTTATGATACTGGACGGGCGGCGTGCGCGTTGCTGCACTGGAGGGCTGGAGCCTCCTTTGCGGGACCGGGCGCCAGGTGAGTCCGGCGCTCGTGTTCCAGTGTGCGGCGGTTACCTCAGGTGGAGGGGGCGGGGCCGCTTCTCGCGCGGCCCACGCTGTACCGTGTGGTGGAAGGGGGCGGGTTTGCGCGTCTGGAACAGACCGCCCTTCTTCTCCTTCCTCCTCGCTCCGTACTGTAGTGCCGATGATGATGATGCTGCTGTGATCGGCGCTGCCATTTTGTGAGTAGCTGCTTGTGTTCTATATGTTGCTGGGCACTTCTGGATGTTCTCCCTCAATGTATGGGTGCATATGGGTGTGTTGTATTTCGGGCTGTGTATGTTTTTGATTTATTATACTGTACAGCAGGAAGAGCATTTAGCTATGGTGCTTAGGGTCCAAGGTTGTCCTGAGTGACACGGGACCAGTTAACACAATCGCCCTATGTCACGTTTTTTTCGAGCCCAGCTCAGAATTGTTTTTCTGCATGACTGATATATATATATATATATTACCTTGGTTATGGAGTGACTGTTGCCCCTTTTTTTTTTTTTCATTGCAGATCCTGGGATCCCATGCTGAAGGGGTCTCCAGGTCTTAGATAACTGGCTAGTGGGGTCCTGACCTTCCATAAATTTTCCATTAATTTTCCATTACAAAATCCTCCCACTCGGACACTTAAAGGGGCATCCCGGGTCGCTTGTTGCATAAATCCCTGGGTAATTGCGAATACCACAATTTCACCATATGGAGGCTTCCAGTGATACCGAAACGGCCCTTCGGGGCAATCCAGGCTATGTGGGGGTTGTGGGGTTCCGCTTCCAGGGGATGATGTCATAATATGCTTTCCATGTGCACAGTGGAACATTGCGCGCCAGGCCGGTACTCCGGTCTCTGGCTCTTCGCCGTCCGTGTCATCCCCTACACCTCCCTGCCTGTTCCGGACCCCGTGTGATGTCGTCATGGGTGGGGATTCGCAATCCGAGGTGTGCGCCCGGTTGGCCAGCCTCGAGAAAATGTTTCCTGCTGTGGTGGCTCAGTGGGCTCCGGCTCAGCGGAAGCACCTTTCTCCGGCGCCGCCGGACCCAGATGTTGATGGACACCCCTTCGATATTGGCTCAAATGTTTGAGGTTTTGCACTTAGATCCTCCTGAGGCGGCTCCCCCGCCTAAGGGTGAGTTGTTTTGACGTGGCCAAGCTGTGTTTGGTCTTCCTAGTCAGCGACATTTTGAGGATGTCGTCTTTAAAGATTGGGGGCTGGGATCAGAAGTATCCTTTTCCGGCGGACTTGGTGAAGCGTTGGTCTTTTCCTCCCGAGGTTGATGCCCCGATTTTGGGGCTGTCTAGCATGGCTGTGTTGCATTCTCCTGACACTACTACCATTGCGGATGGTGAGAATCGCCGGTTTGTCCAGCTGGCTCGCCACGGCCTTGCCAGTGTGGGTTCGGCTTTAAGGCCTGTTTGTGCTTATGCACTTTGGTGGTTGGCCGTTAGGTCCATTGTTAGAGATTTGTTGACGGACCTTGATACTTCCTGTGAAGAGTTTGTGCTCTCAAGCGTGGTGAGTCCTTTGTTTTGTTTGTTCTTGCCGCTCAGGACGATGCCAGTGTTGTAGGACCATGACCTTGTTGGTGGCTATCCGGCGGTGGGTGTGACTGCGTCAATGGACTGCTGATTTTAATTCTAAAAAAAAAAAAAAAAAAAAAAAAAAGTCGCTTACGGCTCTTCCCTTTTTGGGTTTGCGCCTGTTTGGTGAGAAATTGCATTTGGTTGCCAAGGGAGGTAAGTTACCTCAGCGCAAGAAACTTCGTCGTTCCTTTCGGGGGGCGGCCTCTTTTAATCCCTCCTTTTGGTGCCGGCCTTTCGGCCTCCAGGGGTGCAAGCTGGAACAGGGGTAGAGGCTGTGGCCGTCCCGGTCACTCCTGGGGTGCCAAACCCAAGCCAGCTGCCAAGGCCGCTCAGCAATGAGGGGGCGCCCTCACCCTTGCGGGCGGGGGAGCGGTTGCGACACTTCTCCTGGGTGTGGGACCAGGCGGTCTCTGAGAGGTGGATCCGGGAGGTGGTGTCGGCCGGTTACAAGCTGGAGTTCGAGTCCCAACCTCCTCTAAGATTTTTCAGGTCTCGTGTTCCCTCAGATCCTTTGGCCACGCAGGGGCCCCTGGCGGAGGTGTGGAATCTTCTGGAAATGGCAGTCATCTGCCCGGTCCCTCCCTCGGAGGTGGGTATTATTCCAATCTTTTCACAATGCCCAAGAAGGACGGGTCGGTTCGTCCCATCCTGGATCTGAAGTTCCTCAACGTGTTTATTCGTGTTTATTCGTCCCCGGAAGTTTCGCATGGAAACTTTGCGCTCTGCCATCAGTTATCTTTGGCAGGGGACTTCATGACTTCCATAGACATCAAGGATGCCTACCTTCATATTCCTATCTTTCCGGCTCACCAAAGGTTTCTTCGCTTCGTGGTACAAGATCGGCATTTTCAATTTGTGGCTCTTCCGTTCGGCCTTACTGTTGGGGTTTCTAAGGGTTGTCTGGCCTCCCTCGCCCAAGGTCTGTCAGTGTTCTGTCAGCAGCTGCTTGAGATCAGATACTAAGAACCACGAGCTTGTACACTAGGTACGGTTCAAAGACTGATCTAAGTTTATTCAGAAATCAATGCATATTTATACAGAATGTCACACACAAAAAATGAGCATTTAGCCCCCACCTTTGTAACATAACTAAAAACCTTCACACATAAAGCTGGCAATAAATCTTGTGGTTCCTGTGTAAAGTATTTTCCTATGCATTTGCTGATAATGGAGTTCAAGGGATTCCCGTGACCTACATGTAGATAAATCACTGAGAGAAGGACATTCCTAAACACTAAAACGTCTGTTAGCTTTATGCTCAGAACACATTACATGTATATCTATATAGCTAAGTTTAATATCAGATTATAGAATACAAAATGGAGTCTTCTTTTCAACATGGCCGCCATTAGGCTAAGCATTTCACCCTTCAAATCCCCTCTTAGATCATCTCTGGATGATCTCCTTAATTCACGTTCTGTGCCTATGGGCTAGGTAAGCCATAAATGTAGCAGCTGGGCTATCTGTCCTACAGCTTGCAATCAGGCACATAATACGTTTGAAGGAAGCATAATAATCACAAAAATGACTACAAGAACATTGATGGCCATATCTCTTAACTATTTGAAAATTCCTCCAAAGTTACCTAGATTACCAAAAGTTCTCCACTTTTGGGCAAAATATCTTTCTCCTCTACCAGAAATCTTATGGAAAAATGAGTCAGGAGTGGGTTAATTAGCATTATATTCCAGTCAATTGCCTTGTATTGAGCATTATTCGTTTTAAAATAGATCCCACCTTTCTCAGTTGGCTTAGAGATATTAAACTAGGATTGGGCACATGTTTTCTCAATCTTATTAGATTTTCCAACCTTAAAACACCAATCTGGGTTGTGTTTCCTATATTGGGTGTGAAACATAATCATTCTGCTTTGGCTACTAGCAAAACTCACATTTTTCATTTAGTTGTTATAATTTTGATCAAAGACTTGAGTGAAATTCAAAGACATAGCTATCAAAGGGACCTGTGATGTTTCAGGGTTTCATTTACTACAGATCCAACACTTGTCATAACCTGATTTCCAGGCATATGCATATTTAATGTAATGTCCTGTGAGTCTTCCACCTTCTGTGAGATAGCAACCCCCAATCTCCGCCGCCGCTTCTGCCTATAGCCAAGCCCCCGTTAGCCGGGACGCACGATACGCCTCGCCGGACACGGTTGCCCCCAGGTCTTAAAAGGCGCAAAGGATGCCAGCTCACAGTGAAGATAGAAGGAACACTAGGTTATACTATGGCCAAGGTCATTCACGGGAAATCAGTTCGAAAATACGTCTACTCACAGGGATAATGCAGAAGAGTAGTCAGATACTAGCCGAAGGTCAAGCCAGGTCAATCTCAAGTACAGCACTGATAAAGTCACACCCTGAGCAGCACTAGCTATAACGAACAACAGGTCAGGGCTAAACTCTATTTAAAAGATGGCTGACCAATAGAAACACTGAGAGAAATAAGAGTAGATGATTGGTGCAACTTTGAACTGGAATTGATTTGAGAACTTATCCCAGGCTTTACCATTCTCTCTCTGACCTATTCTAACTATTTTTTTTTTTTCACATCGGGGCCTAACAAATGTGGGTCGAAAATGCATGAAGTAAGCACATATGTTGCTATAAAAATGATAAAGGCAGCTATCAAAAGTTTAGCAATTTCAGTCCCAGAGTTCAACAAAGAAGGTCTGGTCAAGGGCTGGGGCTTCTTCATCTGTTTTTCCGTCTTCGGGGACCCTAGATCCCCCGCATTGGTCATCATTTTCCTGCTTTTCCTGTGCTCTAGGTAGCATGGTCCAACCCTTCTTCTCCGGAACCCTCTTCACTCTGGAAGCATGTAGCCACGACTGGCAGTTCTTCACAAGATTGTGGTTCTGGTCACTGCGATCACCGTGGCTGGGGCACCAAGGGGGTAGTCTTGCTTCTTTCCTGCGATTCAGCTACAGGACCACGACCGCGTCACCTACTTCAAAAGGATGGGTGGTGTCCTGTGAAGAAAAAGAGATGCGAGACAGAGGTGCAAGCCACATTTCTTTAAACATCCAAGATGGCGGCGCCCGTATCCTAAATTCCTGAACAGAGTTGCAGCCCAGTGGGGGAAAGAATAATAAGTTAGTGACGTAAAATGTATTAATTTCAGATGGTGGGGAACCGTTTTTTTTAAGCGTTTGGGCTTTTCATTAAATCACGCTGAAGGTCCGGTTTAACATTATCCAAAGTTTTAATCAGCTTCCTCACATATCCTGTATCAGGTCTAAGTCCCCTCTTTCTAACATAAGAAGGCACCCTAACCCAGGGGGTGGGTAATGGTCTTCCCATTAAAACCTCAAATGGTGAATACCCAGTGACTTTAGAAGGGATCATCCTAATTACTGCCAATCCTACTTCTGGAAGGACCTTTTTCCATTTAGCATAAGTTCCCTTCCCCCCTGTGGCTTTTCTGATTTTTTTCCTTTTTGGTTTTCATTCTTTTAACTATTCCTAAGCTCTGAGGGTGGTAGGGGATGTGAAACTTCCACTCTATCCTGAGGGTTTTCTACTAGATCCTAACATACCTTCATGGTAAAGGACAGGCAATTTAAAATTATCTGCAACGGGCATCCCCATCTAGGAATAATTTCTTGTGTGAGAATACTTACCACAGTCCTGGCATCTTCCCTTGTCGTCACACAAAGTTCAACCCACCTTGAGAACATATCCACTCTCTCTAAAAGGTACTCCTGTCTTTTCCTAATCTAGGCATGTGAGTAAAATCAATCTGTAGATGTGTGAATCGGGTTGTTAGATATGTCAGGTGCTCATGTTTACATGTCGTCTTCCAGCCTCTATGTCCTGCACTATGATATTGGGAAATAAAAAGCGGTGCACTAGCTGTTGTCCATTCCGGTGTTTGTGCACTCTTACCTTTCCCTTCTGTACTAGCATATTTTTGTAAGTCAGTCAAAGTCTAGTCAGGGAGGGGTATTTCTGGTGCTAACATGGGCATTTACATGTCACAATGTAAAGGGTGTGGCCATTTCCACCACCATTGCACACGAGGCCAGGGCTCTGAGACACACATGACCTGTACCTGCCTAGGGCACACCTTCGAGGGAAAAAAAAAACAGGGCACCTCCATGCGCTTGTGCACGGACCACCTGCCATGGTTTTACATTTTGTCCTTGGCAAATCAGTGAAACATCTTGCCATAATCGGGAAAACCTAACCCGGGGCTGTCACCAAAGCATTTTTCAAATACACAAAAGCATTTCATTTAACCATTTCATTTAACCATTTCAGGGTGTCAGGTTTATCAACATGCATCTGAGCTCTGAATATGCTGTCACACTATGAACAATCTGAAATTGGCGGTAGTAACCAATCATACCAAGGACGGTTAGCGTGTCCTTCTTGGTAAGTGGGCGGGGCAGACCCACAACAGCAGCTACTCTCTCATGGCTCACTTCTCGTATTCCCTGGGAAAACACAAAACCCAGGTATTCAAACTTTTCTTTAGACACTTTATGACCACTTTCAAAAAGACATTTGACAATATTCCTCTCATTCCCCAGGGTGGCCTCCCGATGCAAAACTGCAGAGGAGAAGGCTGTCTGCAGTAGGACGTAACCATGGCCGGGTGTCCAGGCCTTAAGAGTGGCTTGGAGGACTATTTGAAAAAACTACTAACCAATACACATGGCCCTGGGGCAAAAGTGACCTGAAATGAAAGGTGTGTTGTGTCTCCTCATCCACTGGGACGCTTACCAGCCCGTGTCATGAGAAATGGAGGTGAGAAGAGATGGCACAGACACCATCAGGCACTATTGGGGCAGTTGGTGTCACTAGACCACTTATGGGTCTGGGGTTCAGGACAAATCAATGTGGCTTTGTAATGTGTGCAGGGAAAACATCCCACATCCAGTGAGCCCTCAGCCCACAGCTGCGGATCTATGTCCATGTCATCCGTCAAGAGGCAAGAAATCCTAGCCTTCTATATGCTTATCTGGTTAAAGTCTGCATACAACCCCACTTTCCTGTTAATTTTTATTGTGATCTGCCTAGCAGGTCCTTGCCCAGGATGTTAATAGGACACCCTGGAATAAGTCTGAAGCTATGTCTGATTCCCAGTTTAGCCTGGAGGGGGTCAGAAATCAGTAAGGGCGGTGTTGCTGCCAGCTAAGCAGGTTATTTGACATCCTTTAGTCTGTAAGCTCGCAAGGGCAGGGCACTCCTCCCTATTGTCTCCTGTGCTCACAACACTTAGTTTTAACCTGTCGCATCTAATTTTGTATTGTTCTCTGTGCTATATGTTTTACCCTGTCTGTATTCTTAACTTGTAAAGCGCTACGGAAGTTGATGGCGCTATATAAATAAACAATAATAATAATAATCATAATCATGCTAGGGAGAGCTGACTGGCTGTGGTGCAGAGGCTGCAAAGTTTAATTATTTCTTCCTCATCATAGGGGTTAATTTAGGGAGATCAAAATCATCCCGCAGCTTCTTTCACTGTCAGTTTCCTTTAAAAACTCAGTCTGATGCTGCTCTATTATCAAAGCGTGGCGCGGGCTGAGCCCCTCGTAAAAAAGCTGTAAATTTCTGCACTTTTCATCTCCATCTGTGACCCCCCCTTCAAACACACATTTCGTTCCTGCCAGCTTGCGTGTTTTTAACCCATATGCTCCCACAGCATGGAATATCTCTAAAATTATTTTCACATTATCCCAGTTCCAAACTGATGTGGATCTTACCAAAGCACCCATGATTTGTTGTTTTACAGTTAAAACATATCTCGGATTCAGATTACCCAGGAAGGTCTGAATATAAAGCGGTAGCCCATACATCTATGAATCTTTTAAAGAAATCTGAGACAGATACTGTCACTTTCTGTTTATCAGCTATGGCAGTAGACAGAGAAGATTTATGTGGAGAAGCACTCTCAAACCTTTCTAATCTTCCTCATGGTATCCTGACCTTTTTCGGCAGTTGGGAAAGGGGCTTCTATATTAACTCTTTCGGCTAATTTGCTCCTAGTATTTGCAGCGGGACCCCCATAAGAAGTCCAGCTGTCACTTTCACCTAGCTCCTTTTACACTTTGGGTTCCTCTATTCCTAACTGATAAGCTGATCAGACAGCTTCTGTCTATCACTGCCCATTTGTTTCCTGACATCAGGGGTTATTAAAATTCTCTTATTAAAACATCTCTTCCTCGGTAAAAAAGGGATAGAGGCTGTTTTTCTTAGGTGGTACATAAAGCCAGTTGGGACCTTAGTTTTAGGCCTAGACTTTTGTTTACATTTTAAATTTGTTCCTAGCTTGTGTTCCAGGGCATGAAATCCAAGGGACTCTTTTGTCTCCTGAATTGGATGTCCTTTTGGCACTTTTAGTCATCTTTCTAAACCAATAGGGGGCATATTCTAGCCAGTTTTCACCTCCCTTCATAAAATCTTTATCCCAATTTTGGTCTCCTTGATAATATAAGAACGCCTATTGATCACCCAAACATAAAACTTTAATCATTATATTAATGTGAAACTTGTCATTATCTCCAACCTGTGGGAATGGACTGGGAGCTACCCATGGATCTACATAATAATCAGGCGTTGATATTCTAATTACAAATTTCTTACAAGTTTCCCCTTATCAAAGGCTTAGATTTGCTATCATTCTTCCCATATTGAACAGTAATTCAAGGCGTGCTTACCTTCACACCTATCAGTAACAGTGGTTTAAGGCGTGCTCACCTTCACACCTATCAGTAACAGTGGTTTAAGGCGTGCTCACCTTCACACCTATCAGTCCCACACAACAAAGACAAATTATCTTACACTTCTATGCGACAGAGAAGAAAAAGCAAAAGTTTGGGACAGAACACTGAACACCTTGTCAGGGAGCCTTTTATCTAGTAGCGCTACTCTTATTTTCCTTAGGGCACTTCTCAGAGTCCCTTTTTCTCTTAGGGCACTTCTCAGAGTCCCTTTTTCTCTTAGGGCACTTCTCAGAGTCCCTTTTTCTCTTAGGGCACTTCTCAGAGTCCCTTTTTCTATTAGGGCACTTCTCAGAGTCCCTTTTTCTATTAGGGCACTTCTCAGAGTCCCTTTTTCTCTTATCTGTCTCTCGGGACAGTTTCTAACCCTTTCAATTTACCCCACTAGGTTCTTAATTGGTCCACCCTATGGCAGAGGTCTCGGTAAGTGAAAATATGAATCCACCTACCTAGACTTGCACGGCGGATCCCACCCGCTGCCACCATTGATTGTTGGGGTTTCTAAGGGTTGTCTGGCCTCCCTCGCCCAAGGTCTGTCAGTGTTCTGTCAGCAGCTGCTTGAGATCAGATACTAAGAACCACGAGCTTGTACACTAGGTACGGTTCAAAGACTGATCTAAGTTTATTCAGAAATCAATGCATATTTATACAGAATGTCACACACAAAAAATGAGCATTTAGCCCCCACCTTTGTAACATAACTAAAAACCTTCACACATAAAGCTGGCAATAAATCTTGTGGTTCCTGTGTAAAGTATTTTCCTATGCATTTGCTGATAATGGAGTTCAAGGGATTCCCGTGACCTACATGTAGATAAATCACTGAGAGAAGGACATTCCTAAACACTAAAACGTCTGTTAGCTTTATGCTCAGAACACATTACATGTATATCTATATAGCTAAGTTTAATATCAGATTATAGAATACAAAATGGAGTCTTCTTTTCAACATGGCCGCCATTAGGCTAAGCATTTCACCCTTCACTTACCTCGGCTCCAAGAGTGTTCACCAAGGTGTTGGGTGTGATGGCCCTTCTCAGAGCTCAGGGGATTCGCATTGTGCCTTATCTGGACGATCTTCTCATCATGGTTCCTTCCTTCAGTTAAGCGGAGGTGGACACCAGGATGGTGGCATCCACTCTGGAGAGTTTCGGCTGGGTGATCAATTATCCCGAGTCCTCTCTCGTTGATTCAGGAATTGGCGCAGCTTCTTCTTTCCAATCCTTGCCCGTCCATCCGGCTAGGGATGAGACTGGTGGGGTTGATGGTGCTTCCTTCGAGGCAGTTTCACACGAGGACGCTTCAGCTTCATCTGTTGGCGTCTTGGGACCGGCGACCGCGGTCGTTGGATCGGTCCTTCCGGATGTCCTCCCGGGTTCGGCAGTCTCTCCAGTGGTGGATGGTCTCGGACAATCTCTTGAGGGGCAGGTCCTTTCTGACGCCTCTTTGGGAAACTGTCACCACGGATGCCAGTTTGTCGGGATGGGGAGGTTTTCTGGAAGGACCTTCGGTTCCGGGGGCGGTGGGGTCCTCTGGAGGCCCACTTGCCCATCAACGTTCTGGAGTTGAGAGCCATCAGCTTGGTTCTGTCTCACTTGACACGGCATTTACAGGGCTTGCCGGTTCAGGTTCGGTCGGACAATCGGACGGCGGTTGCTTACATCAATCGCCAGGGAGGGACTCGCAGTCTGAGTGCCCTCAGTGAGGTGTCTCTGATTCTAGCCTGGGCGGAGACTCATGTCCCTTGCATCTCGGCAGTGTACATTCCAGGAGTGGAAAACACGGAAGCAGACTTCCTGAGCAGGTGCTCTTTCCACCGGGGGGAATGGTCTCGCCGTAGGTGGATCTGTTTGCCTCTCGTCACAATTACAAGCTTCTGACATTTGTGTCGTTATCTCAGGAATCTCTGGCTCTGGCGGTGGATGCCATGTCCCTGAGCTGGGGGTACCTGGGGTTCCTTTATCTGTTTCCTCCGATCCCCTTGCTAGGCAAGGTGTTGCGAAAGCTGGTCCTGGACGGCTCCAAGGTGGCCAAGGAGGGTGTGGTTCGCAGACATAGTTTGTCTGGCAGTGGATCAGTTCGATCTGCCTCTTCGGCCGGATCTTATCACACAGGGTCAACTGCGTTACCCCAATTTACCAACGCTGGCTTTGACGGCCTGGCTGCTGAAACCTCCATCTTAGGGGAGGAAGGTCTTTCGGATTCTGTTATTCAGACTTTTATTAGTGCCAGGAAGAGTCCTCTTCTACCTTCTTTTATAGGACTTGGAGATCTTATTTTTTGTTGGTTTGAGGCTAGATCTTTGCCCTGTCGGGTCTTTTCTGTTTCCAGGATTTTGGAATTTCTTCAATCAGGGCTGGACTCTGGTCTTCAGCTGAGTACTTTGATGGGGCAGGTTGCTGCCTTGTCTGTCTTTTTTCAAAAGTTCTTTGCGCTTCATCCTTTGGTCAAGACTTTCTTCCAGGGGTTCTCGCATTTGCGGCCTCCTAGGAAGCCTTTGTTCCCTGTTTGGGGTTTGAATTTGGTTCTCTCTGCTCTTCAGGCTCCTCCTTTTGAGCCTTTGCAGAATATTGCTCTTTCTACTCTGACTCAGAAGGTTGCCTTTTTGGTGGCCATCACTTCGGTTCGGCGCGTTTCGGAGATGGCAGCCTTGTCGGTTCAGGCTCCTTACTTTGAGAGACATCAGGACAAAGTGGTTTTCCGCTTCAAACCGGACTTTCTTCCTAAGGTGGTCTCTGCTTTTCATCTTAACCAGGGCATTGTTCTTCCTTCCTTGTGTCCTAAGCCTAGGAATGACAAAGAGAGGGTTTGCATTGTTTGGACGTGGTACGCTGTGTGAAGTACTATTTGCTTACTACATCTCCTTTTCGTAAGACTGATGCCTTTTTCGTGGTGCCCTGTGGGCTCAGGAAGAGTTTGGCTCCGGCTAAGTCTTTCATTAGCAATTAGATTCGTCAGGCTGTTGTTGGGGCCTATTCTGCCAAGGGGAAGGCTCCCCCTTTTCGTATCACTGCTCATTCTACTCGTGCTGTTGGGGGGTCTTGGGCTTTTCAGCACCAGGCTTCTGTTGAGCAAGTTTGTAAGGCTGCTACTTGGTCTTCTGTTCACACTTTTTCCAAGTTTTACAAGGTTGATGTGCGGGCTTCAGCGGATGCGGGTGTTTGGCTGCAAGGTTCTGCAAGCTGCAGTGGTTTGAGTTTTGCATTGGCCTTGTTGGAGCCCTTTCTGGACACTGCTTTTGGATGCCCAAGTGTAATTATTAATGTTTGAAGCAGGGTGTGTGACATACTTAGAATAATACCATTTTGTGAATACTCACCTGTAAAATGGGTATTATAAGTATGTCACACACCCCGCTTCACCCGCCCTTTTTGGTATCCTGGATTCTTTGTATGGTGAAGCTTCGTTTACAGTTTGAGGGTCACCAATTGGTTTTTCCTGGTACCTTGTCTTTACTGCTGTTTGAAAATTGGGAGATAAGTGGGAGGTCCCAGGTATGTATAGACCAGGAGGGGCTCGTTTTTTCAAGACTTGTCTGCAACGTCGCCACCTGCTGGTGGAGTAACCCAAGTGTAATTATTAATGTTTGAAGCGGGGTGTGTGACATACTTATAATACCCATTTTACAGGTGAGTATTGCCAAAATGGTATTTTTTCTTTTAGTAGAAAGACTGGTTCTAGCCCAAAAAGAAAAGCGCTGCTTGAAAATCATTTTAAAGGGAATCTTTCTGGTTTCCACCTAACCCAAACTCCTTATCCCGCTTAATGAGTTACATTGATCCACATGCCTTCTACTGCCTTAGTGTCCAATGTTGGCACCCTTGGAACTACTGGAGTTGATGATTGCGAACTTGTATCTGGCTCTGCGCTGAATCCTGGGCGAGGTAAGTATTTTTTTTATTTGGAAATCCACTTTAAAGCAGAGCAAAAGTCAAAAATATAAAAAAAGCCCATCTTCCCGTGGCAGTGACTACTGTCAGCTGCGTGGCTCCTTCTGTTAGGCTGCGGACCACTGGCTGGGAGGATTGTGGGCTACAAATGCTCGGGTGTAGCAAGATGGCGGCATGGGGGCGAGATGTCCGGGAGCTGGCGGCTTATTAGTGGTCTTTTTATTTTTTAAAGTACCTTCAACCTGCTTTAAACCGGACCTTGTATGTTTCCCCCTGTACATACAGATTGCCCACATTAATCCGGACCCTCACCCTGAATAAGAGCGTATCTTGTATGCCCCCCCAGATTGCTCACATTAAAAATCATCCTACTTGCATCCACTGCATTATCTGAGCCTTTAAACATCCATGGAGTCTCAGGCTGCCTGTAGACAGTAAGTGTCTTCTCACTGTGCCGCTCTGCATTCTTGGATTGCTGTCCTTTTCCTGACCCCAGCTCTGCTCTGTCTGAGCAAAGCACGGCTAAAACCCCTGCCCCCTGCACTTCCCCCACCCCCCTCCTCTCCTTAGTATGTGATGCTTCTGAGGCAAGATGGCGGCGCCGTATCCTAGAGTCCTGAACAGAGTTGCAGCCCAGTGGGGGAAAAGAATAATAAGTAAGTGACTAAAACTTAAAATATATTAATTTTAGGTGCTGGGAATAGTTATTTTAAGGGTTTGGGCTTTTCATTAAATGATGCTGAAGGTCCGGTTTAAATAATTATTCCAAGATATGAAGTTTGTTTGAATCGCTTTATAGGATTTCAATATTTGTTTTGCAGTTTAGTTTTGTTGTTTCTTAACACCTGTTTGTTGTATTACTTCTAGAAGGACAATACACAAATGACATGGCGAGGGAAGACCCTGTTACATCTCTGCACTATGATGTATCACATACCAGCATCAGAGCAAATGGAGGCACGGAGGCTTCTTTTGATTCCACATCAAACACTCGTAAAAAAGAAGGGAATCCATACTGGTGTTCTGAATGTGGGAAATCTTTCAAGAACAAATGGAGCCTTCTCATTCACGTCCGCAGCCACACCGGAGAGAAGCCCTTCGCCTGTCTGAAATGCGGCAAGACCTTTATCCAGAACTCCGACTTGATGAGACACGATCAGGTCCACACGGGTGACTACCCATTTTCCTGTTCACAGTGCGGCAAAGGCTTCTCCCAGAAGTCCCACCTGACTGTTCATGAACGGACGCATTCGGGGGAAAGGCCTTACTCCTGCACGGTGTGCGGGAGGAGCTTTCACATGAAGACAATTCTTTTACGGCACTTGAGGATCCACACGGGCGACAAGCCCTTTTCCTGTCTTGTTTGCGGGAAAAGCTTCGCTCAAAAGTCAGACCTTACAAAGCACCAGAGGACTCACACCGGGGAAAAGCCATACGCTTGTTCTCATTGTGGCGAACGTTTCGCATGCTCATCGGGTCTAGCCAGACATAGACGGACTCATTTAGATGAAGCCCGATAAGTCTGGTCTGCAGCCAGTGTCGGCTTTGTGATGCATACAGATGCATTTAATCACCGGTTATCTTGGAACGTCTGACCTGATGAAACACCAGAAGACTCACACCGGGGAGCAGCCCTACGCTTGTTCTTAGTGTGACGAACGTTTTGTGTGCTCATCAGGTCTTGCCAGGATTCACACGAACGACAAGCCCTATTCGTGTCTTGTTTGCAGGAAAATCTTCGCTAAAAAGTCCGACCTCATGAACCACCAAAGGACTCACACTGGGGAGAAGCCCTACACTTGTTCTCAGTGCAACAAACATTTCGTGTGCTCATCGGGTCTAGCCAGACATAGGGGGCCTCATCTAAATTAGTTCGTCTAAGTCTGGTCTGCAGTCAGTGCCGGCCTTGTGGTGCATACAGATGCTTATAATCACCGGTTATCTTGAAAAGTCTGACCTCATTAAACACAAGAGGACTCACATTGGGGAGAAGCCCTACGCTTGTTCTCAGTGTGATGAACAGTTCGCATGCTCATCAGGTCTAGCCAGACATAGACAAACTCATTTAGATGAGGCCCACTAAGTCTGGTCTGCACCAGTGTCGGCTTTGTGATGCATTTAATCACTGGTTATCTTGAAACATCTGACCTCATTAAACACCAGAGGACTCACACGATGAGGCCCGCTAATTCGGGTTTTCAGCCAGTGTCGGCTTTGCGATGCATTTAATCATCGGTTATCTTAAAGTCTGACTTCATGAAACACCAGAGGACTCTCCTTGGGAAGAAGCCCTACGATTGCTCTCAGTGTAATAAACGTTTCGCATGCTCATCAGGTCTAGCCAGACATAGACAGACTCATTTAGATGAGGCTTACTAAGTCTGGTCTGCAGCCAGTGTCAGATTTGTGGTGCATACAGATGCATTTAACCCTTCTATTGCCAGCCACGTAAATTTTACGTGGCTGCCTCTCCAACCGTTAAACGCCAGCCACGTAAAATTTACGTGCCTGACTTTCCCCATAAATAAAATAAAAAGTATAAAAAAATATCACTTACCTGACCCCTTGTTCGATTCATCCGGGTCTCCTCTTCAGCCAGAGGGGCTCCGATCGGCGATTGGGGGTCCTCCGGCTGCAGGGGAGGGCCCGGAATAGGGTGCCCCCCCCCGTTTCAGCAGCCGCCGGCATTTGCCTGCAAAAAAAAAAAAAAAAAAAAAAATGACATTTACTCACCTCCGCTCCCGCCGGCTCCCGCCGCCTCTCCTCTTCATGGGGGGGGGCTCCGATCACCCCCCCCGGGTCTTCCGTCTTCTGGAGGAGGGCATAACAGCCCTCCTCCCTTTACCTCCTTCGATGGCGGCCGCCATCTTGGATTCTGGCCCCGCCCCTCCGGGGGCGGGGCCGATGACGTCACCGCCGGGTGTCATCGGGCACCCGGCAGTTCAGCCTTCAGATGCCGGTGACGGCTGGACAGAGGAGGAGGGAGGTAGGCGATCCTCCGATCGCCTGCCTCCCCCCTCCTCTGCCCAGCCGTCACTGACAGCAGATCGCCGCGGGACACAGGAAATGAAGATCGGAGGTGAGTAAAGTAAAAAAAGTTTTTTTTTTTTAATAAAGTCTTTAAAAAAAAAAAGTGTCTTGTCTTTTTTTTTACTTTAACCCTTTGTGAACTGGTAAGGGGTCCATGTGACCCCTTATACCAGTTCACAGGGCTCGGGGGTCTGGCAAGTCACCTGCGCTAGCGGGTGGCTTGCCATTAACCCCTGGCCCCCCAAATTACCTGCCTCCCCAAAGCCCAGGGGGGGGCAGAAGAGCCGTGGCCCTAGGCTATGGCTGCTTGTAGCCGCAGGGCCAGGGGCCACTAAAGCTGGCCCCTGCGCCCTGTTCTACAAGCCCCCATAGCTGGTCACAGGCTGGTTACGCTGGGTAGGGGGGACCTCACGCCATTTTTTTTTTGGATTTTTAAGGGTTTTAACCCTTAAAAATCCAAAAAAAAAATGGGGTCCCCCTCCCTTCGAGGGGGGACCCTATGTCATTTTTTTTTTTAAATTAACCCTTTCTTACCTGTAACCCAGTAGGTATAAAAGGCTTCCAGCAGCAGCAGGAGAGCAGAAGCCTAAGTGATCAGCGTGGGACACATGGATGGATCGGAGGTAAGTATTAAAAAAAAATATTAAAAAACATTTATTTTTTTTTAATAAAAATATTTTTAAATAAGTGTGTCTGTGTGTTTTTTTTACTTTTAACCCTTTGTGAACTGGTAAGGGGTCCATGTGACCCCTTATACCAGTTCACAGGGCTCGGGGGTCTGGCAAGTCACCTGCGCTAGCGGGTGGCTTGCCATTAACCCCTGGCCCCCCAAATTACCTGCCTCCCCAAAGCCCAGGGGGGGGCAGAAGAGCCGTGGCCCTAGGCTATGGCTGCTTGTAGCCGCAGGGCCAGGGGCCACTAAAGCTGGCCCCTGCGCCCTGTTCTACAAGCCCCCATAGCTGGTCACAGGCTGGTTACGCTGGGTAGGGGGGACCTCACGCCATTTTTGTTTTGGATTTTTAAGGGTTTTAACCCTTAAAAATCCAAAAAAAAAATGGGGTCCCCCTCCCTTCGAGGGGGGACCCTATGTCATTTTTTTTTTTTAAATTAACCCTTTCTTACCTGTAACCCAGTAGGTATAAAAGGCTTCCAGCAGCAGCAGGAGAGCAGAAGCCTAAGTGATCAGCGTGGGACACATGGATGGATCGGAGGTAAGTATTAAAAAAAAATATTAAAAAACATTTATTTTTTTTTAATAAAAATATTTTTAAATAAGTGTCTCTGTGTGTTGTTTTTTTTACTTTTAACCCTTTGTGAACTGGTAAGGGGTCCATGTGACCCCTTATACCAGTTCACAGGGCTCGGGGGTCTGGCAAGTCACCTGCGCTAGCGGGTGGCTTGCCATTAACCCCTGGCCCCCCAAATTACCTGCCTCCCCAAAGCCCAGGGGGGGGGCAGAAGAGCCGTGGCCCTAGGCTATGACGGCTTGTAGCCGCAGGGCCAGGGGCCACTAAAGCTGGCCCCTGGCCCTGCGGCTACAAGCCGCCATAGCCTAGGGCCACAGGCTGGTTACGCTGGGTAGGGGGGACCTCACGCCATTTTTTTGGGGGATTTTTAAGGGTTTTAACCCTTAAAAATCCAAAAAAAAAATGGGGTCCCCCTCCCTTCGAGGGGGGACCCTATGTCATTTTTTTTTTAATTAACCCTTTCTTACCTGTAACCCAGTAGGTATAAAAGGCTTCCAGCAGCAGCAGGAGAGCAGAAGCCTAAGTGATCAGCGTGGGACACATGGATGGATCGGAGGTAAGTATTAAAAAAAAATATTAAAAAACATTTATTTTTTTTTAATAAAAATATTTTTAAATAAGTGTGTCTGTGTGTTTTTTTTACTTTTAACCCTTTGTGAACTGGTAAGGGGTCCATGTGACCCCTTATACCAGTTCACAGGGCTCGGGGGTCTGGCAAGTCACCTGCGCTAGCGGGTGGCTTGCCATTAACCCAGAGACCCCCCATTACCTGCCTCCCAAAAAAACCTTAAAATTCCCCCAAGAAATGGTGGACCCCCCCCCCGTGAAGGGGGACCCCACACCAATTTTTTTTTATTTAACCCTTTATTATGTGGATAGTAGTTGTATTTTATTTGTAAATGTTATAAAGTGCTCTTTTCAGTTTATGGGATCACCTGGACAGGAACGGGGGGCTACCGATGCATATGTGGTATCATTGTAATCGGGAGAAATGGGGCTTTCACATGCAATATGGTTTTCTTTAATAAAATAAATGTTTTTGTTTAAAATAAAGGAGACAATTTAAAAAATATATTTTTTTTTATTTTTTAATTTTTTAATTTTTTTAAAAAAGTAGAAAAAATACAAACAAGACATTTCATGTTAAAGCCTAAACTCTTCCACAAAAAGAAAATATGCAATTTCCTTGGAAATTCCTGCAAAAATCACAGTTAAACATCACGCAAAATGGTGAAAAATATCCTGTCAGGAGAGGGTGACAAAATCTCAAGTAGACTGGCAGTCAAAAGGTACCTATGCATGTTGGGTATTGTTCTGCTCGGGGGACCTTGCGCTTTCAGATTTAGCTTGTTTTTTCTTATTTGCATATTGATATTTTAAGAAAAGGTGTTTTTTATTCTGCTTTTTTATACATTTTTTTGTAAAACCCTGTGCAACCTAAGAATTCTTCGAGATATTACTTCCAGAAAGATGAGCCCACTACAACAAGCTGGGTACGCTTAGAAAGCTTAACATGTGTACTTTCAGGGAATATATGGTTTATGGGGGATATTCCAAATGTAAAGGGTTGTTTTGGTAGAAAAAGCACAAGGTGCGCACTTTGTCTGCAGAGCTAAAAATCTGAAGTAAAACTACCGCTATGCGCATGCTTTACTTTGGGGTGTTTGGCAACTCTTTCCTTGACAGAACCTATGCATGTTGGGTATCGTTCTGTTCGGGGGATGTTGCTTTTTCAGATTTTCAGTTTTTTTCTGGTTTGCATATAGGTTTTTTTTAGGAAAATGTGGTTTTGATTCTGCTTTTTTATTCATTTTTAGGGAAACCCTGTGCAACCTAAGAATTCTTCGAGATATTGCTTCCAGAAAGATGAGCCCACTACAACAAGCTGGGTACGCTTAGAAAGCTTAACATGTGTACTTTCAGGGAATATATAGTTTATGGGGGATATTCCAAATGTAAAGGGTTGTTTTGGTAGAAAAAGCACAAGGTGCGCACTTTGTCTGCAGAGCTGAAAATCTGAAGTAAAACTACCGCTATGCGCATGCTTTACTTTGGGGTGTTTGGCAACTCTTTCCTTGACAGAACCTATGCATGTTGGGTATCGTTCTGTTCAGGGGATGTTGCTTTTTCAGATTTTCTGTTTTTTTCTGGTTTGCATATAGGTTTTTTTAGGAAAATGTGGTTTTGATTCTGCTTTTTTATTCATTTTTAGGGAAACCCTGTGCAACCTAAGAATTCTTCGAGATATTACTTCCAGAAAGATGAGCCCACTACAACAAGCTGGGTACGCTTAGAAAGCTTAACATGTGTACTTTCAGGGAATATATGGTTTATGGGGGATATTCCAAATGTAAAGGGTTGTTTTGGTAGAAAAAGCACAAGGTGCGCAATTTGTCTGCAGAGCTGAAAATCTGAAGTAAAACTACCGCTATGCGCATGCTTTACTTTGGTGTGTTTGGCAACTCTTTCCTTGACAGAACCTATGCATGTTGGGTATCGTTCTGTTCAGGGGATGTTGCTTTTTCAGATTTTCTGTTTTTTTCTGGTTTGCATATAGGTTTTTTTAGGAAAATGTGGCTTTGATTCTGCTTTTTTATCCTTTTTTTAGGGAAACTCTTTGCAACCAAAGAATCCACTGAGGGATTACTTTCAGAAAACTATGGCCACATCAACAAGCCTGGTACGCCTAGAAAGCCTGAGGTGTGTACTTCCAGAGAATATATAGTTTGTTGGGGGTATTTCAAATGTAAAGGGTTGTTTTTCTGGAAAAACTGCAAGGTGCGCATATTGCATAGCATAGTTGTATTTTATCTGAAAATCCCCTAAAGCGTTGTTTCAATTTGGGGGAGTCTCCTGGGCAGGAAAGGGTGTCTACCTATACATATGTGGTACCGCTGTAACCGGGAGAAATTGGGGTTTCACACGCAATAAGATTTTATTGACAAACTTACATTTTTTTTTACAAAAAAACACTACAAATTGTAAAAAATAGTTTTTTTTTTATTTTTTTGCACAATTTTCACCCAAAAATATTGAGAATACACTTAGAAAATGACAAACAAGACATTTCATGTTAAAGCCCAGGCTCCGCTGAAAAAAACAATATATCACTTTCCTGGGAAATCCCTGGAAATCCCTTCAAAAATCACAGTTGAACATGGGGAGCGCAAAATAGGGCAAAATAATCTGGCAACAAAGGGTGACAAAATCTCAAGGTAGGCTGGCAGTTAAAGGGTTAATCACCTGTTATCTTGAAAAGCCTGACCTCACAAAACACCAGAGGACTCACACCTGGGAGAAGCCCTACTCTTGTTCTCAGCATGACGAAGGTTTTGCATGCTCATCAGGTCTAGACAGAGATTAACTAATTTAGATGAGGCCTACTAAGTCTGGTCTGCAGCCAATGCTAATAATCACTGGGTATCTTGAATTACACACAATTCCCACAGTGGCCACCATCAATAAGGTCCTTTTGGCCACATGGACCCTGAGAAAGCAAGGGGAGCGACTTTAATTTCTTGCATTCTGGGCATTTACAGGGTGGTTTGTATCGTTGGACATCACAAATCAGGATGCCTGGGGGGGGTTGTAACTTTAAAGACAGCTGCAGTTTCACTATAGGACAGTTTTTTTATGTTTCCTGTAGGTAGTGGAGACTCTGTGGTTGTATGCCGAGAATAAAATATCAAGTAGAAAAACATCAGGAAGGTACAGTTTGACCAGGTAAAAGATGGCTCTCTTCGTACCATCTTTTCTCACTATCTAGGGAACAGCAACCAACTAAACCTATGTGAGGGCATTTCTACAACAATATGAAAATCAACTATGTCTCAGCTATTTACATTTGTGGCAGGAGGGGCACTAAGGACCTAAGGAAGGAATTTGTTTATGTTGCCATAAAGGAAAGTTGCAGGAGTTGCTCACTGCCATTCTCAAGGACGGCTATACGTCAGGCGGACTCCCCTCTTTCATGCCCGTTTAACGGGGGTGTCGTTCAGTCTTTCAAATCTGCCTAGTAGATAAGAAATACGTGAGACAGAAGGACACAGTCACTGGAATGTGTTTGACCATCTCACGGAGAGCGCTTCTGCCGCCCCTCCCTTTTGACTTTTTTATTTATAGTAAAATAGAAAACTTACATATGTCATCTACAGGGGGCATCATATTAGAAAAAAACTGAATATCTGATTCAGTAATTGGTCTGTTCTACCTAACGAGCAAAATCTACGCCTGGAGGCAGAACACTCAAAGGCGTTGTCCAGCTTCCCGATGCCATCTTCATCACAGTAATGCATTAGTATCAGCATATTCTATTATCTTCATAATCCTAAGCATTTATTGTCAAGCAAAAGATAAATAGCGCAGAGTGAAGTGGCTGTCTGAGGGTTTATTTCACCTTTATTATCCACTAAGCGTACAATGCAGGGAGAAAGATGAGAACAAATGGAGGAAATGTTCACCTTCATATGTTTAATTTATTATTTATGACCTCCAATCCATCACACCATGTCCATGGATTCCTCTTTAGGATAGGTGCCACTCTTTGTGTTGGCCTTGTAGGTCTCAAAAACAATCCACAGCACGAGGCTGGGATCTTCAGCTTCATGAACTTGATGTCCGAACAAGCCAGGGGCAGACTGACCATGTGTTTTTCTTATGACCAAATGTTGTACTAACGCACTAGACAGGGTTACTAATAAATGCAGGATCAAACATTGCTTCCAACAGATCAGAGTATAACAATAAAGAAAAAAAAAATCTGAATTGAATGGTGTGCTAAAATACCCCTCCTAATACCCCATAACAGGCAGTGTGCGGAATGTCCCCCATTGCGGAAAGTGTGCAGAATCCTCCCATTACGGAGAGTGTGTGAGACTAACTTCTAGTGCCACCTGTGTAAAGTACGCTGACCGGATTGCGGGGCTCAGGTGAGTGTACAGCTGCTTCTTATTGCTGCACACTCTGCATAGAATTAAAAGGAACACCTCACTGGCCGCCACCACCCATCGGCTGCTGTTTCTTTAAAATCACATATGAGAGGTGAGGGGGACCAATCCGTCAAGGTTATCCCTCATTTTGGGCCATTTTTGGGTACAAAATCAATGGGGACCAGGTTCGGGTCAAATTTGGTACCCAAACCTATAGGTAAGCATCTACAATGGGCTCATGGGACATAGCCCAGAAACCCAATTAACAGGAGCACCACATAGTTAAAAGTGTAATTACATTTATTGAAACACTAATCAGGAGACACAACACAAAAACATTACAACACTAACAATTTAAAACACTGCATATCCCTTATTTCATCCAGTGCTACAGTTGTAGCAAAAATATCTGGGCAACTCCTATACTGTCCAAACAATATTAAATCCCGGACCTGTAAGATCTATTTTTGTGCCGGCACAAACCCTAATTGCCCACTGTCTAAAAAATTCCTAATGGTAAAGTGACTGTGCAAAACAGCTAGTATACAATAACATAAACATCAAGATAACATATCCAATATTAATTCCAATGTGCAAATGTGCAAACAGTGATTCAGTACAACAATAGTAAAGCTACATACATATTAAGAAAATATAAAGTGTAAAAGGTATAAATATATATCAAAAAAGTTGGTCATGAATACAAAAAACACAACTAATCAGTGCAACTAGTAATGACAATCAAACCAAGAAACAGAGACCAATACTCAGCCTGGCACCGGGTAAGGACACAAAAGTATGGAGCAGGGAGTCTGCAGAGGGGACACCTTCGAACGCGGCCGCCCGTGCCGCTTCCTTGGGTGAGTAAATAGTTTAAGTAAAACCTGCTTAAATACCTAACAAAATGCACCTCAATTGCCGCCATTCCACAGGTGCTACTCAGACGCATCGGCGTCGCAGCACAGTTCCGGCGCGGCGGATGTGACGCAGCGGATGTGACGTCACCGCCGTATCTCTAGTGTTACTGGAACGCATCCGGCGGTGACGTCACATCCGCTGCGTCACATCCGCCGCGCCGGAACTGTGCTGCGACGTTATTGTATACTAGCTGTTTTGCACAGTCACTTTACCATTAGGAATTTTTTAGACAGTGGGCAATTAGGGTTTGTGCCGGCACAAAAATAGATCTTACAGGTCCGGGATTTAATATTGTTTGGACAGTATAGGAGTTGCCCAGATATTTTTGCTACAACTGTAGCACTGGATGAAATAAGGGATATGCAGTGTTTTAAATTGTTAGTGTTGTAATGTTTTTGTGTTGTGTCTCCTGATTAGTGTTTCAATAAATGTAATTACACTTTTAACTATGTGGTGCTCCTGTTAATTGGGTTTCTGGGCTATGTCCCATGAGCCCATTGTAGATGCTAGTCTTATTCTTACAGTGTAGCACAGTATATAGCATATATCTTTAGCGGTGCACCACTCACAGTGGTCAAACCTATAGGTAACATCATTAAACTGACACATTATAAAACCTAGTTAAACCGGACCAACACCCGTTTTTACTTTAAAGTGGACCAACACCCAGGATTTTCACTATCCTGGGTGTTGGTCCACTTCAGCGGGGCATCCGAGATCAGGATGCCCCGCTGTGTGAAACCCCCCAAAAAACGTACCTTTTCGGCGACGGATAAGCCGCGGCCGCCTCCCGCGCGTCCCTCTTATAGGGCGCGCGCACTGCTAGAGGGGCGCGCGGCGGCTGATCTGTCGCCGATAAGGTAAGGTTTTTTTGGGGGGGGGGTTCACCCTGCGGGACATCCCGTTCTCGGATGCCCCGCGGTGAGGGAGTTGATCGGCCCGGGAATCTTATAGATTCCCGGGCCGATCACCCCTGGGTGTTGGTCCACTTTAACGGGTGTTGGTCCCTGGAGCCTCTCTAGCAGATAAGGTCCCAGAATGCCCGTAATCCTCACTTTCATTACGACGGCGTTTACAGCGGTGTGACCTCGCGGAGGCCAATCTCGGAACTCCTTTCCCGGCGTTGGGTCGTAATGAAGGTGAACATTACGAGCGTTCTGGGAGGTTATCTGCTAGGTGGGCTCCAGCATTCTAGATGAGCAGCCGTTAAAGAAAAAACAGGCGTTGGTCCGTTTTAAGCTTTAAAGGGTAATTCCACTTCCGATAGTATTTTTAACCGTGTCCAAATTGTATGCCAATATGATGTGCTCATCGTTCCGAGCTTATCTTTGATTTTCTTTCTATTTGTTAGCAACAATGTATTTAGCAATGCACGCCCACTGTATGGCTTGCTAATTATCTGATTGGCTAAGACAACACTTACAAGTTTAACCCTTCCTGCTATAATTCAGCTTCTTCAGATGCATGAGGCTCAGTGGACCGGAGTACGAAGTACTGTTGCCCAGGTCCAATCCTCGACGTAGAGGCCCGGGGACTTCTCTAGAGCCCCCCCCCCCCCCTCCCTGCAAGGGACGATATGTTTGCTGCGGGGGTGCCCCTAGGATATGCCCTGGGGGACTAAAGGACCTGAGCAGTGGTCCCCTGATGGAGAGTAGAGAGACAGGTGATAAAACTGAGGCTAAGGTCAGGGGTGGCAGGCACAGAAGCGGAGTCCAGACAAGAGCTGAGAGTCATACACTGGTTAGCGGGTCCAGCAAAGGGTCAGTTCAGAGAACAAGAGCCAAGGGTCATACTCTGGGTATCCGGGGTTTTCTCCAGGAATCCAGAAGTTCCCTTTATATAGGACCTGCTATCGGAGCCTCACAGGGTCAGCTGACAACCCCAGGTGAAGCTCCTAATGATGAGGGCTGGCCAGAGCAGAGGGGAAGGAGGATTGCGCAACACTAGGCTTCGATTGCGCAATCCGAAATGGGCGCGCACGTGGGCAGTTGGAGCCGCTGCCTGGGCATGTGCAGTACGCTTCGTCCTTCACGCCTGCACAATAGGTCCCACAGTTCACACAGGCAAAGACGCCACGGGGGAACACGTCCCTGCTGAGACGACCCGGGCACGGAGGTAAATTTATGACAAGATGGGGAAATCACAACCTTGTGTTCCAGTAGCTAAAGGATTACCAGCAGCGTTCTTACCTGAGGAGGTCAATAAAGCTGTGTGATACACCAGCAGCCGATTTATCGCTTTGCTTGTGACCACGAGCAGCCTGTCGTCGTTGCTGGTGGTCGTGCACATACTGTGCATTGCTGATGGGTGGCATCTGGGGCTCATGATGGCGCCACTGTCTGAGTCCCGTTTACAGCTGGTGATTGGCCGGGCCCAACACTGGACATACCGGGCTCCTACATCAATAGAACATGGTCCCAGGGATGGGCACCTCATACATAATGAAAGATGAGCCACCACTGTAACATTTCATCAATGGCATCTTGTAATACCGTGTGTTGGGTCATGATGCGACCCGGCAATCGCTGGTCCTGCCACTCAACCCCCGGGCAATCTGGGACTTCAGGGACATTGCCGGTACTGGGAAAGGGGAGAACACAGAATGGCAAAGCTGCTGCCTGTGGGGTGGGGGATTGTTAGTCACAATGATGGGTTTTGGTCCACTTTAAAGCAAACTTAAACTACCCTTTCCATCTCTGTGCCAGGGAGGGTCATGGTCCTCAGGGACAGTTAAAGCGGAACAAAACTCGGAAATTTGACTTTCCCGGGTGTTGTTCTGTTCCCCGCGGGCATCCTGAACTGGGATGCCCTGCTGTGTGAACCCTCACTACAACTCATCTCTTCCTCATCCCTACAGCATAAAGTCCTTTATTGACTTTAAAGGAGACACTGCCGCATCCCTCCCATCCCCAGCGGGTGGCACCCTCCCGCTCCAGGCTATTTGAATGGCTGGGATGGGAGCACATGCACGCCTCCGAGGATGCAGCAGTATGTGCTCCCCATTGAAAACAATACGAGCCAATGACATAGTCATGACAGACAGCTCTCATTGGACAAGAGCCTGCACATGCACCGTTGGTTTTGGGAAAGGTAAGTGATTACCAGCACCCTGGGGGGGTTCACACAGCACAGATTCACACCCTGGGAAACCAGCGGCCGTCCCTGGAACTTTTTGTCTTTAAAGTGGACCGTCACCCAGTGGTGATCGGCCCGGGAATCTATCTCCCTCACCGCGGGACATCCGAGATCCCCCCAAAACCCCTGAAAAACTCACCTCACCGATTAAGGGTGCCCCGCTATGTGAAACCCCCCAGAAAGCCCCCAAAACTCACCTCACCAATCAGCGCCAACGGACAAGCGCGTGACAGCTGCGGACAACACAGCGCGTCCGCCCGCGCCTCCCGCGCGCCCCTCTAGGCGTGCCCGCGCCAACCGTCTGTGAATAGCCGGCGCGGGCGCGCGCACTGTCAGAGGGGCGCGCGGGAGGCGGCGGCGGACGCGCTGTGTTGTCCGCAGCTGTCACCCGCTTGGCGCGGCCACGTGGGAGTGTGGTGAGGTGAGTTCTGGGGGGTTTCACATAGCGGGGCACCCTTAATCGGGGTGCCCCCCTGAAGTGGACCAAAACCCAGGACAGTCAAAATCCTGGGTGTTGGTCCACTTTAACAGTGCCTCCCATGACTCCTATCCTCACCAGCGGACACTTCCCCGGCTTCCCTGTAGCTGTGGCGCACTCCCACAGTCAGCCAATCAGATGGGCCTAAACCAGATTGCTGGGTCATGTCAGCTGGCCAACTGGCAAAATTGCCAGGTAAGCTTGGCCTTGGCTTTTAAACCAGACCACGCCTGAACTGGTGGCTGCATGGCCTAGGACAGGAAGGGCGGTCAGGGGCGAGCTTAACATTTCTGGGGCCCCATGCAGAGTTGTGTCTGGGGGCCCTGGTCAAATACACATTTTGTATAGCAAAATACAATATTAACGCACCTTGTCGGGGATGTCACTGCAGCCTGCTCATGCGCTGTGGGAGCGCGATCCAACCCAGAGGGTTCACACAGAGGGGCCTCCTGGCATTGTCTGTCCATGACATAGGGAATTGCCCATATGGCCACCCAAGTTCTAGTTCCTGTGACATCCCAAACTATGAAGCCCCACTGTGTGACACCCCATTAAATCACGGCACCCACTCACCTAACCTCGTTCCAATGACGCATGCGCAGGTCACGGCCTTGCTATACCGTTAGCTAGACGCAGTCATTTGTGATTGGCCGGCCCGGGCACGCCCCCAGCCAGAGGTGAGCGGTGATGCAACTAGTGGCCTGTCTGCACCATTCAGCTTGCTAGCTGCTGTGATGTCATAGCCCCTCCCACCCGTGTGTGATGTCGCAGCATCACTGAATGGAGCTGAGAACACTGATTCTGCAGCAACTGTTGTGATGTCACAGACCCTCCCATCTGTGTGTGATGTCACAGCATCTTGTATAACTGAATGATGCTGAGCGCACTGATTCTGCAGCAGCTGCTGTGATGTCACAGACCCTCCCACCTGTGTGTGATGTCACAGCATCTTGTATAACTGAATGGAGCTGAGCGCACTGATTCGACAGCAGCTGTTGTGATGTCACAGACCCTCCCATCTGTGTGTGATGTCACAGCATCTTGTATAACTGAATGATGCTGAGCGCACTGATTCTGCAGCAGCTTCTGTGATGTCACAGACCCTCCCACCTGTGTGTGATGTCACAGCATCTTGTATAACTGAATGGAGCTGAGCGCACTGATTCGACAGCAGCTGTTGTGATGTCACAGACCCTCCCATCTGTGTGTGATGTCACAGCATCTTGTATAACTGAATGATGCTGAGCGCACTGATTCTGCAGCAGCTTCTGTGATGTCACAGACCCTCCCACCTGTGTGTGATGTCACAGCATCTTGTATAACTGAATGGAGCTGAGCGCACTGACTCTGCAGCAGCTGCTGTGATGTCACAGACCGTCCCACCTGTGTGTGATGTCACAGCATCTTGTATAACTGAATGGAGCTGAGCGCACTGATTCGACAGCAGCTTCTGTGATGTCACAGACCCTCCCACCTGTGTGTGATGTCACAGCATCTTGTATAACTGAATGGAGCTGAGCGCACTGATTCGCCAGCAGCTTCTGTGATGTCACAGACCCTCCCACCTGTGTGTGATGTCACAGCGTCTTGTATAACTGAATGGAGCTGAGCGCACTGATTCGACAGCAGCTTCTGTGATGTCACAGACCCTCCCACCTGTGTGTGATGTCACAGCATCTTGTATAACTGAATGGAGCTGAGCGCACTGATTCGCCAGCAGCTTCTGTGATGTCACAGACCCTCCCACCTGTGTGTGATGTCACAGCGTCTTGTATAACTGAATGGAGCTGAGCGCACTGACTCTGCAGCAGCTTCTGTGATGTCACAGACCCTCCCACCTGTGTGTGATGTCACAGCATCTTGTATAACTGAATGGAGCTGAGCGCACTGATTCGCCAGCAGCTTCTGTGATGTCACAGACCCTCCCACCTGTGTGTGATGTCACAGTATCTTGTATAACTGAATGGAGCTGAGCGCACTGATTCGCCAGCAGCTTCTGTGATGTCACAGACCCTCCCACCTGTGTGTGATGTCACAGTATCTTGTATAACTGAATGGAGCTGAGCGCACTGACTCTGCAGCAGCTGCTGTGATGTCACAGACCCTCCCACCTGTGTGTGATGTCACGGCATCTTGTATAACTGAATGGAGCTGAGCGCACTGATTCGCCAGTAGCTTCTGTGATGTCACAGACCCTCCCACCTGTGTGTGATGTCACAGCATCTTGTATAACTGAATGGAGCTGAGCGCACTGACTCTGCAGCAGCTGCTGTGATGTCACAGACCCTCCCACCTGTGTGTGATGTCACAGTATCTTGTATAACTGAATGGAGCTGAGCGCACTGACTCTGCAGCAGCTTCTGTGATGTTACAGACCCTCCCACCTGTGTGTGATGTCACAGCATCTTGTATAACTGAATGGAGCTGAGCGCACTGACTCTGCAGCAGCTTCTGTGATGTCACAGACCCTCCCACCTGTGTGTGATGTCACAGCGTCTTGTTTAACTGAATGGAGCTGAGCGCACTGATTTGCCAGCAGCTTCTGTGATGTCACAGACCCTCCCACCTGTGTGTGATGTCACAGCATCTTGTATAACTGAATGGAGCTGAGCGCACTGATTCTGCAGCAGCTTCTGTGATGTCACAGACCCTCCCACCTGTGTGTGATGTCACAGCATCTTGTATAACTGAATGGAGCTGAGCGCACTGACTCTGCAGCAGCCGGATCATGTAACTGTACAGTGTCTTTCTATCTGCTGCACCCTCCTCACCTCCAACTCGCATATCTGCTGAAGCATTTCCACATACAGGCATAAATTCCAACCCCCCACCTCCGGTGCCATCCAATGGCAAATGGAACTTACCCACGATAAAGAATAATGAGACACAGGACTGTGTTCTACATGGCAGCCTAGAGAGCTGCTCATTGATTGGTCCAAGCTGGTTTCCATGGAGAGCAATATAAACATGGACTATGCCGCTTCTCAAACTTCACCGATAAAAATGTGGTCTTTCACAAATATAAAAACAATTAAAGGCCGCAATTAACTCCTTCTACATTTTGGTTTAAAAATAAAACAATTCAAGGATTGAGTTGAATTTGGTCCACAACAAAATGGCCGCCGCCGGCATCGAGGACGATTTTAATGATCTACAACGAAATGTACGTTTTTTTTCTCTTCGAAATGGATAAACTTTGGCTGGCATCCATGTTGTTCCAGGGAAACTAAGCACTAGCTTGTGGAGGGAAATTATACTCGATGCAAGAGGCAGCCATTTTGTTGTAGCCCACAGGAAGGAAGAAGTATCCACTCCCCACCCGGGGGATGCTGGCATCTGGCTGCACAATGAGGAGGAGGTAACAGGGGCTTTGTTTTGTTAATATGAGGGCTGAGGGTGAGATGGGAGCTCCCAGCGTCCCCCTGGGTGTGTCATGTGACTTGCTGAGGGGCTCTATGTCACTGGGGGTGCTGGAATATCAGGGAGTTCATTTTAACTTAACTGTGGCTGCATTCCAGCTGCCACTGTTGCCATAGTGACTACCTGACTTGAAGTAAACCAACCCCCCCCCCCCCCAGGGAATCCAAAATCGGGATGCCCGCTGTGTGAAACGTCCCAGGCGGCCTATTCACTTATCTTGTTTCCCGGTCCAACAGCGAATGTGCGAGCCGCAGCTGCATCCCTGCGTGCCCGCGTCGGCCATTCACAATGCCTGGGGAAAGGACCAAAACCCAGGATAGTCAAAATCCTAGGTTTTGGTCCACTTTAAAGGAGAACTCTGTTGCTGCCTTTCATTTAGAAAGCTGTGGGCCCTGGAATCTTTTAGACCCGTTTTGGGATGCTCCGCTGTGTGAAACCACTCAGATGACCTTTCCCCAGTCCAATGGCGCTTGTCCAATCAGAGTCCTTTGCTATGACTGTCATTCGGCAGTGACTCTGATATCCTGTCCAGGGGTGCACATGCTACCGCCACAGCCTATCTGAATGTTCGGGGGCCCAATGATGCAGGGGATGCAGCAGCTCTCCATCCCCATTGCAAAACAGAGGCGCATGCCGAATGACATAGTCATGGCGAATGGCTCTGATTGGTCGAGAGATTGTTGTACAAGGAGCAGGTAAGCTGTTACTCCAGTCTGGGGGTTTCACACAGCCTCTCTTGATATGTAGCCCAAAACCCACACTCGACAGCCCTGGAATCAATTGGATTCTAGGGCTGCCTGATTCCCGCGCTCGGGGCCTCCCAAAATGGAATGCCTGGATGAAAGTAGAAAGAGAGGAGACATGATGTAGACCTTTATATATGTGAAAGGACTGATCAAGGTTAAGGAGGGCCGAAACGTCCCGATAGAACAAGGGGGTAACACCTGAAGCTAAGTCAATGAGAACTTTGGGAGCAATGTTAGATAATATTTATCTATTATAATATATAGGTAATATATAGGTAATATTATTTTACAGAAAGAGTAGTAGATGCCGGGAACAGACTCCCAGCAGGGGTAATGGATAATCTATGTATGCTGAGATAATGAGAACATAGACAGATGAGGGCAGGCTAGATGTCTATGTAACTTCCATCCTCGATCTTTGCAGGACATCCACAGGGTCAGACATTGCAATGAAGGATCAGCCTCACCTCATGTTGCCGGGTAAGAGTCTCCTCATGTTGCCGGGTGAGAGTCTCCTCATGTTGCCGGGTAAGAGTCTCCTCATGTTTGCCGGGTGAGAGTCTCCTCATGTTTGCCGGGTGAGAGTCTCCTCATGTTTGCCGGGTGAGAGTCTCCTCATGTTTGCCGGGTGAGAGTCTCCTCATGTTTGCCGGGTGAGAGTCTCCTCATGTTTGCCAGGTGAGAGTCTCCTCATGTTGCCGGGTAAGAGTCTCCTCATGTTTGCCGGGTGAGAGTCTCCTCATGTTGCCGGGTGAGAGTCTCCTCATGTTGCCGGGTAAGAGTCTCCTCATGTTGCCGGGTAAGAGTCTCCTCATGTTGCCGGGTGAGAGTCTCCTCATGTTGCCGGGTAAGAGTCTCCTCATGTTGCCGGGTGAGAGTGTCCTCATGTTGCCGGGTGAGAGTGTCCTCATGGCTGCCAGGTGAGAGTGTCCTCATGGCTGCCAGGTGAGAGTGTCCTCGTGGTTGCCGGGTGAGAGTGTCCTCGTGGTTGCCGGGTGAGAGTGTCCTCGTGGTTGCCGGGGGAGAGTGTCCTCATGTTGCCGGGTGAAAGTCTCCTCATGTTGCCGGGTAAGAGTCTCCTCATGTTGCCGGGTAAGAGTCTCCTCATGTTGCCGGGTGAGAGTCTCCTCATGTTGCCGGGTAAGAGTCTCCTCATGGCTGCCATGTGAGAGTGTCCTCGTGGTTGCCGGGTGAGAGTGTCCTCATGGTTGCCGGGTAAGAGTCTCCTCATGTTGCCGGGTAAGAGTCTCCTCATGTTGCCGGGTGAGAGTCTCCTCATGTTGCCGGGTGAGAGTCTCCTCATGTTGCCGGGTGAGAGTCTCCTCATGTTGCCGGGTGAGAGTCTCCTCATGTTGCTGGGTAAGAGTCTCCTCATGTTGCCGGGTGAGAGTGTCCTCATGGTTGCCGGGTGAGAGTGTCCTCATGGTTGCCGGGTGAGAGTGTCCTCGTGGTTGCCGGGTGAGAGTGTCCTCGTGGTTGCCGGGTGAGAGTGTCCTCGTGGTTGCCGGGTGAGAGTGTCCTCGTGGTTGCCAGGTGAGAGTCGCTTCATGGTTGCCGGGTAAGAGTCGCCTGGTGTTTGCCGGGTAAGAGTCGCCTGGTGTTGCTGGGTAGTTTCTTGTTAAGGAGACCACAGTACAAATTGATCCCACCTCCGATAGACCTAAACACACATGTTTATCTCGCAGGTAGATCCAGGAAGAGGAATCCTCTGCATAGTTGTCGCCCTGGTGCCGATGCTTCTGACTCCACCCTGGAAGAGAGTATAGAGCCCCAAGATGAGGGTCCGGTAGGTAAAACTGAAACAGAACAATGACACTCACCTTCCCCCTGGGGCATTCCAAATTGGGATGCCCTGCTGTGTTAGCCCCCCCACCCAGTCGTCACAAAACTCACCATGTGACAATCATTAATATGCCCGATTGGACAACAGCCCGCACATGCGGCATGGGGAATGAAGGAACGTACGTTTATTTTTAGGGGTGATTCAGGGGGTTTCACGTAAGGGGCATCCTAATATCAGGATGCCCCCTGGGAAGAACCAAATCCCAGGATAGTGAAAAATACAATTCTGTGATTACTCACCTGTAGAATTGTTTTTATGGTAATCCAGCACGGGTTGCTTCATCTGTAATTCTTCACATTTGGGTAATCCGCCACCAGGTGGCGCAGTCAACTGCAGGAAGACTAGTTGCTCCTCCCGGCCCATAAAAGGGCAGGAATTACCCAGAAGACCCAGTGTTTGAAAAGTAGTGATACAAGAAGCCGGGAGGCAAAGACCATGTTAAGAAAAATACAGCCCACTAAAAAAAGAACTCTCTCAACAAAAACCACCATAACAAGGCAAAAGAGGATAATGATAACAAGGGTGGGATGAAGCAACCTGTGCTGGACTACCATAAAAACAATTCTACAGGTGAGTAATCACAGAATTGTATTTTTCTGGTATCCAGCACGGGTTGCTTCATCTGTAATTCTTCACATTTGGGACATCCAACAGCAGTGTCCACGAAGAAGGGTGGGATCCCCGGTGAGCAACAGCAGGCAGTTCAAGTCACTACCGCCTGAAGCACCTTGCGGCCAAAAACAGCATCAGCTGAGGCCCTAACATCAACCTTGTAAAACTTAGAAAAGGTATGAACTGAAGACCAAGTAGCGGCTTTACAAACTCGTTCAACTGAAGCCTGGTGCTGAAAAGCCCAAGAGGCATCAATAGCCCTAGTGGAGTGAGCAGTAACACGAAAAGGGGGTTCCTTCCCCTTGGCAGAGTACGCTTGCACCACCGCCTGTCTGATCCACTTGCTGATAGTGGATTTGGCTGGAGGGAGGACAAAAGAGAATCCGACTTCCGAAAAGACTCAGTGGCGATCAAATAATATTTGAGCGCCCTGACCACATCCAGGGAATGAAGAGTCTGTTCCTTAGAATTAGAAGGGGCAGGACACAAAGAAGGCAAAACAATGTCCTCATTGAGATGAAAAGCAGATACAACCTTGGGCAAGAATTCAGGCTTAAGACTGAACACCACCTTATCCTGATGCCGCTCAAAATAAGGAGGCTTCAGAGAAAGCACCGCCAGTTCTGAAACGCGACGCACCGAGGTGATAGCGATCAAGAAGGCCACCTTAAGAGTCAGAATGGATAGAGAGGCATCGCACGAGGGTTCAAATGGTGGACCCTGGAGAGCAGGGGCTTATGCGGTGGACGTACATGAGTAACTCCTTGGAAAAAAGTCTTGACCAGCCAATGACTGGCGAAGGATCTTTTGAAAAAAAATTTGCCAAGGCTGAAACCTGTCCTTTTAGGGTACTCAGTTGTAGACCCGACTCCAGACCAAGTTGAAGAAACTCCAAAACCCTGGAAATGGAGATAGAGCGACACGTAAAAGACTTAGACTCACACCAGGCAATGTAAGCATGCCAAACCCTGTAGTAGATCATAGAAGAGGATTTCTTCCAAGCCTGAATCATAGTACTGACGACCGAAGCCGGCAATCCCTTATCCATCAGGATGGAGGTTTCAGCAGCCAAGTCGTCAAAGCCAGCGTTTGTAAATTGGGATGGCGCACCTGTCCCTGCGTGAGGAGCCCTGGATCTTCGGGCATGACAAAGTGATCCACCGCCATCTGGATGACATCCGTGAACCACACTCTCCTTGGCCAGCGGGGGGCCACCAGAATGGTTGGACCCAACAGAGGGAAGGGAGGAAAAGCATAGAGGAGTCGACTCCGTCCAAGGAATTGCTAGACGAATTGAGAGACGAATCTTGGAAGCTTGTGATTGTGACGGGACGCAAACAGGTCCACGTCCGGCTGACCCCAGCGGCAACACAGAACATGAAAGATCTTGTTGTGGAGAGACCATTCCCCTAGGCGAGACGTCCCCCTGCTCAGGGAGTCCACCTCCTGGTTCTCCACCCCTGGGATGTAAACCGCTAAGATGCAGGGAACATTCTCCTCTGCCCAAGACAATATCAGGGACACCTCCTTGAGGGCTCGTTTGCTCCGAGTCCCGCCCTGATGATTGATGTAAGCGACAGCCGTCCGATTGTCCGAGCGGACCTGGACCGCACAACCCCGTAGGTGGAGAGTCAACTAGAAGAGAACCAACCTGATCGCTCTCAGCTCCAGGAGATTGATGGGTGTGTGGGCCTCCTGAGGGCCCCACTGGCCCTGGAACTTCAGCGATTGCCAAAACCTTCCCCTACCGGTCAGACTGGCATCTGTGGTGACAATCTCGCAGCACAGAGGCAAAAAGACTTGCCCGCTCGAAGATTCCTTGAGTCCAACCACCATGAGAGGGACTGTCTGGCCAGAGGGGACAGAGCAAATTCCAGCTCCAGGGATTCCTGTTTCCGATTCCAAACGGTCAAGAGGTTCAACTGAAGAGGTCTCATGTGGAACTGGGCGAAGGGTACAGCCTCGAAGCAAGACACCATGAGTCCCACCAACTGCATCCCCAGATGGATGGAGGGATGAGGACATGACAGCAGGGTTTGCGCCTGCATCTGAAGACCCTCCACCTTCTGCTGAGGAAGAAACACCTTGACCTGAGAAGTATCCAGTGTCATGCCCAAGAAAGACCTCACCAATGACGGAGTGAGCGAAGACTTGGGATAATTGATCACCTAACCGAAGGACTCGAGGGTGGACACAACCATTTGAGTATCCCTCTCGGTCTGATGAAAAGATTGAGCAGCAATCAACAGGTCGTCCAGGTAAGGAAAAATGTGAATGCCCTGGCTCCTCAGGATACCCGCCAGCACCTTGGTGAACACCCGAGGGGCCGAAGGGATACCGAACAGCAAGGCCAGAAACTGGTAGTGCTGATCCCCCAGAGTGAACCTTAGGAACTTCTGATGTCCTAGGAAGATAGGAACGTGCAGACAAGCATCCTTGATATCCACAGTGGTCATAAAGTCACCTGGCCGAAGAGAGCTCACCGCCGATCGTAAGGTCTCCATGCGGAAATGTTTGAACCTGACAAATCTGTTGAGACCCTTTAGGTCCAGGATGGGTCTCAGGGAACCGTCCTTGGGCACCGTGAACAGATTGGAGTTGAACCCCCGACCCCGTTCTTGAAGAGGCACAGGACAAACCACTCCTGACAATAGAAGACGTTGGACGGCCAACCCCCGGCCCTGCGCCGTCACGGGATTTTGGGAGATCCGGGACCGAGGGAATCTTGGGGGCGGCCAAGCTGTCAGCTCTATCTTGTAGCCGGCGGACACGTGTTGTTTCCAGACGTGAGCAAAGAGCCGAAGCCGTCCCCCCACCCGGATGGGTGAGGGCACCTCCTCATGACTGAGGGGCCTTGGTGGGGGGCTTGGGCTTGGACCCCCAGGAGAGACCGGGATGACCGCAGGCCCTACCTCGCCCCCAGGATTCCCTGCGACCGCCAGGGAAGAAGGTGCCGCGTCCCCCTTGGAAGGGACAAAAGGAAGAAGACCACCGAGAATGCTTTTTATGCTGAGGGAGCCGACCATTCTTGGCCAATACAGCAAGACGCTCCCCAAAGAGGCGGAGTCCCGTGAAGGGAAGACTGGTGATGGACTTCTTAGCGACAGCGTCGGCTGCCCACTGCCGCAGCCAGATGTGATGCTGTAGGCAGGACAGTACTGGGGAGTGTAGCACTCGCCCCATCCTGCTCTGCAATAACGCTCTGGGCGCAGGGAACACAAACCGCGCTGCGACCGCTCAAAGGGGATGCCCGCACATGAGACACAGCTGAGCCCGCCCCGAAGGGCCCACAAGCTCGCTATCCCCAGAAGCCTCCATATCGTGATTACAGTAATAGCAAAAAATAAACCAAGCACAGGAGATCGGGGGCTAAAAAACCCCACCCGGCAAGCCTCCAAGGGATCCCCGAACAAAAAAGGGGGGGGGGGTACTGGACCAGGAGAAACCACAAGCACAATAAGTAGGCCCGTCTGAAAAACATAATAAAGAGACAAAATAATGAGCATCCCACAGCACATGCCCTAGAAAGAAAGAAAGGAGCGGACTCACGGACCAGCGGGAGGAGGGAGCCTCCAGAAGCCTCGGTCAGGATGCGCAGCAATGGAGCAGCAGGCAGGAGTGAGGAGAGTCCGGACGAGTGCCCCCATGCAGCCAGCAGCGGCAGCAGCCAGGACAGCGGGGCCCCGGAGCGCAGGAGAAGCTCTGGGCGCAGGGACACAAGATGACGCCCGTCAAGAGAACTCGAGGGGCGGGCCGCGCAGTGATGACGCGCATCGCATCATCTCGCAGCCCTGCCCCTCGGACAACGGGTGAAAAAACTCCGGGCACCAAGAGGCAGAAAATGGCGCCCGTCAGAGAGAGGAGGAGGAGAACACTCCTCCTCAGAAGCCCCCACCACGGAGCGCAATGCGCCCGCAGCCGCAGGGCAAAGGATAGACGGCCACATGAGCGCGCCCCCCACGGCCCCGGCGACCCCCGCCCAGCCAGCGGCCAAGACCCCGCTCCTGATAGAGGGGAAGGGGGGGAGAAATGGGGGGAACTACCACACGGGCCCCAAGCTTCGGTGATTGCAACAAGCGAGCAAGTAACACAACCAGTGTGAACACAATCACAAACAACATAATAAAGCATGTGGGATAAAACAATAATGGTGGTTTCTCCCTCCCCCATCCAGGCTCACCATTAGCCTATGGCCGGCTACCCTTTGGGTACAGGGTCTGCGGCCCACAGCAAAGCTCTGTGAACACCCGACCCCAGGTGTTCTCCTACCTTCACCTGAGCCGTCAGCCGGGGCTGGGAGGCAGAAAAGGGTCCAGCACAGGTGGGAATAGGCTTGCAGGGCCGACGGGCTTGATACGCCCTGCTCTCCTGCGAATAACCAGAGAGAGAAAATCTTCTGTCTTCGCAATCAGGACTGCAGAAAAACTCTGGGTCTTCTGGGTAATTCCTGCCCTTTTATGGGCCGGAAGGAGTCACAAGTCTTCCTGCAGTCGACTGCACCACCTGGTGGCGGATTACCCAAATGTGAAGAATTACAGATGAAGCAACCCATGCTGGATACCAGAAAATCCTTGGTTTTGTTCTGCTTTAAGAGTTGCCATATGCACTTATGCCAATGAGTCTCAGACTTGTGCTTACTTGTTATCCATCAAGAATGTATCTTAGGAGGGGGGCGGGGCACATCCGGATTGTCACGGGCTTGTCAGGTGCCAAAAAATCCCGGGCCAATTTTTGGTCTCAGTCACTAAAGCAACCACAGGAAGGCGCGAGCCTCCAGCGAGCTGTGATCTCCCCCAGACAGAGACAGCTTGGTTCTGCCTTCCCCGAACATTTAAAGTCCCTGTCCAGGCAAACATTAGCTTTCTTCCCCCTTATCCTCCTTGGAAATCCTGCTATCAGTCTTTCAAATCCGCCTAGGAGATAAGAAATACTCGCAACAGAAGAACACAATCATTGGAATGCGTTTGACCATCTCACGGAGATGCATCTGGCGCTCCTCTGACTTTTTTATTTATAGTAAAATGGAAAACTTACATACGTCATCTACAGGGAGTATATCATATTAGAAAAAAAACTGAATATCTAGCTCAATAATTGCTCTGTTCTACCTAACGAGCACACTGGAACGTTAGCTACGCCTGGAGGCAGGACACTCAAAGGCGTTGTCCAGCTTCCTGACGCCATCTCTATCACAGTAATACATTAGTAGCACCATATTCTATTATCTTCATAATGCTAAGCATTATTGTCAAGCAAAAGAGAAATAACGCTGAGTGAAGTGGCTGCCTGAGGGTTTATTTCACCTTTATTAGCCACTAAGCGTACAATGCAGAGAAAAATAGGAGAGTGGAACAAATGGAGGAAGGGAATGTTCACCTTCATATGTTTAATTTATCATTTATAACCTCCATCCATCACACTCTTTCCAGCAGCATAGTCCAACTGATCAAATAGCAGCTCAATGAAAGGATGTAACAAATGTTTATGAGGTAGCTAACACAGTAACTCAGCATTGATGGCACGCTTCACAGCCATAGCACTCGGTTATAACAATAGTCAAAATGTAACAAGTGTCCCCGAGGGAATACACAAACGCTATGCTCCAGACAATATCCCTGCTCAGCCCATAAACATACAAACAGAGTGATAGACAGCCTGAAACAGAGTAAGACAAACACTATCCCACCTAAAATGAGTTGTAACTCCATGCGTGCCCTATCCTGCGATGTTTCGGGGCCATCCGTGCCCCTTTCTCGTCGTCTCTATTCAAGATGGAATTTTACAGAACTCAGTCACGAGACATACATGTGCGTTTGTTAGGATTTGCAGATTTCAAATGTGTAATCGGATTATGATTAACGGGCATTAAAACCCTGTAACAGGACAGTCACCGGGGTGTCTGCCCTTACACTTTGAAGTTCCTCATAACCACTGCCGCTTATTCTGCCAGCTAAATGAGGTCTTTGATCAGCTGCTTCAGCAACGGGGCCCTTTTATTCCCAGATGAACAGGGGAGAGAGTTGATACAGGTCATATTCCTCACAATCGTTCTTTTGCTTTTCCTTGACTTCAGTGACCCGTATGTCTTCTTTAGGGAGAAGACCTGATGGTCGTCAAAATGGAACCCGCAGATGATGAGCGCGAGAACGCTGGACACGAGGAGAGATGTGTGGAGAAGGCCGGTGCCCCAGCTCAGCGTGCAGCCCAGGAAGGCTCTTCAGAGATTGACTCAAGTGAGAAATAAACACTAAACCAAAATAAATGCCACTCCCTCCATCATTGCCCCATCCCCTTCCCCAGGGATGGGGGTAGAGTATGTGCCAAGTGAGGGGGTTTAGTAGTTCACCAACATCTGCCATTCATGTTGAAGTGACCATCGTTTGTTTCCTCTAGAACGATCCAGAAACAAATATCCATCGGAGAGGTGTCCCTGTCCTCCTCATTCGCGGGACTCCACCCAGGGCGGCCATGAGATGCCGCAAGATGATGAGGTATAATTTTATCCTCCACATCGTTGATTTTTACATTTAAAGGGACTATCCAGGCAAGGGGGCAAATTTTATGGGGATTCATCTTTACCTGATGACGGTAAATGCTGGAGATAAAATTTTTTCTTCCTGACCTCGGCGTCCCCAGATCCCCTAGAGATTGGTTTTGGGATGTTGATGTTGCCTCCGCAAAGGAGGGTGAGCACACCCCTCTCTTCCCCATGTGCTTAATCTTTACATGATGCCTGTAACTGTTGTCCTTGTGCCTCTGGCTGGCTCATGTTGTGGCAGGAGATTAGCTTTGAAGTTTCACGTTCTTCCTGTCTGCATTCTCAGCCTTCCTTAAAGTTGTGGGGTGTTGGCGTGGACTTTGCAAACAAGAGCGAGTATCCCCTTCCTCCTCCCAGAGAAATCGCTGTGTGTCAATCTAAGTTCCTGTGTGACAGGCTCCTAACAGGCTGAGTCAGCAGAGCAGATTGAGGCAGAAGGCGCTGGTGATCAGTGGGAGAAGGCCGGGGATGCGGTCAGGAAGAATGTGAATTTCAAAGCTTCCTCTGCCAAAATGTGAGCCAAGCAGGTGCACAAGTACAACAGTTACAGACATCAGGTAAAGATTAACCACATGATTGTAACCCCTTGCCTGGACAGCCCTTTTAAGAGAGCAATATTTACTTTCAGACTCAATAGTTGTATTTTTTATGGTGTTGTGCTACTTAGAATGAAAATATTATCACGGTTAAAGTTGAAGTAAAAGATGAAACGGAGGAGTCGTCGGTGAAGGGAGAGGAGCGGTGTACTGAGGAGGAGATCTCTCCAAAGACCAGCCCAGGTAAGTAATAAATCTCTCCATCAAGAAAAGAGTCTCAGACTACACTGGTGCCTTGGCAGGGGGCAGAGGAGTCATCCTGCCTACAACGTTATGTGACACAAAGACTCAGGAGCCATAAACCTCTATTAGACTCCTGCTATCCTGCTCACTACACCATGTGACACAAAGGCTCAGGAGCCATCAGCCTCTATTAGACTCCGGCTATCCTGCCCACTACACCATGTGACACAAAGGCTCAGGAGTCATCAGCCCCTATTAGACTCCTGCTCACTACACCATGTGACACAAAGGCTCAGGAGTCATCAGCCCCTATTAGCCTCCTGCTCACTACACCATGTGACACAAAGGCTCAGGAGCCATCAGCCTCTATTAGACTCCTGCTCACTACACCATGTGACACAAAGGCTCAGGAGCCATCAGCCTCTATTAGACTCCTGCTATCCTGCTCACTACACCATGTGACACAAAGGCTCAGGAGCCATCAGCCTCTATTAGACTCCTGCTATCCTGCCCACTACACCATGTGACACAAAGGCTCAGGAGCCATCAGCCTCTATTAGACTCCTGCTATCCTGCTCACTACATCATGTGACACAAAGGCTCAGGAGCCATCAGCCTCTATTAGACTCCTGCTATCCTGCTCACTACACCATGTGACACAAAGGCTCAGGAGCCATCAGCCTCTATTAGACTCCTGCTATCCTGCTCACTACACCATGTGACACAAAGGCTCAGGAGCCATCAGCCTCTATTAGACTCCTGCTATCCTGCTCACTACACCATGTGACACAAAGGCTCAGGAGCCATCAGCCTCTATTAGACTCCTGCTATCCTGCCCACTACACCATGTGACACAAAGGCTCAGGAGCCATCAGCCTCTATTAGACTCCTGCTCACTACACCATGTGACACAAAGGCTCAGGAGCCATCAGCCTCTATTAGACTCCTGCTATCCTGCTCACTACACCATGTGACACAAAGGCTCAGGAGCCATCAGCCTCTATTAGACTCCTGCTATCCTGCTCACTACACTATGCGACACAAAGGCTCAGGAGCCATCAGCCTGTAGGCCGTATTGAAAAGTTGGAAGCTATACATTGCGAGTTTTGAAAACCAGGGCAAGTGTTGCTTAGGAAAGAGCAGGTTAACCATGTTTTATTTATTTACTTGTACAGTTGGAAGGAAACGCGCTGGTACTGGAAATGAGATCATGGGACGAAAATCAAAAAGAGGCAGCATGGCAAATAACAGAACGGTAAGTTACTGAGAAGTGAAAGGCACTAATGTTTAGTGCAGCTCACAGATCCCTCAAGCAGTATAATCTATGGTAGGTCAGAGGTTCGAGTGGGCTGCTGGAGGTTCTAGTCCATCTCACCTGCAGCAGAGGGGGATTAATGTGCAGCTTTTAAAGTTGCTTGAAAGTTTGTGTTGAGTTTTTATATTTTTACATAAATGTGACCTAACGTGACATCACATCACTCAAAAATAAAGTAAAAAATATTAGACTTTATCATTTATTTATTTACTGAAGATAACAGAACTTAGAAAGATGTCTTCTTCTTCATAGGTCAGTGAAAGGGCGGAGAATTCGATCTCTTGCGCGGATTGCGGTAAAAGCTTTTTGCGAAAGTCGCAGCTCATCTGTCACCGGCGAATTCACGTAGCAGAGAAGCCACATTCGTGCTCCGAGTGCGGCAGGCGTTTCAGGGTGAAGGTCCACCTCCGTCAGCACCAGGTCACTCACACGGGGGACAAGCCGTATTCGTGCAAGTACTGCGGGAAGCAGTTTAAGCAGAAGTCCTCCTTCAGCATGCACGTGGCTTTACATTCAGGGGAGAAGCCATATTCTTGCTCGGATTGCGGAAAGGCCTACAGGCAGAAGTCCACTCTGGTGAAGCACCAGCAGTCGGCCCAGATGAAGAAGCCGTTTTCCTGCCTCGACTGCGGGAAGAGCTTTGAGAAGATGTCCATCCTCGTCGGGCACCGGAGAACCCACACGGGCGAGAAGCCATTTTCCTGTTCCGAGTGTGGGAAATGCTTTGCCCTAAGGTCGACTCTTCACTGCCACCTTACTATTCACACTGGCAAAAGACCCTATTCCTGTTCCCTGTGCGGGAAAGGTTTTCTACACAAGTCTCGCCTCATGCAGCATCTCAGCGGTCACGCGGGGGAGAAACTCTTCTCATGTACCGAATGCGGGAAAGGTTTCCTTAGGAAATCTCGTCTGATTGAACACATGAGGCGGCACACCGGGGAGAAGCCCTATTCGTGCGACGTATGTGGGAAACGTTTCACTGAGAGGTCGCTGTTGGTTTTTCATCAGAAGAGGCACGGGGACAGGACTCAGAACATGTGCAAGTCGTGCGGCAAATGCTTCATCCACAAGTCCAGTCTGGTGAAACACCTGAAGATCCACACCGGCGAGAAGCCCTTTTCCTGCTCCGAATGTGGGAAGCGTTTTGCGCATAAATCGCACCTGGATAGACACCTGACCATCCACACCAGCGAAAAGCCGTTCACCTGTACCGAGTGCGGGGAGGGCTTCCGATGGAGAACCGGCCTCACCGAGCATCTGGCCATGCATTCGGGCAAGAGGCCGTTTCCCTGTGGCGACTGTGGGAAGTGCTTTGCCCATAGGTCACAACTGGAGAGGCACCAGAGAATCCATACTGGAGAGAAGCCCTTTAGCTGTTCCGAATGTGGCAAGTGCTTTAGGTGGAAAACGGACTTGGTGGGCCACCAGGTGACACACATGGACAAGAATCCGTTCACCTGCCCCGACTGCGGAAAAGCGTTCACTCGGAAATCATCTATGAATAGGCACGTGACCAATAAGCTCTGCGCAAAACAAGATTAACACGTGTTTATTCTCTACTCCTGGGCTCCAGAACCCTCCAACCAGTGGTGTATTGGGGCCAAAAATCACTCCTGGATTTTACCAGCCCCTGGCCGGTCTGAGACATCCTTGCTGAGGCTCCCTAACCATGATGCCGGGGCTATAGCATTGGGGGCTGGGGTTCCTTGGCTTGTGGGTACAATGCCCCTGGGCTCCAGAAGCCTCCAACCATTGGTGGACTGGGGCCAAAAATCAGCCCTAGATTTTCGGAGGCTTCCTTGCTGAGGCCCAGCCGAAGGCCGCTCCGACACATCCTTGCTGAGGCCCCCCCTCCCAACCACGATGTTGGGGCTATAGCATTGGGGGCTAGGGTTCCTTGGCCTATCGCTACACTACCCCTGGGCTCCAGAAGCCTCCAATCAGTGGTGGACTAGTGCCAAAAATCTAGCCCTGGATTTTTATCAGCCCAAGGCCAGTCCGAGACATCCTTGCTGAGCCCTCCCCCAACCATGATGTTGGGGCTATACCATTGGGGGCTGGGGTTCCTTGGCTTGTGTGTACACTGCCCCTGGCCCAAGAAGCTTCCAATCAGTGGCGGACCGCGGCCAAAAATCATCCCTGGATTTTACCAGCCCCTGGCCAGTCTGAGGTTTTCTTGCTGTGGCCCAGCCCATGGCTGGTCCGGCACATCCTTGCTGAGGCCCCCCAACCATGATGTTGGGGCTATAGCATTGGAGTTGGGGTTCCTAGGCTTGTGAGTACAGTGGGACTGGATAAGACACACAGTAGAAAACAGCCAGCTCACCTCATCCACTCAAAAAAGCCAGGAAAAGGAGATCCCCTCCTGGCAGACCTCCCCAGTAGAAATCATAAGAGTGAATAATCCGGCCTATCCTAAAAAATAATTTTTAATAATCCAGATATAGCCCAAAACCGAAAATATCCCAAAAATGTCCAAACAAAATTTCTGCAAAAAGGACCCAGAACCAAGGACCCTGTGACAACCCCATATCTCCCAGCATAAGGTTGTGTAATGAAGAGCCTTTTACGGCCCGAAATGCTTCACCTGGTCCCTGCAGTGGGACACATTTGGATCTGGGTCATTTTTGCAGATTTTTTTATTTTATTTGGACATTTTTGGGATATTTTCGGTTTTGGACTAAATCTTTTTTTCTTTATCAATCTTTTGTATATTCTGAACATTATTTTATAAGCATAATGCTGTCATACACAGAATTTAAAGGTTACAGATAACTTAAGTCATACTCGGAAGCTTATTCACTGCATACAAGAAAAACGAATAAGATTCAAGAGTTACTAAAGAAGTTCAATTCAAATAAATTAAAGAAAAATAACAACCCCTATGAGGGGGGGAGGAGGTAAGGGGGAGTAAAGGAAGGGGTCAAGGAAGGATCAGATGGTCATTAGGTTTACATCAAAAACCTAATGAATTCCACACCTCCCTGAACAGCTCCAAAGTCCCATTGTGAATGGCGGACATTTCTTCAACGGCCATAATGCAGTTAACCTTGTTTTTAAAGACGTTGAAGCTCAAGGTGGGGGACCTCCAAGCCCCAGCTATCACCAGCTTTGCCCCTGATAGGATATAATACAAGGTGGAGGACCTCCAAGCCCCAGCTATCACCAGCTTTGCCCCTGATAGGATATAATAGAAGGTGGGGGAACTCCAAGCCCCGGCTATCACCAGCTTTGCCCCTGATAGGATATAATACAAGGTGGGGGAACTCCAAGCCCCGTCTATCACCATCTTTGCCCCTTATAGGATATAATACAAGGTGGGAGACCTGCAAGCCCCAGCTATCACCAGCTTTGCCCCTGATAGGATATAATACAAGGTGGGGGAACTCCAAGCCCCAGCTATCACCAGCTTTGCCCCTGATAGGATATAATACAAGGTGGGGGAACTCCAAGCCCCGGCTATTACCAGCTTTGCCCCTGATAGGATATAATACAAGTTGGGGTACCTCCAAGCCCCAGCTATCACCAGCTTTGCCCCTGATAGGAAATAATACAAGGTGGGAGACCTCCAAGCCCCAGCTATCACCAGCTTTGCCCCTGATAGGAAATAATACAAGGTGGGAGACCTCCAAGCCCCAGCTATCACCAGCTTTGCCCCTGATAGGATATAATACATGGTGGGAGACCTCCAAGCCCCAGCTATCACCAGCTTTGCCCCTGATAGGATATAATACAAGGTGGGGAACCTCCAGGCCCCAGCTATCACCAGCTTTGCCCCTGATAGGATATAATACAAGGTGGGGGACCTCCAAGCCCCAGCTATCACCAGCTTTGCCCCTGATAGGATATAATACAAGGTGGGGGACCTCCAAGCCCCAGCTATCACCAGCTTTGCCCCTGATAGGATATAATACATCAACCTCTTTTTCAGTCTAGAACTGTGGGGGATTGGGGCGTTGAGGAGAGCTACCCAAGCGTCTCTGACCACAGATCTGCCACATACCTTGCTGAGAATTCTAAATATTCTTGACCAAAATCCCCTATCTACTGGGCAATCCCATTTGTGCTATATTTTAATTGGATTATTAAAAGTTATTTTTTAGGATAGCCGGATTATTCACTGTTATGATACAGTGGGACTGGGTACAGGGGGCTGAGAGGGAGACTAAGTGAAACATGTATTGGGTGGGTGTTAAAAGCAGCAGCCCAACTGGCCCAAAAGCAGTGCGGGCCACCGGGCATTGTCCCGGGTCTCCCTATGGCCAGTCTGCGCCTTCCTCCAACTATGGCAAGCCCATGACTAAAGCTTTAGGTTTTGGTCTAAGCATTTTTTATGAACCCCTGCCAAAAAACTATGCTCGCCCAGTATTTGATAATTAAAACATTATATACGTTTTATTCAGTACAATAAAAACAATTTCTCCAGTACATCTCATAATGATTTACTCTTTACACTGTATGTTGCTTCTAGGTAGACTTCAGTTAGCCAACATCATTATTGCCAGAGCGTTTCACCTAGTGAGACTTCTTCAGTGCCCTATCCTGGCTGCAAAAGACGTATTTTATAAACCATACAGCTGCAACAAAAGGAGAACAAAGAAACAAGATACTTCTTTCTAATACATAAAAATATTTAGTACACACCTTAAACTGGACCTTCAGCATAATTTAATTAAAAGCCTAAACCTTTAAACTATTCCCCAGCATATAAAATTAATATTTTTTTAAGTCGCTTCTTATTTTCCCCCCGCTGGGCTACAACGCTGTTCAGGGCTCTAGGATACGGGTGCCTCTATCTTGCCTCAGAAGCATCACATACTGAGGAGAGGAGAGGGGTTAAAAGTGCAGGGGGCGGAGTTATAGCTGTGCTTTGCACAGCCAGAGCAGAGCTGGGGTCAGGAAATTAACAGCAATCCCAGAATGCAGAGAGGCATAATCGGAAGACACTTCCGGTCTGCAGGCAGCCTGAGACTCTATGGGCCGCTATCTTGTATGTTAAAAGGCTCAGAAAATGCAGTAGATGCAGGTAGGATGATTTTTAATGTGGGCAATCTGTATGTACAGGGTGTGGGAAACATACAAGATAGGCTCTTATTCAGGGTGAAGGTCCAGATTAATGTGAGCAATCTGTATGTACAGGGGGGAAAACATACAAGATAAGCTCTTATTCAGGGTGAAGGTCCAGATTAATGTGGGCAATCTATAAGTACAGGGGGGGAAACATATAAGATAATCTCTTATTCAGGGTGACGGTCCGGATTAATGTGGGCAATCTATATGTACAGAGGGAACATACAAGATAGGCTCTTATTCAGGGTGAAGGTCCAGATTAATGTGGGCAATCTATATGTACAGGGGGAACATACAAGATAGGCACTAATTCATGGTGAAGGTCCGGATTAATGTGGGCAATCTGTATGTACGGGGGGGGGGGGCATATAAGATAAGCTCTTATTCAGGGTGAAGGTCCGGATTAATGTGAGCTATCTGTATGTACGGGGGAAACATACAAGATAGGCTCCTATTCAGGGTGAGGGTCCGGATTAATGTGGGCAATCTGTATGTACAGGGGGGAAACATACAAGATAGGCTCTTATTCAGGGTGAGGGTCCGGATTAATGTGGGCAATCTGTATGTACAGGCCGGGGCAAAAATACAAGATTCAGGGTGAGGGTCCAGTTTAAGGTAGAATGAAAACCACTGTACACTTGTAGAACAACCAGGGGCTTAAAGTGAATGGAATCCCACAATCCCCCACACCCGAGCAGCTGGGCGCTGCTGTTGCCTTGGCGGTTTTCAAAGAAAGCTAGGCTTTTCCACCACCAGAGCAATACCCCCCGGCAATTTAGAGAGAGCCTGTTTGCTCTCTCAAAATTGTCGCTGTGACGAGGTGAAGCTGGCTGGTCGCGGTGATCGCTTCTCGGGGCCCGTCTAGATCGGTTAAAATCACAAGATTTCCCCAGTTGATTGATTCCCTCCCCTCGGGGGATCCAGAATCAGGATGCCCCGCTGTGTGAAACCCCTCAGGTCGCCCATCAACTTGCCTTCTTTTCCGGTCCAACGGCGCATGCTGCATCCCCGCTATCCCTCTAGCAAGGCACGTGCCCGTGCCAGGCATTCGTGAGTGACCGGCGCGGGCGCGCTGCCTGTTAGAGGGTGCAAGGGGATGTGGCCACCAGCGCAGTCGGATTTGCTTGTATTAGACAAGCTCCTGGGCAAAAGGGCTCAAGCGGATCAGAGCGCATTGATTGGACGAGCGGCCGTGCATGTGTCGTAGGACTGGGAAGAGGTGAGTTTGTTCGGGCAACCTGGGGGGTTTCACACAGCTGGGGGCAAGGACCAAAACCCAGGATAGTCAAAATCCTGGGGTGTTTTTTTATACCTTGCTTGCAAAAAAGTGTACAAATACAGAAACACTGCAAGCACTGTTACAACACAGAAAGCCTAACGGGACGAAAGCGAAACATATATTAAAATGGATTACTCTGTTTAATCAGGTCCAGGCAGAAATCAGCAGGCCTCATCCAATCTCTAAACAAGGCGGCTGCTGCATTCAAAGCAAATCTCATCATCGTCCGTATGTGTCTGTCTCCATTCAAAACAGGACTGTGTCCTTCAGCTGCTCGAGGGAATCTCCCCGTCTGTTTTTCCCAGGCTGACCCCTTTGTTCCATTTAAAATAGCGCAGGTAATCTCAGATTGGCCCAGACAAACTAGCCCAGGGTATGGGATAAGGGAAAAGGCCCCGGGACAGTACATATCATGGTTTCTCTATAGACAATTGACTGCTTTTGTGACGACCCAAAATCTGGTAGAGCGGGGTAGACGGCCACTGACGCAATTAGAACATGTCCTCACACAAGCAACTTCCGGAGATCACGCAATCGCTGTTCTATATCAAACTATTGGGTGCTTTGATTCCCCACCAGGATTCATACAGAAATGGGAGGAAGAGTTGGGGATATCTGTTTCTGAGGAGGAGCTTACTAAAATATATTTGTTTACCCACAAACTAGCAGTCCCGAGCATAGCCCAGGAAAGGAACTTCAAAGTTCTTTCCCGGTGGTACAAGTGCCTAGACGATTTGAGCAAGTTTGACACTTCATGTTCTGATAGATGCTGGAGATGCCTAGAGGGGGGGGGGGGGGGGGGGGCATGTTTACTGATTTTGGTATGTCATTAATATATGTGCACCCGTGGACATAGAAAGCGACATGTCCTTGATCTTTTGTATCAATGCCCTGTATTGTTTCTTTATATGATGTAAACCTAATAAAAGATATTGAACTAAACCAAACCAGTTATTCACATTTCGCGCCTGATGTCAGGAATGACATCATCTGTGCTGTCAAAACAAAAGTAAAACGTGGTCCATAAGTGAAAACAATATTAAAGCGGACCTTCACCCTGAATAAGAGCATATAATAGGTTTCCCACACCCTGTACATACAGATTGTCCACATTAATCCGGACCTTCACCCTGAATAAGAGTCTATCTTATATGTTTCCCACACCCTGTACATACAGATTGTCCACATTAATCCGGACCTTCACCCTGAATAAGAGCCTATCTTATATGTTTCCCACACCCTGTACATACAGATTGCCCACATTAATCCGGACCTTCACCCTGAATAAGAGTCTATCTTATATGTTTCCCACACCCTGTACATACAGATTGCCCACATTAAAATCATCCTACCTGCATCTACTGCATTTTCTGAGCCCTTAAACATCCAAGATGGCAGCTCATGGAGCATAAGTCTTCTGACTGCCGCTCTGCATTCTGGGATTGCTGTCCTTTTCCTGACCCCAGCTCTGCTCTGTCTGTGCAAAGCACAGCTATAACCCGCCCCCCCCTCCTCTCCTCAGTATGTGATCCTTCAGTCACATACTTGTGAGTTCTTGTGAGTCAAGATGGCGGTGCCCGTCTCCTAGAGTCCAGAACAGAGTTGCAGCCCAGTGGGGGAAAGGATAATAAGTGACTAAAAACTTAAAATATATTAATTTTAGATGCTGGGGATAGTTTGTAAGGGTTTGGGCTTTTCATTAAATCATGGTGAAGGTCCGCTTTAAGGAGCTGTACCTTTCAGCGACGTGTGTGTCTGTCCCAGAAACCTATTCCGTATTCCAGCCCAGCAGTGCACCGCCGCTATCTGTAGCATGTCCGGTCACTAAGCGACCAGGTCCTCGCTGCCACCTATGAAGGGGAAGGGGGAGAGAGACGTCACCCAGCTGGGTTAATCTGCCCGGCAACAAGTGACTCCTGTCTCCGGAACTCGTCGTCTGGAGCTCATCTATAGAGATGAGCGAATCGAATCTGACGAACCCGCATTCGTTACGAATTTCAGAAAAAATTTGATTCGGAACGATTCCGAATATCGCCGTGATTCGATCGCTCGAATGGCTTCCTTAAAATTCCATTTACTACTCTCCAGCCCATCTAAAATGGTGGATCCACATGTCAGGACATGTCCCATGGGGCAAGGAATCCTGGGTAGGCGTCAAAGTTTAAAGTGTTTGCTAGGGATGAGCGAATCGATCCGGACGAACCCGGATTCGATCCGAATTTCAGGAAAAATTCGATTCGGATCGAATCCGAATTTCCCCGCGATTCGATCGCTCGAAGTTTTCCTTTAACATCCATTCATTTACATTACAGTCATTCTAAGATGGCGGACGGGACATGTCCAGACATCAACCCCGCGCCAGTGCAAGCTGGGACAGTCACATGCAGCCTATCAGCAGCCAGCAAGCCCGGTGACGTCACAGCGATATTTAAGGCCGGCCATCTTGCTTTCCAGCATCATTTCTCTATTGCATTCGTGACAGACAGAACGCTGTGTAGCTGAGGGAGAGACAGACAGTTAGACAGGCAGGGACAGACAGGGACAGGCTGGAGACAGGCAGGAGACAGACAGGAGACAGACAGAAAGTAAGCGAAAAACAGGGAAAGGAAGGGAAAATCGGAGGCTGTCAGTTTTTTTTTTTTTTTTCATCCAGCCTGCTTTGTTAGCGTTTTCAGGCTGCTTACACTAACTAACAGTGCATATATACTGAACTGATCTTAAGTCTGCTGTGAGGCATCCCATTCTGTGACTACACCAGCCTCTATTTAATAGCATAATAACCATTTGCACTTATTCTCATAGAAATCAGGCCTGATAAAGACACTTTTGCTGTGCATGCTCTCTGGTTTTTGTGGCATCCCATTCTGTGACAACACCAGCCTCTATTTAATAGCATAATAACCATTTGCACTTATTCTCATAGAAATCAGGCCTGATAAAGACACTTTTGCTGTGCACGCTCTCTGGTTTTTGTGGCATCCCATTCTGTGACAACACCAGCCTCTATTTAATAGCATAATAACCATTTGCACTTATTCTCATAGAAATCAGGCCTGATAAAGACACTTTTGCTGTGCATGCTCTCTGGTTTTTGTGGCATCCCATTCTGTGACTACACCAGCCTCTATTTAATAGCATAATAACCATTTGCACTTATTCTCATAGAAATCAGGCCTGATAAAGACACTTTTGCTGGGCATAGTACTACTGGATCTTTTTTGGGGGCATCCCATTCTGTGACTAAAGCAGCCTCTGTTTAAGACCATATAAGCATTTGCTCTTATCATATTTGAAATTAGCCTGATAAAGACACTTTTGCTGGGCATAGCACTACTTGTCCCTGCCAGGGCATCCCATTCTGTGACTAAAGCAGCCTCTGTTTAAGACCATATAACCATTTGCTCTTATTATATTTGAAATTAGGCCTGATAAAGACACTTTTGCTGTGCATGCTCTCTGGTTTTTGTGGCATCCCATTCTGTGACAACACCAGCCTCTATTTAATAGCATAATAACCATTTGCACTTATTCTCATAGAAATCAGGCCTGATAAAGACACTTTTGCTGTGCATGCTCTCTGGTTTTTGTGGCATCCCATTCTGTGACTACACCAGCCTCTATTTAATAGCATAATAACCATTTGCACTTATTCTCATAGAAATCAGGCCTGATAAAGACACTTTTGCTGTGCATGCTCTCTGGTTTTTGTGGCATCCCATTCTGTGACAACACCAGCCTCTATTTAATAGCATAATAACCATTTGCACTTATTCTCATAGAAATCAGGCCTGATAAAGACACTTTTGCTGTGCACGCTCTCTGGTTTTTGTGGCATCCCATTCTGTGACAACACCAGCCTCTATTTAATAGCATAATAACCATTTGCACTTATTCTCATAGAAATCAGGCCTGATAAAGACACTTTTGCTGTGCATGCTCTCTGGTTTTTGTGGCATCCCATTCTGTGACTACACCAGCCTCTATTTAATAGCATAATAACCATTTGCACTTATTCTCATAGAAATCAGGCCTGATAAAGACACTTTTGCTGTGCATGCTCTCTGGTTTTTGTGGCATCCCATTCTGTGACAACACCAGCCTCTATTTAATAGCATAATAACCATTTGCACTTATTCTCATAGAAATCAGGCCTGATAAAGACACTTTTGCTGGGCATAGTACTACTGGATCTTTTTTGGGGGCATCCCATTCTGTGACTAAAGCAGCCTCTGTTTAAGACCATATAAGCATTTGCTCTTATCATATTTGAAATTAGCCTGATAAAGACACTTTTGCTGGGCATAGCACTACTTGTCCCTGCCAGGGCATCCCATTCTGTGACTAAAGCAGCCTCTGTTTAAGACCATATAACCATTTGCTCTTATTATATTTGAAATTAGGCCTGATAAAGACACTTTTGCTGTGCATGCTCTCTGGTTTTTGTGGCATCCCATTCTGTGACAACACCAGCCTCTATTTAATAGCATAATAACCATTTGCACTTATTCTCATAGAAATCAGGCCTGATAAAGACACTTTTGCTGTGCATGCTCTCTGGTTTTTGTGGCATCCCATTCTGTGACTACACCAGCCTCTATTTAATAGCATAATAACCATTTGCACTTATTCTCATAGAAATCAGGCCTGATAAAGACACTTTTGCTGTGCATGCTCTCTGGTTTTTGTGGCATCCCATTCTGTGACAACACCAGCCTCTATTTAATAGCATAATAACCATTTGCACTTATTCTCATAGAAATCAGGCCTGATAAAGACACTTTTGCTGTGCACGCTCTCTGGTTTTTGTGGCATCCCATTCTGTGACAACACCAGCCTCTATTTAATAGCATAATAACCATTTGCACTTATTCTCATAGAAATCAGGCCTGATAAAGACACTTTTGCTGTGCATGCTCTCTGGTTTTTGTGGCATCCCATTCTGTGACTACACCAGCCTCTATTTAATAGCATAATAACCATTTGCACTTATTCTCATAGAAATCAGGCCTGATAAAGACACTTTTGCTGGGCATAGTACTACTGGATCTTTTTTGGGGGCATCCCATTCTGTGACTAAAGCAGCCTCTGTTTAAGACCATATAAGCATTTGCTCTTATCATATTTGAAATTAGCCTGATAAAGACACTTTTGCTGGGCATAGTACTACTGGATCTTTTTTGGGGGCATCCCATTCTGTGACTAAAGCAGCCTCTGTTTAAGACCATATAAGCATTTGCTCTTATCATATTTGAAATTAGGCCTGATAAAGACACTTTTGCTGTGCATGCTCTCTGGTTTTTGTGGCATCCCATTCTGTGACAACACCAGCCTCTATTTAATAGCATAATAACCATTTGCACTTATTCTCATAGAAATCAGGCCTGATAAAGACACTTTTGCTGTGCATGCTCTCTGGTTTTTGTGGCATCCCATTCTGTGACTACACCAGCCTCTATTTAATAGCATAATAACCATTTGCACTTATTCTCATAGAAATCAGGCCTGATAAAGACACTTTTGCTGTGCATGCTCTCTGGTTTTTGTGGCATCCCATTCTGTGACAACACCAGCCTCTATTTAATAGCATAATAACCATTTGCACTTATTCTCATAGAAATCAGGCCTGATAAAGACACTTTTGCTGTGCATGCTCTCTGGTTTTTGTGGCATCCCATTCTGTGACAACACCAGCCTCTATTTAATAGCATAATAACCATTTGCACTTATTCTCATAGAAATCAGGCCTGATAAAGACACTTTTGCTGTGCATGCTCTCTGGTTTTTGTGGCATCCCATTCTGTGACAACACCAGCCTCTATTTAATAGCATAATAACCATTTGCACTTATTCTCATAGAAATTAGGCCTGATAAAGACACTTTTGCTGTGCATGCTCTCTGGTTTTTGTGGCATCCCATTCTGTGACTACACCAGCCTCTATTTAATAGCATAATAACCATTTGCACTTATTCTCATAGAAATCAGGCCTGATAAAGACACTTTTGCTGGGCATAGTACTACTGGATCTTTTTTGGGGGCATCCCATTCTGTGACTAAAGCAGCCTCTGTTTAAGACCATATAAGCATTTGCTCTTATCATATTTGAAATTAGGCCTGATAAAGACACTTTTGCTGGGCATAGTACTACTGGATCTTTTTTGGGGGCATCCCATTCTGTGACTAAAGCAGCCTCTGTTTAAGACCATATAAGCATTTGCTCTTATCATATTTGAAATTAGCCTGATAAAGACACTTTTGCTGGGCATAGTACTACTGGATCTTTTTTGGGGGCATCCCATTCTGTGACTAAAGCAGCCTCTGTTTAAGACCATATAAGCATTTGCTCTTATCATATTTGAAATTAGCCTGATAAAGACACTTTTGCTGGGCATAGTACTACTGGATCTTTTTTGGGGGCATCCCATTCTGTGACTAAAGCAGCCTCTGTTTAAGACCATATAAGCATTTGCTCTTATCATATTTGAAATTAGGCCTGATAAAGACACTTTTGCTGGGCATAGTACTACTGGATCTTTTTTGGGGGCATCCCATTCTGTGACTAAAGCAGCCTCTGTTTAAGACCATATAAGCATTTGCTCTTATCATATTTGAAATTAGGCCTGATAAAGACACTTTTGCTGGGCATAGTACTACTGGATCTTTTTTGGGGGCATCCCATTCTGTGACTAAAGCAGCCTCTGTTTAAGACCATATAAGCATTTGCTCTTATCATATTTGAAATTAGGCCTGATAAAGACACTTTTGCTGGGCATAGTACTACTGGATCTTTTTGGGGGGCATCCCATTCTGTGACTAAAGCAGCCTCTGTTTAAGACCATATAAGCATTTGCTCTTATCATATTTGAAATTAGCCTGATAAAGACACTTTTGCTGGGCATAGCACTACTTGTCCCTGCCAGGGCATCCCATTCTGTGACTAAAGCAGCCTCTGTTTAAGACCATATAACCATTTGCTCTTATTATATTTGAAATTAGCCTGATAAAGACACTTTTGCTGGGCATAGTACTACTGGATCTTTTTTGGGGGCATCCCATTCTGTGACTAAAGCAGCCTCTGTTTAAGACCATATAACCATTTGCTCTTATTATATTTATATTATAAGACACTTTTGCTGGGCATAGGCTTACTGCTGCCTGCCAGGTGCACTTCTGTTGAGGCATCCCATTCTGTAACATAGCATACCCCTCTTTATTTACACTAAGCAGCTCTCTTATTTACACTAAGCAGGCCTGTTGGAGGCTGAGTGTTACTGCTCACTTTTGGTGTGCATTATATTCTGTTTCATATAGACCCACCGCTGCCCGGGGGATCTTAAAATATCACCTACTACCACGCCAGTTAGACTATGTCGGGCAGACAAGTGCCTGGAAGTGAAAAGAGGAGTGGCAGAGGCCAAGATTCCGCAGGCAGAGCTCGCATCAGACTGGGGGCCAGTAGCAGCAGGAGTCACGCTGAGAGACCTAATCTGCCAGTATCTGCTAGCGGTCGGGTCTCCACCAGTAACGCATCTGCCGTGGTAGATTGGTTGACGCGCTCATCAACAACATCATCACAACTTACGTCTGAGACCCCCAGTCTAGGGTCGGTAGGTTCCTCTGACACAACCCTGAGTTGGCATGCCCCGAGAGCAGTCCCTGTCCTCCCATTGCCTCTGTCCTACGCCGTTCCCTCCCCCAGCGACGTATCCTATGCTTTGGGTTCAGCTCCACTCTTTAGTGAGGAGGACCATCAGATAGAGGACAGTCAGCAGCTACTGCCCAGCCAAGAAATGGAGGTGGCTTCTCTAGCTAGGCAGACAAATAGTGATGTGGACAGTGTCGTGGGTGCTGCGAGCGTTCCAGCTCCTGCGCCAGACACTGTTGACGAATCCACGAACATCAGTGACGTACAGCCACAACTCGGTGATGATGATGATGATGACGATGAAGCCGATCGCACTTGGGAGCCGGGTGATGAAGGGGCTTCATCGTCATCATCAGGAGAAGAGGGGCGCAGGTTGCCCCGGAGTCAGCAGCTGAGGCAGCAAGGTGGTAGCAGTCAGCATGGGGGCACAATTCCAAAGGCTGGAGCCGGCCGGGGCCGGGGCCGGGGTAGAGCACCTGCTGTGCGGCAGTCTACCTTATCGGGAGGTAGTGGAGCAGGGGTTCCTGGAGTTGGCAACAGCAGCAGTGAATCAGTGAGGCCAGGGGGTGGGAAAAGTAGCTACTCGGCAGTGTGGCAGTTTTTCCTGAGGCATCCGCAGGAGGGTAACATGGCCACATGCAAGATATGTAGGCAAAAGGTGAAGTGTGGCCAGGGTCCAAATGTTGGCACCACGGCCCTGCGTCAACATATGATGCGTCACCATAAAACGACCTGGGAGAACCGAGGCTCCCAAGGGGTGGTCCAGTCTGCTTCCTCACCAAGTGAGCTCCCAATTTCTGCCAGCCAAGGCTCCAGCACCTCAGCCGAAGGCAGCTGTGCGTCATACCCATCCTCTGTCGCTCCTGCTCCTCCTCCTCCTCCTCCAAGTCATGCATCCCGCCAGCAATCCATCAGCGAAGCCATGTCCAAGAGACAGCAGTATGCGCCCACTCATCCTACGGCGCAGAAGCTGAATGTGCTCCTGTCCAAGTTGCTGGTGCTGCAGTCGCTCCCTTTTCAGGTGGTGGAATCTGCACCTTTCAGAGAACTGATGGCTTGTGCCGAGCCGAGGTGGAGAGTCCCAAGCTGTCATTTCTTTGCCAAGAAGGCAGTACCAGCGCTGCACACTTTTGTTGAACAGAAGGTGGGCCAGTCCTTGAGCCTGTCGGTGTGTAGCAAAATACATGGCAGCGCCGACATCTGGAGCTGTAACTACGGTCAGGGGCAGTACATGTCGTTTACGGCCCACTGGGTGAATGTGGTCCCTTTGCAGCAGCAACTTGGACAGGTCACGCCGCTTCGGCCTCCGCGCTCTCTGCCCATTGGGCCTGTGACACCGTGCGACTCGCCCTCCTCATCCTCCGCCATCTCCTCACCCTCCACTGTAGGCTCAAGTCTCAGTGCCCCTCCAGTCTACCATGTGTGCAGGGCACGGAGGTGTCACGCAGTGCTTCACATGGTTTGTCTTGGCGAACGGAGTCACACAGGGGAGGAACTGCTTAAATGTATTCATCAGGAAATCCAAACATGGCTTACTCCGAGAAAACTTAAAATGGGAATCATGGTTACCGACAATGGGAAGAACATTTTGTCTGCGCTGCGCCAAGGAAGCCTGACCCATGCCCCCTGCATGGCTCACGTCTTCAATCTGGTTGTCAAGCGGTTTCTGAAGTGTTCCCCCCATCTGCAGGACATCCTAACAACTTCAAGGAAACTTTGCATGCACTTCAGCCACTCCTACACCGCCAAACACACCCTTCTTGAGCTACAGCGTCAGAATGGTATCCCCCAACATAGTCTGATTTGCGATGTTTCCACCCGTTGGAATTCCACCCTTCACATGTTGGACCGATTATATGAACAGAGAAAAGCCATCACGGATTTCCTGATGATCCAAGCAGATAGGGGGACTCCCCTGTGTAACTTCAATGTCAACCAGTGGCAGCTCATACGTGACACCTGCCGTTTGCTCAGGCCCTTTGAGGAAGCCACTTTATTTGTCAGTCGGCAGGATTACGGGATGAACGACGTGATTCCACTGCTTCATGTACTACAGCACATGTTGGAAACCATGGCTGGTCAGGGCACTGGAGACATGGCGTTTACATCTTACGGCCACATGAACCCCCTTGGAGCTGAACTGGAGGAGGAGGAGGAGGAAGAGGAGGAGGAGGAGTTGCCCAGCGAAACACAGTTTAGGCTTGGCGAAATGGCTGGTTTATCTAGTCAGCGGACAGGAGAGGAGGAGCAGGAGCAGCCAGAGGAGCTAGAGGTTTTTGAGGAAGGAGAGACAGAGGACCCGGGCACACCGTGGCAGTATGCAGTGGAGATGGAGACAGGTAGTCCATCCGAGTCACTTGCGCAAATGGCACGAAGCATGCTCACGTGCTTGCGTAGTGACCCCAGAATTGTTTCCATCTGTCCGCGGGATGACTTCTGGCTGTCCACCTTATTGGACCCTCGCTTCCGGCACAAAATGGGGGCATTTTTTAAACCCACCGAGAGGGAGGACAAACTCAACTACTACAAAGACATTCTACGTAGGCAGTTGGCCGATGCCTATCTGCGCCATGGTCCATACTCTCGCAGGTCTGACTCGAGGGGACCTCTGCGCTCACCTTCCACTGCCATGGCCGCTGGGGGGGTTGGCAGCAGCAGCAGCAGAAGCTCCATCAGCAGCAGCAGCCTCAGTCTTCAGTCGCTAATGAGTAGCTTTCTACACCCGCATAGTGAGGCTACTCATGAGCAGCAGGAAGACCTGGAGCAGGACCTGAACCAGCAGGTCATGTCATACTTTGACATGACCATGCCAACACACCTTGAGGATCCGCTGGACTTCTGGGCAGCCAAACTTGATTTGTGGCCGCAACTAGCAGAGTTTGCCCTGGAAAAGCTGTCCTGCCCGGCAAGTAGCGTGCCATCTGAGCGGGTGTTTAGTGCGGCGGGGGCCATAGTTACGGCGAGGAGAACTCGTCTGTCAACTAAAAATGTGGAGAGACTCACCTTTGTCAAAATGAATCAGGGATGGATCAGCCAGGATTTCCACCCACCAATGCCTGATGCATGCGACTAGATTCAGCATGGTGCCACGTTTTACACTTTCCAAATGGTGCAAAACATATTTATGTCTTTAGGCCATTTTTTGGGCTCCTGCTGCTGCTACTGTCAACTCCTGCCAACTCCAGGGTGTGATTCATCCAATTTTTGGGCTCCTGAGGCCAACTCCAGTGTATATTTGGGCTCCTGCTGCTGCTGCTGCCAACTTCTGCCAACTCCAGGGTGTGATTCATCCAATTTTTGGGCTCCTGAGGCCAACTCCAGTGTATATTTGGGCTCCTGCTGCTGCTACTGTCAACTCCTGCCAACTCCAGGGTGTGATTCATCCAATTTTTGGGCTCCTGAGGCCAACTCCAGTGTATATTTGGGCTCCTGCTGCTGCTACTGTCAACTCCTGCCAACTCCAGGGTGTGATTCATCCAATTTTTGGGCTCCTGAAGCCAACTCCAGTGTATATTTGGGCTCCTGCTGCTGCTGCTGCCAACTTCTGCCAACTCCAGGGTGTGATTCATCCAATTTTTGGGCTCCTGAAGCCAACTCCAGTGTATATTTGGGCTCCTGCTGCTGCTGCTGCCAACTCCTGCCAACTCCAGGGTGTGATTCATCCAATTTTTGGGCTCCTGAGGCCAACTCCAGTGTATATTTGGGCTCCTGCTGCTGCTGCTGCCAACTTCTGCCAACTCCAGGGTGTGATTCATCCAATTTTTGGGCTCCTGAGGCCAACTCCAGTGTATATTTGGGCTCCTGCTGCTGCTACTGTCAACTTCTGCCAACTCCAGGGTGTGATTCATCCAATTTTTGGGCTCCTGAAGCCAACTCCAGTGTATATTTGGGCTCCTGCTGCTGCTACTGTCAACTCCTGCCAACTCCAGGGTGTGATTCATCCAATTTTTGGGCTCCTGAGGCCAACTCCAGTGTATATTTGGGCTCCTGCTGCTGCTACTGTCAACTCCTGCCAACTCCAGGGTGTGATTCATCCAATTTTTGGGCTCCTGAGGCCAACTCCAGTGTATATTTGGGCTCCTGCTGCTGCTACTGTCAACTCCTGCCAACTCCAGGGTGTGATTCATCCAATTTTTGGGCTCCTGAAGCCAACTCCAGTGTATATTTGGGCTCCTGCTGCTGCTGCTGCCAACTTCTGCCAACTCCAGGGTGTGATTCATCCAATTTTTGGGCTCCTGAAGCCAACTCCAGTGTATATTTGGGCTCCTGCTGCTGCTGCTGCCAACTTCTGCCAACTCCAGGGTGTGATTCATCCAATTTTTGGGCTCCTGAGGCCAACTCCAGTGTATATTTGGGCTCCTGCTGCTGCTACTGTCAACTTCTGCCAACTCCAGGGTGTGATTCATCCAATTTTTGGGCTCCTGAAGCCAACTCCAGTGTATATTTGGGCTCCTGCTGCTGCTACTGTCAACTCCTGCCAACTCCAGGGTGTGATTCATCCAATTTTTGGGCTCCTGAGGCCAACTCCAGTGTATATTTGGGCTCCTGCTGCTGCTACTGTCAACTCCTGCCAACTCCAGGGTGTGATTCATCCAATTTTTGGGCTCCTGAAGCCAACTCCAGTGTATATTTGGGCTCCTGCTGCTGCTACTGTCAACTCCTGCCAACTCCAGGGTGTGATTCATCCAATTTTTGGGCTCCTGAAGCCAACTCCAGTGTATATTTGGGCTCCTGCTGCTGCTGCTGTCAACTCCTGCCAACTCCAGGGTGTGATTCATCCAATTTTTGGGCTCCTGAAGCCAACTCCAGTGTATATTTGGGCTCCTGCTGCTGCTGCTGCCAACTTCTGCCAACTCCAGGGTGTGATTCATCCAATTTTTGGGCTCCTGAAGCCAACTCCAGTGTATATTTGGGCTCCTGCTGCTGCTGCTGCTGCCAACTCCTGCCAACTCCAGGGTGTGATTCATCCAATTTTTGGGCTCCTGAGGCCAACTCCAGTGTATATTTGGGCTCCTGCTGCTGCTGCTGCCAACTTCTGCCAACTCCAGGGTGTGATTCATCCAATTTTTGGGCTCCTGAGGCCAACTCCAGTGTATATTTGGGCTCCTGCTGCTGCTACTGTCAACTTCTGCCAACTCCAGGGTGTGATTCATCCAATTTTTGGGCTCCTGAAGCCAACTCCAGTGTATATTTGGGCTCCTGCTGCTGCTACTGTCAACTCCTGCCAACTCCAGGGTGTGATTCATCCAATTTTTGGGCTCCTGAGGCCAACTCCAGTGTATATTTGGGCTCCTGCTGCTGCTACTGTCAACTCCTGCCAACTCCAGGGTGTGATTCATCCAATTTTTGGGCTCCTGAGGCCAACTCCAGTGTATATTTGGGCTCCTGCTGCTGCTACTGTCAACTCCTGCCAACTCCAGGGTGTGATTCATCCAATTTTTGGGCTCCTGAAGCCAACTCCAGTGTATATTTGGGCTCCTGCTGCTGCTGCTGCCAACTTCTGCCAACTCCAGGGTGTGATTCATCCAATTTTTGGGCTCCTGAAGCCAACTCCAGTGTATATTTGGGCTCCTGCTGCTGCTGCTGCCAACTTCTGCCAACTCCAGGGTGTGATTCATCCAATTTTTGGGCTCCTGAGGCCAACTCCAGTGTATATTTGGGCTCCTGCTGCTGCTACTGTCAACTTCTGCCAACTCCAGGGTGTGATTCATCCAATTTTTGGCTCCTGAAGCCAACTCCAGTGTATATTTGGGCTCCTGCTGCTGCTACTGTCAACTCCTGCCAACTCCAGGGTGTGATTCATCCAATTTTTGGGCTCCTGAGGCCAACTCCAGTGTATATTTGGGCTCCTGCTGCTGCTACTGTCAACTCCTGCCAACTCCAGGGTGTGATTCATCCAATTTTTGGGCTCCTGAAGCCAACTCCAGTGTATATTTGGGCTCCTGCTGCTGCTGCTGCCAACTTCTGCCAACTCCAGGGTGTGATTCATCCAATTTTTGGGCTCCTGAGGCCAACTCCAGTGTATATTTGGGCTCCTGCTGCTGCTACTGTCAACTCCTGCCAACTCCAGGGTGTGATTCATCCAATTTTTGGGCTCCTGAGGCCAACTCCAGTGTATATTTGGGCTCCTGCTGCTGCTACTGTCAACTCCTGCCAACTCCAGGGTGTGATTCATCCTATTTTTGGGCTCCTGAGGCCAACTCCAGTGTATATTTGGGCTCCTGCTGCTGCTACTGTCAACTCCTGCCAACTCCAGGGTGTGATTCATCCAATTTTTGGGCTCCTGAGGCCAACTCCAGTGTATATTTGGGCTCCTGCTGCTGCTACTGTCAACTCCTGCCAACTCCAGGGTGTGATTCATCCAATTTTTGGGCTCCTGAAGCCAACTCCAGTGTATATTTGGGCTCCTGCTGCTGCTGCTGCCAACTTCTTCCAACTCCAGGGTGTGATTCATCCAATTTTTGGGCTCCTGAAGCCAACTCCAGTGTATATTTGGGCTCCTGCTGCTGCTGCTGCCAACTTCTGCCAACTCCAGGGTGTGATTCATCCAATTTTTGGGCTCCTGAAGCCAACTCCAGTGTATATTTGGGCTCCTGCTGCTGCTGCTGCCAACTTCTGCCAACTCCAGGGTGTGATTCATCCAATTTTTGGGCTCCTGAGGCCAACTCCAGTGTATATTTGGGCTCCTGCTGCTGCTACTGTCAACTTCTGCCAACTCCAGGGTGTGATTCATCCAATTTTTGGGCTCCTGAAGCCAACTCCAGTGTATATTTGGGCTCCTGCTGCTGCTACTGTCAACTCCTGCCAACTCCAGGGTGTGATTCATCCAATTTTTGGGCTCCTGAGGCCAACTCCAGTGTATATTTGGGCTCCTGCTGCTGCTACTGTCAACTCCTGCCAACTCCAGGGTGTGATTCATCCAATTTTTGGGCTCCTGAAGCCAACTCCAGTGTATATTTGGGCTCCTGCTGCTGCTGCTGCTGCCAACTTCTGCCAACTCCAGGGTGTGATTCATCCAATTTTTGGGCTCCTGAAGCCAACTCCAGTGTATATTTGGGCTCCTGCTGCTGCTGCTGCCAACTTCTGCCAACTCCAGGGTGTGATTCATCCAATTTTTGGGCTCCTGAGGCCAACTCCAGTGTATATTTGGGCTCCTGCTGCTGCTACTGTCAACTTCTGCCAACTCCAGGGTGTGATTCATCCAATTTTTGGGCTCCTGAAGCCAACTCCAGTGTATATTTGGGCTCCTGCTGCTGCTACTGTCAACTCCTGCCAACTCCAGGGTGTGATTCATCCAATTTTTGGGCTCCTGAGGCCAACTCCAGTGTATATTTGGGCTCCTGCTGCTGCTACTGTCAACTCCTGCCAACTCCAGGGTGTGATTCATCCAATTTTTGGGCTCCTGAAGCCAACTCCAGTGTATATTTGGGCTCCTGCTGCTGCTGCTGCCAACTTCTGCCAACTCCAGGGTGTGATTCATCCAATTTTTGGGCTCCTGAGGCCAACTCCAGTGTATATTTGGGCTCCTGCTGCTGCTACTGTCAACTCCTGCCAACTCCAGGGTGTGATTCATCCAATTTTTGGGCTCCTGAAGCCAACTCCAGTGTATATTTGGGCTCCTGCTGCTGCTACTGTCAACTCCTGCCAACTCCAGGGTGTGATTCATCCAATTTTTGGGCTCCTGAAGCCAACTCCAGTGTATATTTGGGCTCCTGCTGCTGCTGCTGCCAACTTCTGCCAACTCCAGGGTGTGATTCATCCAATTTTTGGGCTCCTGAGGCCAACTCCAGTGTATATTTGGGCTCCTGCTGCTGCTACTGTCAACTCCTGCCAACTCCAGGGTGTGATTCATCCAATTTTTGGGCTCCTGAAGCCAACTCCAGTGTATATTTGGGCTCCTGCTGCTGCTGCTGTCAACTCCTGCCAACTCCAGGGTGTGATTCATCCAATTTTTGGGCTCCTGAAGCCAACTCCAGTGTATATTTGGGCTCCTGCTGCTGCTGCTGCCAACTCCTGCCAACTCCAGGGTGTGATTCATCCAATTTTTGGGCTCCTGAAGCCAACTCCAGTGTATATTTGGGCTCCTGCTGCTGCTGCTGCCAACTCCTGCCAACTCCAGGGTGTGATTCATCCAATTTTTGGGCTCCTGAGGCCAACTCCAGTGTATATTTGGGCTCCTTCTGCCCCTCATAGTGATGCCACTTCAACTCTCTGCAATTGTGCCGCTCTGCGATTCTATTAGCGATGCCTCTGATCTGCATGTGATATTTCTTCAAAGTATTATTTAACTAACCCAGCACGCATCCTGTGCGTGTTACAGCAAGGCTGAATGGTTTACAACCCTATTGAGGCTGTAGGAGGCTCAGAAATAGCCGTTTTTAATAGCGATTCGTCGCGAATTTATTCGGGTCGAAACGATTTTTGTCGGAAAATTCGGCGAATCAGTCGAATCGAATTTTTCAAAAGTTCGCTCATCTCTAAATATATGAGCTCCTAATACTGCTGCCAACCCCAATGTGTTTTTCAGGCAATATATGAGCTCCTAATACTGCTGCCAACTCCAATGTGTTTTTCAGGTAATATATGAGCTCCTAATACTGCTGCCAACTCCAATGTGCTTTTCAGGCAATATATGGGCTCCTAATACTGCTGCCAACTCCAATGTGTGTCTTTCAGGCAATATATGGGCTCCTAATGCTGCTGCCAAATCTAGGATGTGTCTTTCAGGCAATATATTTGCTCCTTAGGCTGCTGCCAACTACAATGTGTTTTTTAGGCAGTATCTGGGCTGCTAATGCTGTCAACTCCTGGGTGTGTCTTTCAGGCAATATATGGGCTCCTAATGCTGCTGCCAACTCCAGGGTGTGTTTTTCAGGCAATGTATGGGCTCCTAATGCTGCTGCCAACTCCTGTGTGTGTCTCTTTGAGGCAATATGGGGGCTTCTAATGCTGCTGCCAACTCCAGGGTGTGTTTTTCAAGCAATATATGGGCTCCTAATGCTGCTGCCAACTCCAATGTATTTTTCAGGCAAAATATGAGCTCCTAATACTGCTGCCAACCCCAATGTGTTTTTCAGGCAATATATGAGCTCCTAATACTGCTGCCAACTCCAATGTGTTTTTCAGGTAATATATGAGCTCCTAATACTGCTGCCAACTCCAATGTGCTTTTCAGGCAATATTTGGGCTCCTAATACTGCTGCCAACTCCAATGTGTGTCTTTCAGGCAATATATGGGCTCCTAATGCTGCTGCCAAATCTAGGATGTGTCTTTCAGGCAATATATTTGCTCCTTAGGCTGCTGCCAACTACAATGTGTTTTTTAGGCAGTATCTGGGCTGCTAATGCTGTCAACTCCTGGGTGTGTCTTTCAGGCAATATATGGGCTCCTAATGCTGCTGCCAACTCCAGGGTGTGTTTTTCAGGCAATGTATGGGCTCCTAATGCTGCTGCCAACTCCTGTGTGTGTCTCTTTGAGGCAATATGGGGGCTTCTAATGCTGCTGCCAACTCCAGGGTGTGTTTTTCAAGCAATATATGGGCTCCTAATGCTGCTGCCAACTCCAATGTATTTTTCAGGCAAAATATGAGCTCCTAATACTGCTGCCAACTACAATGTGTTTTTCAGGCAATATATGAGCTCCTAATGCTGCTGCCAACTCCAATGTGTTTTTCAGGCAATATATGGGCTCCCTATGCTGCTGCCAACTCCAATGTGTGTCTTTCAGGCAAAATATGAGCTCCTAATACTGCTGCCAACTCCAATGTGTTTTTCAGGCAATATATGAGCTCCTAATACTGCTGCCAACTCCAATGTGTTTTTCAGGCAATATATGGGCTCCGTATGCTGCTGCCAACTCCAATGTGTGTCTTTCAGGCAATATATGGGCTCCTAATGCTGCTGCCAAATCTAGGGTGTGTCTTTCAGGCAATATATGGGCTCCTTAGGCTGCTGCCAAGTACAATGTGTTTTTTAGGCAATATCTGGGCTGCTAATGCTGTCAACTCCTGGGTGTGTCTTTCAGGCAATATATGGGCTCCTAATGCTGCTGCCATCTCCAGGGTGTGTTTTTCAGGCAATATATGGGCTCCTAATGCTGCTGCCAACTCCTGTGTGTGTCTCTTTGAGGCAATATATGGGCTCCTAATGCTGCTGCCAACTCCAATGTGTGTTTCAGGCAATATATGGGCTCCTAATGCTGCTGCCAACTCCAATGTGTTTTTCAGGCAAAATATGAGCTCCTAATACTGCTGCCAACTCCAATGTGTTTTTCAGGCAATATATGAGCTCCTAATACTGCTGCCAACTCCAATGTGTTTTTCAGGCAATATATGAGCTCCTAATACTGCTGCCAACTCCAATGTGTTTTTTAGGCAATATATGAGCTTATAATACTGCTGCCAACTCCAATGTGTTTTTCAGGCAATATATGAGCAGCTAATACTGCTGCCAACTCCAATGTGTTTTTCAGGCAATATATGGGCTCCCTATGCTGCTGCCAACTCCAATGTGTGTCTTTCAGGCAATATATGGGCTCCTAATGCTGCTGCCAAATCTAGGGTGTGTATTTCAGGCAATATATGGGCTCCTTAGGCTGCTGCCAATTACAATGTGTTTTTAGGCAATATCTGGGCTCCTAATGCTGCTAATGCTGTCAACTCCTGGGTGTGTCTTTCAGGCAATATATGGGCTCCTAATGCTGCTGCCAACTCCAGGGTGTGTTTTTCAAGTAATATATGGGTTCCGTATGCAGCTGCCAACTTCAATGTGTGTTTCAGGCAATATATGAGCTCCTAATACTGCTGCCAACTCCAGGGTGTGTTTTTCAAGCAATATATGGGCTCCTAATGCTGCTGCCAACTCCAATGTGTTTTTCAGGCAAAATATGAGCTCCTAATACTGCTGCCAACTCCAATGTGTTTTTCAGGCAATATATGAGCTCCTAATACTGCTGCCAACTCCAATGTGTCTTTCAGGCAATATATGAGCTCCTAATTCTGCTGCCAAATCTAGGGTGTGTCTTTCAGGCAATATATGGGCTCCTAATACTGCTGCCAACTCCAGGGTGTGTTTTTCAAGCAATATATGGGCTCCTAATGCTGCTGCCAACTCCAATGTGTTTTTCAGGCAAAATATGAGCTCCTAATACTGCTGCCAACTCCAATGTGTTTTTCAGGCAATATATGAGCTCCTAATACTGCTGCCAACTCCAATGTGTCTTTCAGGCAATATATGAGCTCCTAATTCTGCTGCCAAATCTAGGGTGTGTCTTTCAGGCAATATATGGGCTCCTTAGGCTGCTGCCAACTACAATGTGTTTTTTAGGCAATATCTGGGCTCCTAATGCTGCTAATGCTGTCAACTCCTGGGTGTGTCTTTCAGGCAATATATGGGCTCCTAATGCTGCTGCCAACTCCAGGGTGTGTTTTTCAAGTAATATATGGGCTCCTAATGCTGCTGCCAACTCCTGTGTGTGTCTCTTTGAGGCAATATATGGGCTCCTAATGCTGCTGCCAACTCCAATGTGTGTTTCAGGCAATATATGAGCTCCTAATACTGCTGCCAACTCCAATGTGTTTTTCAGGCAATATATGGGCTCCCTATGCTGCTGCCAACTCCAATGTGTGTCTTTCAGGCAATATATGGGCTCCTAATGCTGCTGCCAAATCTAGGGTGTGTCTTTCAGGCAATATATGGGCTCCTTAGGCTGCTGCCAACTACAATGTGTTTTTTAGGCAATATCTGGGCTCCTAATGCTGCTAATGCTGTCAACTCCTGGGTGTGTCTTTCAGGCAATATATGGGCTCCTAATGCTGCTGCCAACTCCAGGGTGTGTTTTTCAAGTAATATATGGGCTCCTAATGCTGCTGCCAACTCCTGTGTGTGTCTCTTTGAGGCAATATATGGGCTCCTAATGCTGCTGCCAACTCCAATGTGTGTTTCAGGCAATATATGAGCTCCTAATACGGCTGCCAACTCCAATGTGTTTTTCAGGCAATATATGAGCTCATAATACTGCTGCCAACTCCAATGTGTTTTTCAGGCAATATATGAGCTCCTAATACTGCTGCCAACTCCAATGTGTTTTTCAGGCAATATATGGGCTCCCTATGCTGCTGCCAACTCCAATGTGTGTCTTTCAGGCAATATATGGGCTCCTTAGGCTGCTGCCAACTACAATGTGTTTTTTAGGCAATATCTGGGCTCCTAATGCTGTCAACTCCTGGGTGTTTCTTTCAGGCAATATATGGGCTCCTAATGCTGCTGCCAACTCCAGGGTGTGTTTTTCAAGTAATATATGGGCTCCGAATGCTGCTGCCAACTCCAATGTGTGTTTCAGGCAATATATGAGCTCATAATACTGCTGCCAACTCCAATGTGTCTTTCAGGCAATATATGGGCTCCTAATGCTGCTGCTGCTGCTGCCAACTCCTGGGTGTGTCTCTCCGGTAATATATGGGCTCCTAATGCTGCTGCCAACTCCTGTGTGTGTCTTTCAGGCAATATATGGGTTCCGTATGCTGCTGCCAACTCCAGTGTCTCTTTCAGGCAATATATGGGCTCCTAATGCTGCTGCCAAGTCCAGAGTGTGTCTTTCAGGCAATATATGGGCTCATCATGCTGATGCCACCTCAAGGCTCTGTAATTGTGCCGCTCTGCGACAGCGAATCTAATAGCGATGCCTCTGATCTGCATGTCATACTTCTTTACAATATTATTTCACCAACCCAGCATGCATGCTATGCATGTTACAGCCAGGCAAAACATTCTTCAACCCTATGGAGGCTCTCGGAAGCCCAGAAATAGCCGTTTTTAATAGCGAATAAATTCGGACCAAAACAAATTTTTCCGGAAAATTTGGTGAATCGGGCGAATCGAATTTTTCAAAAGTTCGATCATCTCGACTCATCTAATACAAGTGGATCCGAGCGTGCTGGCAGCCACATCTTCCTCTAACAGGAAGTTCACAAATGCCTGACGCAGGCATGCACCCTGCTCGTGCATGCACAGTTGGACCCCCACAGTTGGGCAACCTGGGGGGTTTTACACAGCGGGGTATCGCGATTCTGGATTCATATAGATTCCTGGGCCGATCTCCATGGGTTTTGGTCCACTTTAATTGTTTCGAATGGTGGTCCAGTTTACAGCAAGCCCCACCTCCTAGGACTCTCGACCGGCCCGAGTGTGGCCTCTAGTTACATGCTGGGTAACTGTTTATAGAGAATCTGGTGGCTGAAGACTCTACAACCACATTGACTTCGTGGTCACACCTGCTGGACTACAACAACCACAATAGAAGCAGAGCCCGCACCTGTGATGATTGCACATGATGATCAGACCTCTTGATTAAACCGGCCAATCGCACCCCACATGTGTCACTGCAACGTTAGATATCGCTCAATTGGCAACACACGTGGCTATAAAATGATGCCACCAGTGGCGTATTCACACACAACACACTCAGACTGAACGAATCGAACGACCCACAACCACTTCCAGGCAGGTGGCAATCAAGCGTCTTATGCAAGTAATGTAGCCAGGCTCTTCAGAACTAGTGAGAGCTTTTTTAGATCCTTAATTCAGAGCATTAGTGACCCTCTGCTGTATTTTCAGAATTTATTTAAAAAAGACACAAAACTACAAGAAAACAGTGCAAGGTGATAAAACAGAATTAACTATAAAACCCAGTAAATAAGATAAATAGCAATACAGATAAAAGAGTATGTCTGGGCTGCGGTTCAATTGAATCAATTGTCTCTCAGTCCTCACACATCTCCCAAAGACTCACGGTTCCTGGTCTCCTCCTTTAGATGTTACAATGGAGCATGTGTCACCCTTGATGGTAAGATTCGAGTGCCTCTCTCTGGCCATTCTGATGCTCACCTTATTCCCTCAGCTTCTGACCCCTCCTATTGGGCAGAGCGATTGGAGTCATCCATTGTTTGGTGCATCTGGGATTCTCCATCTTTGGGTACCTGAAAGTTGGTCCATATGATAACCCCCATTTGTCCCCCAAAGGAAGGAGGGGTGAGGACATTCCATGGAAGGGGGGCAGGGGAAGGAGATGGGCCCTGTCTCTGCTTTCTATGGTTAGGTGATTTGTTCTGAAAACCCTTAAACACAAACCATATGTATATGTCTGTTTTAGATGTGTGAATTCATATATATACATGCTAACAAACACATATAGAGATATAAACTACACCTAGGATATGTTCTGTCACAGCACCCACCCAGGAACAGTTGGCTCTTTGCCGTTCTGGAACAAGTTTGGCAGGTGATGAGTTCACCTGATTTGTTGTCATGTTTCTACTAGTCTGTGAGATCCTGGGGTTCGGCTAATGCCCAGCTGGTGGCTGGCGTCATTTATTACCAGCAGGTGTCAGCAGAGCCCTTAGCTTCTCTATCTCCATCTCTACTGCTGCACCTGGTGTGAGGCCTATTTAAGTGGATCCACCCTTCACCTGGTGCGGCAGGATTTTGATTTGGTTGTTTGTGACCTGTTCCTCTGGTGGTCTAAACCTGAGTCTCCGTCGGAAACTAGTGGCAAGCAGGCCTCTCCCTGACTTCCCTGAGGCTGCTTGGCCACTCCGTGATCCTTGTCCTCCATGCAGCAGGCCTCCTATCGTCTCCTGGAGGCTGCTGGCCTCCTTCCTTATATATTGTACTTAGTTAGCTTTGTTTTGTTGCTCTGTATTGTTTATCGGAATAGAAGATCTTTTTGTTTCCTTTTGTCTTTATTTACTTAATAAACCATATTAAGAGCATTACTTCTGTGCTGTGTCATTGCTCTGGCCAAATAATCTGTTCCTCTGGTGGAGAGTTCCATTTAGGAGTTCCATTTAGTACCACAGGAGCTCAACATCAACACAACCACATGACAAGAGGTAGCTCCCTGTTAGATGGGACTGAGTTCCCTATACTTGGAGAACAACCCTGCAAAAACAAGAAGCTCAATCTCTCTTGTCATGTGGTTGTGTTGATGTTGAGCTCCTGTGGTACTGCTCCTCGGGCTGTATGGGAGGTAGCTTCCTACACTTCAAGAACAACCTTACAGAAACAAGAAGCTCAATCTCTCTTGTCATGTGGTTGTGTTGATGCTAAGCTCATGTGGTACTGCTGCTCAGGCTGTATGGGAGGTAGCTCCCTGTTAGGTGGAATTGAGCTCCCTACACTTGGAGAACCCTACAGAAACAAGGAGCTCAATCTCTCTTGTCATGTGGTGTTGATGCTAAGCTCATGTGGTACTGCTCCTCAGGCTGTATGGGAGGTAGCTCCCTGTTAGGTGGGACTTAGCTCCCTACACTTGGAGAACAACCCAACAAAAAACAAAAAGCTCAATCTCTCTTGTCATGTGTTTGTGTTGATGCTACGCTCTTGTGGTGCTGCTCTTCGGGCTGAATGGGAGGTAGATCCCTATTAGGTGGGACTGAGCCCCCTACACTTGGAAACCAAGAAGCTCAATCTATCTTGTCATGTAGTTGTGTTGATGCTGAGCTGTGGTACTGCTTCTCAGGCTGTATGGGAGGTAGCCCCCCTACACTCTGAGGACAACCCTACAAAAACAAGAAGCTCAATCTCTCTTATGTGATTGTGTTGATGTTGAGCTCCTGTGATACTGCTCCTCAGGCTGTATGGGAGGTAGCCCCCTATTAGGTGGGACTGAGCCCCCTACACTTGGAGGAAAACCCAACAGAACCAAGAAGCTCAATCTATCTTGTCATGTGCTTGTGTTGATGCTGAGCTTCTGTGGTACTGCTCCTCGGGCTGTATGGGAGGTAGCTCCCTTAGGTTGGAGTGGGCCCACACTTGGAGGACAACCCCAACTCATTACGTTGCTGTAGTCTTTTAGGGAGCACCTGCGGGGCAACCTAACAGAAACAGGAAGCTCAATCTTAAAAGCTTGTCTAGGTGAATTTTTTGTGTTTGTTGATCTAGTTATTGGGGCACGGCTTCTCCGGTTACAGGAAAGTAGCTCTGTATAAGGTGGGACCGAGTGCCTACTTTTGTGGGACAACCAAAAAGAAACCAGATGCTCAGAAGAATCTTAAAAACAGTTTTGAGTATTTTTTTTGTGTGGTTGCGTTGATGTAGTCTTTGGCGGAAATCGTGGAGGACACCCAAACAAGAAGCTCAGATTCTAGAAAGCATTTGTATGTGGTTGTGCCGATATAGTCTTTGTGGGAGTTTCTGTGGTGCTACCTCACAGGTTGTTTAGGAAGCAGCTCCTTCTAGAGCTGGACTGAGATCCCTATGTTTGCAGTACAATCCAACAAAAAGCTTAAAGTGGACCAAAACCCACAGAGATTTAAAGGATAAATGGCTTTTGCTTTGTGAGAACAGCTTCCATCTTGTATAAATACACACCATCTGATGAAATGCTTTTGGCACGTAGCTGCTGTGATTTAATTTCTATTCCTCAGAAAGCATGTGATTTATTGGAAATTACGTGACATGGCAAGACCACCTAGTTTCTCTTTCATCACTGGATTTTAGGAGTTCCTGAAAAGTTCTTTGTGTTGTATAAATGTGAACTATAACAATAAATTACCAGATCACTCTGGGAAACTACACCTTGTGTGCATGTCATGGTTCCTTAATTTTTATTGAGTGCATCCTTTTTTTTTGTAGGGGCATGATTTTGGGACGATACTGGTAGCCCAAGTACTATTGTTTTGGTATTGTACACATTTTTGTGGTGGTCCCCTATTGGCTAGCACCAATATTAGGTAACATTGTAGGTTGGATTGAGTGAACAATGCGGGATTCTTCTTCTTAAGAGTGGTCTCCAGCGCTCTGCGGGGTTCGAAGGCCACTCAATGCAGGAGGACAGGATAGCCAAGGAGACCTACCCCCAACAGAGATCGGCCCGGGGGGGGGGGTCACACAGCTCGGCACCCCAGGGCAAGGACCAAAACCTTTTTTTTTTTTTGGTCTACTCTAGCCTTACTGTCATGGAAACTGATAGGCAGATTCCCAGTGCCTCTGTTCTATTTATGCAGTCATTACAGGTGTCCCTGCTCCTCCTCTTGCTCTGATAAAACCATAGTCAGGTACTAATGAGGACCAAGCTTCCTCCCCAACAGGATCCCTGTTGGCGCAGCTGCTTTGGGGTTTTGTAAAGCAGCATTTATAGGGATGCTTCATCTTGAGAGTGCAGCTCTTCTAGGACAACCCAACAGAAAGCAGGTGACACTTTCCCGAATCTTCCACCCTTTGTCCCCCTCCTGAGACTGAACTCCTGCTGTTAAAATGTTTCTGTTAGGCAGCTCATGCAGCTTTTCATTTCCTTTTTTTTACATTTCCATGTAAGCTGTCCCACAGCTATGCTTATTAAACTACCCTGAAACGCCAGAAGTCCTGCACAAAACAGCAAATGCTTTTCTTCCTTCCCGGTAGGTGGGTGTGATGGCTTGCCTAAAAATTCTTAATTGACTATGCATAAAAGCAGCCTCTAAAACCACCCCCTATGTAAATTACAGGTCACCCTTGTGGCCCCAGCCTGCATCTGTAATCGAGCCAGGAGCAGGCACCAAACTTATCAGGGCCCCATGCAACCCAATTCACAAATGATCTACTGATAGGACTCTCCAAGGATGGTGAATGAGTGGCAATAAGAGGGAGGGTGGTTGAATAAAGCTGGAAGGGGCTGGATGAATGACACATAAATATCACCACAGGAGCAGAGGGGTGAACTAGAATAATTTGGACTAACCTGAATCAAGCTCCATGCTTTGTGGATGTTCCAGTCACCCACATCAGTGTTCCCCAACCTTCTACTCAAGGCCCAACTACAGGTCATGGTTTGGTGATCTCCACATGTCTGAGCAGATCTGCAAAACAATCACTCATCTTGTCACTCAAAAATACAATTCAGTGATTACTCACCTGTAGAATTGTTTATGAATATATCCTGTCCAGGTCGTCCCAGAAGTGATGACATGTGCGTAGTCCGCCACCAGGTGGCACAGTTACTGCTAGATCCAGAGCTGTAACTCCTCCCGGCCCCCTATAAAATGAGATGTCTCAATAGAATTCCCAGTGCGTTCTCATTGGCTGCTTGTCTGTGGGCTTCGCAGTCTTCGGGGGGGGGGGGGGGGGGGGCCTGGGTTGGCGTGCTTTGCGTCGGGGCCCGCTCTGGCTCGCCCTTCGAGGTTCGCTTGGCGCCATTTTGTGACGGTTCTACCTACCACGGTCCGTAAGTGCCCCCGCGGGCGGCTTTATGCGCATTCCTTACTGTGTATGTTTTTTGACGCCCCTTCTTCATTGTGTCTTTCAGACGGGTGAATCCAGTGGCTTCTCCTGGCCCGGTGTAATTGATAGTTGGGCCTAGTATAATTACTCCCACTTCCCTAGCGGGTCATTGGGGCATCCAGGGTTGCTTATAGCGTCAATCCCTACTGGCATATTGTGCCTAATAATCACCATATGGAGGCATCTCAGGATAATGGGACCGGGGTTCCTTCGGGACAAGCCCGGCTGTGTGTAGCTTGTGGGGTCTCACCTATCAGCGGTGACAGTGCACGGGTCTGTGTTCCTTGCGCACAGCGGGCGCTAACGTTGCAACCCGCCCCTCCTGTGGCTGGGCCTGCACCTCGTCTCACTTCACCTACTCCCCCAAGCTTGAGTCTCACCCCCATTGCATCGCATACAAGCGGGGATTCTCAACCTGATGTGGCTGCTAGACTGGCCAGTGTTGAAAAATTGATTGCTAATACTTTAGCGCGTAAGGCCACCGCTAAAAAGTGTCACTTAACCCCTGATGCCTCTTTTCCCTATGGAGTCTGATGAGTTTTTGCATCTATGTGGCTACACCCCCTCGGACGAAGGGGAGCTGTTCTCTGATTCAGGGTCATCTGACGAGAGACCCAGGGGTCATGACGATTCTGGCTCTGACCCCTGGGCCCCGGATGATACTGACAGGCTGCTGGTTCAGATTTCCGAGGTTCTGTCCATCTCTCCCCCTGTTGCGGCACCCAGACAAAGGGGTGAGCTTTTTCATACTGCTAAGGCTCGTTTGGAATTTCCAGAGCAAACCCATTTCAATACCCTTGTGCTTAAGGAGTGGGAACGTCCCAGTAGACTTCCCAGTATACCTAAGAGTTGGGACCGGAAGTATCCCTTTCCTGCTCATATGGTCAAGTGCTGGCCTTCTCCCCCGAGGTGGATGCTCCTATCCTAGGGCTGTCTAACACCTCTATTATGCACTCCCCTGACACTACTACTCTGCGGGATGCCGAGGACCGGCACACTGACCAATTGGCGTGCCATGCCTTTGCATTTGTGGGGACGGCGCTGCGCCCGGTTTGCGCCTTGGCCATTACATTTGTGGCACTCAGGGCTCTGGTCAGAAGTGTACTTGACGGTGCTTCTGATGATTTGCCACCTGAAACGTTTAATGCTCGGTCTAACTGTGATGTGTTTGTAAACTTTATCCTATCTGCCTTGGATGATGCCATTAGGATATGTGCAAGAACTTCTGCCTTGGTAGTAGCTATACGCCGCGCCGTTTGGCTGCGCCAGTGGGCTGCTGACAATGCTGCAAAGAAGGCCCTTACTGGGCTTCCATTTAAGGGGCTACACCTGTTTGGGGACCGCCTAGACCTTTTTGCTAAATGAGGTAAGTTACCCCAGCGCAGGCGGCAGTCTCGGCCATTTCGGGGGCCAGGGCTCCCTCTCACTCCCCTACCGTGGTGCTAAACAAGGAAAAGGGGTGTCCTTCGCGGGGGCTCGTGCTGATTCCTGGCATAGGAGCAGAGGACGACGTCCTGGCTCCTCATGGGGGTCTAAGCCCAAATCCTCTCCCAAGCCCCCTCAGGCATGATGGGGCGCCCTCGCCCTTCAGGGTGGGGGGACATCTACAGCACTTTTCTCACGTCTGGAGGCACCACGTCTCAGACCGGTGGATTCAGGAGGTAGTGTCCTCTGGTTACAAGATAGTTTGCTGTGTGGCCCCTCCCAAGATTCATCAGGTCCCGGATCCCCCAGGGGCAAGGCTTCTGGGTCTGGGGGTCATTTGCAGGGTCCCCTTAAGAGAAAGAGGCAAGGGGTTCTATTCCAACCTTTTCACAGTTCCCAAAAAAGATGGGTCAGTCAGGCCCATTCTGGATTTAAAGATCCTCAACAAATTTGTCAAGAACAGGTGCTTTCGCATGGAAACTCTGCGCTCGGCCATCAGTTCCCTGCACCCAGGGGATTTCATGACGTCTGTGGACATCAAAGACGCTTACCTTCACATCCCTGTGTTCTCAGGACACCAAAGGTGCTCAGATTCGCGTTGGAAGATCAACATTACCAATTTGTGGCCTTGCCATTTGGCCTCACTTCAGCTCCCAGAGTGTTCACCAAGGTGCTGGCGGGAGTGATGTCTCTGTTGAGATCAAGGGGCATACGCGTGCTGCCCTACCTGGACGACATATTCATCACCTCTCGGTCTCTACAGCAGGCAGAGTTGGACACTCAGCTGGTGGTGTCCACCCTGGAGTCCTTCGGCTGGGTGATCAATCACCCAGGCGGTCCCTTTCGTGGTGGCTGGATCTCAGGAACTTGCTGGGGGGGGCAGGTCCTTTCTGGCCCCCTCCTGGGAGACGGTCACCACGGATGCCAGTCTGTCAGGTTGGGGGGCATTCTGGAAGTCCCTGTGGTTCCAGGGGAGGTGGGGCCCTCAGGAGGCCCACTTGCCTATCAACATTCTGGAACTACGGGCGATCAGGTTGGTACTGGAGCAGTTGACCAATCACCTGAGAGGTCTGTGCAGGTGCGCTCAGACAACAGGACGGCGGTTGCCTACATCAACCATCAGGGAGGGACCCGGAGCAGGGGGGCCCTCCAGGAGGTGTCGCGGATTCTGACATGGGCGGAGACCAATGTTCAATGCATTTTGGCTGTGTACATCTCGGGGGCAGAGAATCTACTGGCAGACTCTCTAAGCAGGGGGACCTCTCGTCAGGGAGAGTGGTCCCTCTGCAACAGGGTGTTCCAGTCCCTGTGTCACCGTTGGGGTCTACCGGATGTGGATCTGTTTGCATCCCGTCACAATCACAAGCTCCCGGCCTTTGTCTCCCTGTCTCAGGATCCTCTGGCCTTGGCCACAGATGCTCTATCCATGTCATGGCAGGAATTTTGGCTCCTGTATGTCTTTCCTCCATTCCCCCTGCTGGGCAGGGTCCTGCGCAAGATTGCTCTGGAAGGAGTGCCAGTGATTCTGGTGGCCCCCAGGTGGCCAAGAAGAGAGTGGTTCGCAGACGTGGTGCAGATGGCAGTAGACCAGTACGTTCTGCCAGGAGTGCCAGATCTGCTCACTCAGGGCCCCTTACGCCATCCCAATTTACAAACTCTGGCTTTGACGGCCTGGCTGCTGAAACCTCCATCTTGATGGAGAAAGGCTTGTCTGCCTCGGTGGTTGAGACCATGGTGAAGGCTAGGAAGAAAACTTCTTCCATCTATTATAGGGTATGGTGTACCTACATTGATTAGTGTGAGTCTAGGTCTCTTCCCTGTCGGGTGTTCTCAGTCCCCAGGGTTCTGGAGTTTTTATAGCATGGGTTGGAGTCGGGTCTCCAACTCAGTACTCTGAAGGGTCAGGTTTCTGCCCTGTCGGTCTTCTTTCAGAAGTCTTTTGCTCAGCATTCTTTGGTTAAGACCTTCTTTCAGGGGGTTACTCATGTGCGTCCCCCACGTAAACCTATGATCCCTGTTTGGGATCTGAACTTGGTCTTGTCTGCCTTGCAGGGTTCTCCCTTTGAACCTATTCAGGATGCTGCTCTGGCTGTACTTACCCTCAAGGTTGTCTTTCTGGTGGCTATTGCTTCGGTCAGGCGTGTGTCTGAGTTGGCGGCTCTGTCTATCCAGCCCCCATACTTTGAGAGACACCAGGATAAGGTGGTGTTCCGCTTTAAGCCGGACTTTCTGCCTAAGGTGGTGTCTGCTTTTCATTTGAATCAAGATATTGTTCTTCCTTCATTGTGCCCTAATCCTAGCAATGCTAAGGAAAGGGTTCTGCATTCCTTGGATGTGGTCAGGTGTCTGAAGTATTACCTGGTAGTCACTGCGTCCTTCAGGAAAACTGATGCTCTTTTTGTGGTCCCTTCTGGTCCTAGGAAGGGTTTGGCTCCTGCCAAGTCTACTATCAGCAAATGGATCCGTCAGGCTGTGATTCAGGCTTATTCGGCTAAGGGGAAGAGTCCTCCCTTCCGCCTTACTGCTCATTCTACTCGTGCTATTGGTGCCTCTTGGCACCAAATACTCACCTGTAGAATTGATATTATTTGTATACAGTACGTCATGCTCCACCCCACCCTGGTTTTTGCATTATTCTGGATCCCCTGTATGGTGATTGTTACTATTGTTATAGTTACCAGTTTTTGGTGGTTGAATTCTCCCGGCTTCTTGTTCACTACTTTTCAATGCTGGGGATTTGTGGGAGGTCCCTGAGTATTTGAGGGGCCGGGAGGAGCCTGTTTTTACATGTCTCTGCAGTGCAGCGCCATCTGGCGGAGGATAACCCAAGTGTAAGTACTATATCTGGAGCAGGACGTACTGTACACTTATAATACCAATTCTACAGGTGAGTATTTCACAGAATTGTATTTTTTCACTATATCCAGTCCAGGTCGTCCCAGAAGTCATGACATGTGGGACATCCAAAATCCGCCTGAAGCACCTTTCGGCCAAAGACAGCATCAGCTAAGGCCCTAACATCAACCTTGTAAAACTTAGTAAAGGTATGAACAGAAGACCAAGTAGCGGCCTTACAAACTTGTTCAACAGAGGCCTGGTGCTGAAAAGCCCAGGAAGCACCAATAGCTCTAGTAGAATGAGCTGTAACACGAAAAGGGGGTTCCTTCCCCTTGGCAAAATATGCTTGCACCACCGCCTGTCTAATCCACTTAATGAGAGTGGACTTGGCCGGAGGCAAACCCTTTCTGGAACCCTCGGAGAGAACAAAGAGCGAATCTGATTTCCTGAAGGATTCCGTCGCAACCAGGTAGTATTTAATGGCTCTGACCACATTCAAGGCATGGAGGGTCCTTTCCTTAGAATTATTCGGTTCTGGACACAGGGAAAGCAAAACAACTTCCTCCTTAAGATGAAAGGGAGAAACGACATTAGGCAAAAAAATCCGGTTTAAAACGAAACACCACCTTATCCTTATGCTGCTCAAAGTAAGGAGGCTTCATACAAAGTGCGGCCAGTTCTGACACGCGACACACAGAGGTGATAGCTACCAAAAAAAACACCTTTAGGATCAAAATAGACAATGCAGCATTGCACAAAGGCTCAAAGGGAGGGCCCTGGAGAGCAGAAAGCACCAAATTCAAATCTCACACCGGTAATACAGGCTTACGCGGTGGACGAACATGGGTAACTCCTTGGAAAAAGGTCCTGATCAGTCTATGATTGGCAAAGGATCTTTGGAAAAAAAATGGCCAAGGCCGAGACCTGGCCCTTGAGGGTACCCAGCTGTAGACCCAAGTCTAAGCCGTGTTGTAAAAATTACAAAATCCTAGAAATAGAGAATGTGTGACAACTCTTGGATTCATACCAAGCAATGTAGGCATGCCAAACTCTGTAGTAAATCATGAAAGAAGACTTCTTCCACGCCTGAATCATGGTCTTAACCACCGAGGCAGACAGCCCCTTCTCCGTCAGGATTGAGGTTTCAATAGCCAGGCCGTCAAAGCCAGCATCTGGAAAATGGGGTGCACAGCGACCCCTGAGTTAGAAGCCCTGGGTCGTCGGGCATGATGAAGCGATCGACAGACATCTGGACTACATCCGTGAACCAACTCCGCCTCGGCCATCGAGGGGCCACCAGGATGGTTGGTACCCCCTCCTGGGCTATCTTGCTATCTAGTCCCCCTTTTTGTGATCCCTCTTAAGGGAGAGGGCGCAGAGAGAGAGGCGAGGGATGGGGGGCGTAGGAGACTGGGAGGAACCACAATCCACAGCTGACAAAGGGGAGCCCACCTAGAAGACAAAAAGCCATGAGCATCCCACAGCGCATGCACCATAAGACTATAGAAAAAAGAAGACGGATCGACCGGCGCGTTGGAGTGATCCTGATGGCTAAAAACGGCAGGAGAGGCAGAAGACTGCCAGCGTGCACTGAAGATCCTGATGCTAGCAAGAGGAGGAGCATCACAAGAAAATGGCGCCAGGAGCCAGTACAGGGGCGGGCCGCACAGCCGTGACGCAAAACACGCCATTACACGGCCCTGCCCTCCCTACTGCTGGTGAGATCGAGAGCGCCCTCACCACCTAAAATGGCGCCGAAGTCGAGGAGGAGGGAGGGTGGCCCACGGAGGGGCCCGCCCCGATGCAGAGCGCAGCACGCCCCGCACAACAAATGAGCCAGCAGCCTCAGAAAAGCCAGCCCACCAAGCGCCACTCCTGCCCCCCCCCCCCCCCCCACAGCACTGTCAAGATGGAGGGGAGAGAAGAAGGAGCCGAAAGAGCGAGGGAGGTAAGTATGCCAGTGAAGTCAGAAAAGTGAACAATGACACACACACAATAAATAAATAAAGCTTGTGGGCAAGATAAGGGCATAACCCTGGGCATTAGGTGGTTCCTCCCCCCCCAATAGGCTCACCATCGCCTATGGCCACCTGTAGAATTGTTTTTGAATATATCCAGTCCAGGTCGTCCCAGAAGTGATGACATGTGGGTATTCCGCCACAAGGGGGGGCTCGACTGCCAGATCAAAAGCCGTCGCTACCTCCCGGCCCCCTATAAAAGCAGGTGTCTCACTATGATTTCCCAGTGGTTAAAAAGCAGTCAGGCCGGGAGGCCAAGAAACCATGTTACTTCACATAGTTTCAGCATGAACACTCTTCAACAAAACACATAAGGACAACGGTCCAATATAAAAATGGTAATCACCATAACAGGCAACCAAGAGATAATGAAACAAGGGCGGGGTGGGACTACCTGCACTGGATATATTCAAAAACAATTCTACAGGTGAGTTTCACAGAATTGTATTTTTCACTATATCCAGTCCAGGTCGTCCCAGAAGTGATGACATGTGGGACAGGATCCCCAGTGCGGAACAGCATGTAGTTCATTTCACTACCGCCTGAAGCACCTTTCGGCCAAAGACAGCATCAGCTGAGGCCCTAACATCAACCTTGTAAAACTTGGTAAAAGGTAGGAACTGAAGACCAAGTGGCGGCCTTACAAACTTGTTCAACAGATGCCTGGTGCAGAAAAGCCCAAGAGGCACCAACAGCTCTGGCAGAATGAGCTGTGATCCGAAAAGGAGGTTCCTTCCCCCTGGCAGAATACGCTTGCACCACCACCTGCCTGATCCACTTACTGAGAGTAGACTTGGATGGTGGCAAGCCCTTCCTAGAGCCATCTATTAGGACAAAGAGCAAATCCGATTTCCTGAAAGATTCAGTCGCAACCAGGTAATACTTAATGGCTCTGACCACATCCAAGGCATGGAGGGTCCTTTCCTTAGCATTAGTCAGTGCTGGACACAAGGAAGGCAAGACCACTTCCTCATTAAGATGAAAGGGAGAAATGACCTTAGGGAAAAAAATCAGGTTTAAAACGAAAAACCACCTTATCCTTATGCCGCTTAAAATAAGGAGGCTTCATACAAATCGTGGTTGACCTGAGAGGTGTCTAACGTCATGTCCTGGAAGGACCTCGACATTGAGGGAGTGATCGAAGGCTTGGGGTAATTGACTACCCATCCGAAATCCTCGAGAGTGGATAATATCGTCTGGGTGTCGCTCTTGGCCTGCTGAAGGGACTGAGCCACAATCAGTAAATCGTCCAGATAAGGCAGCACACGAATGCCCCGATTCCTCAGAATAGCCATGATGCCCGCCAGCACCTTGGTGAAAACCCGGGGGGCTGAGGATATCCCGAATGGCAGAGCCACAAACTGGTAATGCTGGTCCTCCAGAGCAAACCAGGAACCTCTGATGTCCCTGGAATATCGGGATGTGCAAATAGGCATCCCTGATGTCCACCGTGGTCATGAAGTCGCCGAGCCGAATTAAGCTCACCGCAGTCCGTAAGGTTTTCATGCGGAAATGTCAGACTCTGACAAACCTGTTGAGACCCTTCAGGTCCATGATAGGCCTCAGCGTTCCATCCTTCTTGGGAACCATGAACAGATTGGAGTAGAAGCCGTGGCCCTGCTCCTGACGAGGCACAGGGCAAATCACCCCTAACCACAGGAGGTGCTGCACGGCCATTCTCAGGCCCTGTGCCTTCACTGGATTCTGGCATATTTGAGACTGAATAAATCTTGAGGGCGGCCTGACTGCCGGCTCTATTTTGTAACCGGAGGACACCACCTCCTAAATCCACTGATCCGAGACGCGCTGTCTCCAGATGTGAGCAAATAGCAGAAGCCGTACCCCCAACCGGATGGGTGAGGGCGCCTCCTCATGCCCGAGGAGCCTTGGTCCAGGAGGGATTGGTTCAGCCGTGGGACCTACCTCGTCCCCAGGAATCTCTGTGGCCCACTGAAAAAGAAGAACCTCTTCCTCCTCGAAAGGAGCAATAGGCAAAGGAACCCCGAAAGGGCGGCACAGGCCTCTGTTGCTGAGGGAGTCCAGACGCTCCCCGAACAACCTGTGCCCCACGAAGGGCATACTCGTGAGCGGCGTCAGCCGATCATTGCCACAACCAGACCAAACGGTGAAGCGCAACAAGCAGGGCCGACACCCTGGCACCGAGACGGACACCATCGTCCATGGCAGAGACAACGAAAGCAAAAAAATCCACACAAGCTTTGAGGTCTTTATACTCCTCCGCCCGCTTGCGAGACTTAGCAATATCCACAAGGCGCCTCACCTTCTTTCTGATGGCTAAGGAGACAATAGCCGCGGCACATACAGGACGAAACCAAGCACCGGCAAAGGTGAAGGCATGACAGACCAGCTGATCCATGCACCTGTCAGCTGGATCACGTAAGGAAGCTGTATCGGGTGACGGCATAACCGTAGCATTGGATAACCCCGACACAGGGGAATCCACCTCGGGAGGACGGGACCATAAGTGGACCAGCTCCTCAGGAAAGGGATACCGCCTGTCCAGGACCTTAGGCCCCGACGGTAGCTTGTTAGGCCTTTCCCATTCCTTGAAAATCATATTAGAAAAATGGGCCTGCTCAGGAAAGACAGGCCTCTCAGGCCGAAACAAATCACCCTGCTTCCTCTTAGCCGCTTTTGGAGGGACAATGTGCAACGTCTCAAAAACTGAAGCCAACAACTTTTGCGTATCATCAGGGAGCCACGTATCCTCGCCGGCAGAATAGTCCACTGTGGAAATGGAGTCCTCCTGCAACTTGCCTTTTTCCACGGAACCCACAGCACATGCACATAACAGTAAAACAATAGATATTGATAACAATAGGAACTCACGACACCGACAGTGAAGACACACCGGAGGGGTCCCAGGCAGCGAGGCAGGAGAAAAGCATGGCGCTGAGTCAGCAGCTCCAAGCGTACCTCAAGGGGCAGACCGCACGGCAGTGACGCGAAAAGGCGTCGTAATGCAGTACCCCCCCGAGGAGAGACCGCCGAGCAGCGTCCGACCCCCCCTCCTCCCACTTACAGCTTAAGGGCCCAGGATGGAGGGGAGAGGGGAGCAGAAGAGACAACTTGAGGGAGCGAGGGAGGTACGTATGACAAGTGCAATGAATCAAAGTACAGTGACATAAATCACACACACACACAGTAATAAAGCTTGTGGGGCAGAGGGAATAACAGAGGGCAGTAAGTGGTTCCTCCCCCCCAGGCTCACAATCAGCCCATGGCCGGCTACCATTTAGACAGGGTCTGCGGCCCAGAGCCTAGCTCTGCCAAGACGCCTGACCCCGGCGTTCTCCCTACCGTCACAGTCCCGACAGCCGTGGCTGGGAGGCAATAGTGGGTCCACGGGATCAGTGGCAATAGGGTCCGCAGCGGCCGACGGGCTAGGAGGCCCCGCTCAGCTGCAATATCCAGGAGAGAGTATCTTCAGCAGCCAGACTGCAAGATGAACACTGGGAAATCATAGTGAGACACCTGCTTTTATAGGGGGCCGGGAGGAGCAACAGCTTTTGATCTTGCAGTCGAGCGCCCCCTTGGGGCGGAATACCCACATGTCATCACTTCTGGGACGACCTGGACTGAATATAGTGAAAACATCGATTTGGCCTGCTTGAATACACCAAAAACATGGGTTTGGCTTGCTTGAATACACCAAAAACATGGGTTTGGCTTGCTTGAAGAAACCAAAAACGGGTTTGGCTTGCTTGAAGACCAAAAACATGGGATTGGCCTGCTTGAAGACCAAAAACATGGGTTTGGCCTACTTGAAGACCAAAAACGTGTTTGGTTGGCGAAAACATCCAAAAGGTAAACCATCGGAGATCCTCTAGGACTCTCGATTGTAACTGGACTAGCCGATACAGTGAGTCTTTTCGCTTGTTCCATTGAAATAGAAGGAATTTCTGCAGCGTTCTCATGTGTAATTGAGGCCATGGAACAGCTGGAATTGCCCCGGTCATGTGACCGAACAATATCATGATTTCTCATAAGGAAAACTGAGGGACAGTGAAGAATCTCTGTATTTTTTACTGTGGGAGAATTTTTGGAGAGATTTTTTTGATGGATATGGTGTATATCGTACCCGGGAAATTTGCATAGGTTAGAGGGAGTCTTCCCTAAATCTTATAGATTTCAGGGCCCATGGGGCGTAGGTTTTGGTTTTCTTTAAGCCCGAGATGGTTGCTCCCTGGTGAGCTAGGAACGGACATTGCTGCTGCTGAGAGCTGCTGTGCCCCGGCACTAATGCTGCAGTTGATGCCGCCTCTGTGTACCTCGAGGTGCTCCTGGCCGCATGCTATGAATGCTGCAAGAGACCCACTGCTGAGTCCGTTCTTCTCCCTCCAACTTGCACTCTGGCTGGGGAGGGAGTGGCGCCTACTGCTTCCGGTGTCAGCGCCACACCCGGAAGTGACATCAGAGTGCCAGGTCATCGAACGCGAGACTCCGCCCTCAAAATTTTTAAAAATGGAGGAAAAAAAACGAATTGCAAAAATCAGCTGGAATCCCAAGGTCGTCGATCCAAGTGCTCAGGTGAGTACCCCAGGGGTCTCACTAAGACAAAGCACACCTGGAACCTTTTACAAGTATGTCAGCATTTAAAGGGGACATTGCACAACTAGTGCATTTTGTCGGGCTATGTAGGACTACCCTGGCTGCAAAAGACCTTGGGTGCACTACACCCAGTAAGTTGGGCTCAAGGCTCAGCGGGCTCTTCCAGAACTCTGGAGTCTGAAAAATACCATTTTGTGAATACTCACCTGTAAAATGGGTATTATAAGTATGTCACACACCCCGCTTCAAACTTTAATAATTACGCTTGGGGTAATCCACCAGCAGGTGGCGACGTTGCAGAGAAGTCATGAAAAAAACAAGCCCCTCCTGGTCCATAAATACCTGGGACCTCCCACTCATCACCCAGTTTTCAAACAGCAGTAAAGACAAGGTACCAGGAAAAACCATTGGTAACCCTCAAACTGTAAATGAAGCTTCACCATATAAAGAATCCAGAATACCAAAAAGGGCGGGTGAAGCGGGGTGTGTGACATACTTATAATACCCATTTTACAGGTGAGTATTCACAAAATGGTATTATTCTAAGTATGTCACACACCCCACTTCAAACTTTAATAATTACGCTTGGGACATCCAAAAGCAGTGTCCACAAAGGGCGGGTATCCACAAGGCAAAAATGCAAAAACTCAAACCACTGCAGTCTGCAGAACTTTGCGGCCAAACACAGCATCCGCTGAAGACCACACGTCAACCTTATAAAACTTGGAAAAAGTGTGAACAGAAGACCAAGTAGCAGCCTTACAAACTTGTTCAACAGAAGCCTGGTGCTGAAAAGCCCAAGACACCCCAACAGCACGAGTAGAATGAGCAGGGATACGAAAAGGGGGAACCTTCCCCTTGGCAGAATAGGCCCCAACAACAGCCTGACTAATCCATTTGCTAATGGAAGACTTAGCCGGAGCCAAACCCTTCCTAGGCCCACAGGGCACCACGAAAAAAGGCATCAGTCTTACAAAAAGGAGAATGTGGAAAGCAAATAGTACTTCACACAGCGTACCACATACAAACAATGCAAAACCCGCTCCTTGTCATTCCTAGACTTAGGACACAAGGAAGGAAGAACAATGTCCTGGTTAAGATGAAAGCAGAGACCACCTTAGGAAGAAAGTCCGGTTTGAAGCGGAAAACCACTTTGTCCTGATGCCGCTCAAAGTAAGGAGCCTGAATAGACAAGGCCGCCAACTCCGAAACACGCCAAACCGAAGTGATGGCCACCAAAAAGACAACCTTCTGAGTCAAAGTAGAAAGAGCAATATCCTGCAAGGGCTCAAAAAGGAAGAGCCTGAAGAGCAGAGAGAACCAACTTCAAATCCCAAACAGGGAGCAAAGGCTTCCTAGGAGGGCGCAAATGCAAGACCCCCTGGAAGAAAGTCTTGACCAAAGGATGAAGCGCAAAAGACTTTTGAAAAAACAAACAGACAGGGCAGAAACCTGCCCCTTCAAGGTACTCAGCTGGAGACCAGAGTCCAGCCCCGATTGAAGAAAAGCCAAAATTCTGGAAACAGTAAAGACCCGACAGGGCAAAGATCTAGCCTCACACCAATCAATATAAGATCTCCAAGTCCAATAGTAGATGGTAGAAGAAAACCTCTTCCTGGCGCTAATAAGAGTCTGAATAATCCCCTGGGCTCTGTGAAGGGCCATCACCCCTGCCAGCACCTTGGTGAACACCCTTGGAGCCGAGGTAAGGCCGAACGGAAGAGCCACAAACTGAAAAAGCCGGTCTTCCACCACGAATCGGAGAAACCTTTGATGGGCCGGAAAGATAGGAACATGAAGGTAGGGATCCTTGATGTCTATGGATGTCATGAAGTCCCCCTGCCGAAGAGAAGTGATGGCAGACCGCAGAGTTTCCATGCGAAATTTCCGGGGACGGATAAACCTGTTGAGGAACTTCAGATCCAGGATGGGACGAACCGAACCGTCTTTCTTGGGCACTGTAAAGAGATTGAAATAATACCTGAGGCCCACATCCGAGGGAGGAAACGGACAGATGACCGCCATGTCCAGAAGATTCCTTACAGCCGCCAGGAACCCCTGCGCGGCCAGAGGATCCTAAGGCACACGAGACCTGAAACACCTTGGAGGAGGTCGGAACTCGAACTCCAGCTCGGAACCGGACGACACCACCTCCCGAATCCATCTGTCCGAGACCGCCTGGTCCCAGACCTGTGAGAAGTGTCGCAACCGTCCCTCCACCCGCAAGGGTGAGGGCGCTCCCTCATTGCTGAGCGGCTGGTGACGGCGAAGGCCGAACCCCTGCCAGCTCTGGCTCCCTGAAAGGAGGGATTATAAGAGGCCGCCCCCCGAAAGGAACGGCGTAGTTTCTAGCGCTGAGGTAACCTACCTCCCTTGGCAACAGACTCCAATTTCTCACCAAACAGGCGCAAACCCAAAAAGGAAAGAGCTGTAAGCGACTTCTTTAGAATTAAAATCAGCAGACCATTGCCGCAGCCACACCGACCGCCGGCTAGCCACCAACAAGGCCGAGGTCCTACTACACATCACCATGGCGTCATCCTGAGCGGCAAGCACAAATGACAAGAAGGACTCACAACGCTTGAGAGCCACAAACTCCTCACAAACTGGATCAAGGTCTAACAACAAATCCCTGACAATGGACCTGGAAGCCAACAACAAAAGTGCCGAAGCACAGACAGGCCTCAATGCTGAACCAACACTGGCAAAGCCGTGGCGAGCCAGCTGGTCAGTCCGTCTATCCTCACCATCCTTGATGGTAGTACAGACAGGGGAGTGCAACACAGCCATGTTAGACAGCCCCAAAACCGGGGCATCGACCTCAGGGGGAGAAGACCATCGCTTAACCAGGTCCGCCGGGAAAGGGTACCTCTTATCCCATCCTGGCGGATTCTTTAAGGATGACATCATCAAAATGCCTTGATTGGGGAACATCATGCGCGGCTTGGCCACCTCAAATAACTCACCCTTAGGCGGGGGAGCCACCTCAGGAGGGTCCAAAGCCAAGACCTCAAACATTTGAGCCAGGATCGAAGGAGAGTCAAAGACCTTCCCCGTCGCCTGCTCACCAGCAGCACTAAACAGTTGCTGGTCATCAGGCTCAACGCAGAGTGACAAGGAGCCCAGCTACTAAGCGGGCTCCCAAACGGCGCAAAGCGGGAGCGGGCGGGACGCCGGCTCGCGCGCAGAGGCCGGCCCTGCCATCACGGACAGCAAAAACTACCCAAGCACTGAGCGGCGCAGCCGCCAAGTGCCTGAGGTGGAAAAGCTTCCCAACACAAAAATGCACCATGGTCTCAAGAGAGACCACAGTAAAACATACATACACACAGTAAAGCACAAACACCACTCACACAGGTAGAGTGGGCCCCCCCCCCCCCCCCCCAGCGCAGGGAGAAAGGGGACCGAGCGGGGGACAGTGGCATCACCCATAGGGTGAGAACAGGGACGGGGCATCCCAAATCCGGGATCACCAGACCGGATATCCGCTTTGCCCCCTAATATGAGGCCTGCGGAGGAGCTAAGCTCCTAGACACCTTAGGGTGCCGCCTACCCTTGCCCGGCCCAGCAGCCTAGGCTGGGAGGCTTCACAAGGGGCATAGCAAAAGAGCCGAGCAGAAATAGACCAGAAGGGGGGTCGGGGAGTCACCCCGGCTACCTGCAAGCAGGAGACTTCATTCTTCTGTCTTGTCGCCATCTTGCAGAGAAAAACACTGGGTGATGAGTGGGAGGTCCCAGGTATTTATGGACCAGGAGGGGCTTGTTTTTTTCATGACTTCTCTGCAACGTCGCCACCTGCTGGTGGATTACCCCAAGCGTAATTATTAAAGTTTGAAGCGGGGTGTGTGACATACTTAGAATATAATAATAAAGTCTAGCAACTCTCTGTCCATTGGTTCCTTAGGGAGAAAACACAAAGAAGTGAGGTGGGGAGGAAGGGGTGGGGTTTTACCCTTTGTTCAGTTTGTGTTTCCTCCCAGGAGGAGGCGCCTCTCAGTGGGTCATGCTGAAGGATGATTGGAGAAAAAAAGAATAAAAAACACGAACTTGCCCCACAGCCCCTAAAATAAATATGTACTCAGCTCTCAAAGATAGTGCGTGTGGGGGAAGTACAAGTGCATAAAGTGGCTGTAGTATTTTAGACGACAAGGCCGTCCGCTAGACTGCCCCAGGGGCATTAGATAGTGGGAATGCCCCACTGATTGAGACCTCTGGGGTCATCCATATACTCACATTTATCTGCATTCTCAAAAATGCCAGGTGGGCGTGGCCTCAACGGTAAAAGAAAACCTGATTTCTTAGGACCTGGGCCGGGAAGGCAGGTGGGGGGGAGCGTGTCACATGACTACAGAATGGAGGCAGGGAAATCTGGTTCAGGTGACAGCTGGGAGACACGCTGGCTGCGGACTGTTTTAAAGTGGAACAAAACCCACCAACGCCCAGTCTGGAACCTAATATTCCAGGGCCAGGCGCTGGCACTGGACTATCCCTTTAACCTCTTGCGCCCCTCTCTGCCCCCCTCCGCACACACTGTGTGTGTCTGTCTGCAGCCAGGGTGGGAAGCTTGTAAGGGAGGAAAAAAAGGGCAGGCAACTTGGACATTTTTTATTTTACTTTAGCAGTAATGGTGCATTCCACAGCACCCCCTGCATGTGTCTGTAACTACCCCGATTCCCCGAAAATAAGCCCTGGTAAGATTTTTCAGAATTTTTGCTAATGCGTGAAATAGGCCCTACCTTGAAAATAAGCCTAGATGCAACTCATAATCCAGCTGCCGGCCTTCAGCAGAGGGTGGAGACACATAACGGCTATAAAGGAGGGTGAGGACCCATCATGGCTGTAAAGGAGGGCGAGGACACATAGCAGCTGTAAAGGAGGGCGAGGACACATCATGGCTGTAAAGGAGGGCGAGGACACATCGCAGCTGTAAAGGAGGGCGAGGACACATCGCAGCTGTAAAGGAGGGCGAGGACACATCGCAGCTGTAAAGGAGGGCGAGGACACATCACAGCTGTAAAGGAGGGTGAGGACACATCGCAGCTGTAAAGGAGGGTGAGGACACATCACGGCTGGAGAAGAGGGTGGGGACCCATTTCTGCTGTAAAGGAGGATGCAGACCTATCCTGGCTCTAAAGGAGGGTGCGAACCCATCATGCCTATAAAGGAGGATGAGGCCACATAATGGCTGTAAAGGAGGGTGAGGACACATCAAGTCGCACAGGTAAGCTTGTTATTCAGGAGTAATTTTGCTGACTCTACCCCAGTCTGCTGTCACCTATTTTTGGAGCAAAAATTAATAAAAGACCTGCCTTATTTCCGGAGAAACACAGTAGACACGAGCCTAATGGGAAATACTGCCTCAAACAGCAAATGCCACCATCCACGTGGTTGACTTTTGGTTGGTCCTAGCCCACCAAACATTGACCTGTTGGCACTGCAGGGTTGAACACTTTTGGGTTTTGTTCCTTGGCCTCGGTGCATCTCATTTTGGGATGCCCCACTGTGTAAACCCAACAGATGGCCCAGTAAAAACTCACCTTTCCTCTGTCCAACAGTGAATTGCCAGGCTCTCATCCAATCAGGGCTATTAGCCATACACATTAATGCTTGGCAAACAGATGTGCGCTCGGGCCTTTGGGAGCAAAAGAGGGCAGAGGGGTTGTTAAACATAGCTGAGCACTCCGATTTGGGATGCCCCAGGGGATCCTAGAATTGTTTAGTTGTGTGGGTTTTGTTCCAGTTTAATACCTAGACAGTCCTGCCACCAGGTGGTGGACAAGATTTGTTAGGACCAGCCAGGGTGTAGGTTGCCCCCGACAGGCAGGGAGTTTGGTTTATTTTTGGTGGTGCAGGGCTCCTCTTCTTTTCGTAGTGACCTCTTATGGCGGGTAAAGCTGCAGCGGGCGTACCTGTAACCCTGGACTTGGCTGGCGCCCTTCGTCCCTCAGGCCTTAAAATGAACCAACAGTCAAAAATGACTTACACCAGACCAACACAACAAACAGTGCTCATATGCATCCCTCCCCGGGGCAATTTAGATTGCTGCATATAACAATTCATTTACCTTTTTCTAACTCCTGCTGGAGTCAATTTAAAAAACAAAATGGCAGTTTGTGCACTTGCAGGCCGCCTGCAAACAGGAATTGCTGCTGGGCTTCCTGGTATTGTGCATTGTCATTTATGTCAGTTGGGAGAGGAAGCTCCAAAATGGCGGCTACCTTTCTTTTCCAACTGTGCCAGCTTTTGGTCCGGTTTAAAAGCTCCTTGGACTTAATGATCCCTCCGACAAGGGCACAAAGCCAAGGCGCGGGACTATCGTTTGCACATACTATAATAGAGAATAAGGGGGGCTCAAAAAAAAATCAGTAAAGAGCATTTGTTAGATGTTGGTCTAAGGCAATGGTCCCCCACCCTCCTCCTCAAGGCCCAACAACAGGTCATTTTTTGTGGATCTCCACATAGATGCATGACCTGTGTGTCTGTGGGGAGATCTGCAAAACCCGACCTGGTGATGCTCCTTGAGAAGGAGGAGTTGGGCACCCCTGGTCCAAGGGCCGCTTTGACTTAAAGTGGACCAACTGGAACACAGGCTGATCCTAGAGTGTAAAAGCCACAGCAACTGTAAACCTAGACTTGAATGGCATCTTGCGTTCTACAAACCCCTGGGAGTACTACAGCCTTAGCGCTCCTTGCACTTACTGATCCCTCAGACAAGACCATGAGGCAGAGGTGCTGGACTATTGTTTGTAACCTAGACTTGGCGTGGCATGCTTCTCCTGGCATTCTACAAACCCCTGGGAGCACTACAGGCCTTAGCGCTCCTTGCGCTTACTGATCCCTCAGATAAGACCATGAAGCAGAGGCGCTGGACTATTGTTTGCACGTGTTATAATAGGTGACCCAGGTTTAACACTTTACACAGGATCTCTAGGAAAGTTCTCCGTCAGTCTTATGGGGTATATGTTGGTCTCTCTCATGGATGCGTCTCCTGTGTTTGTCCAGACTTCCCTTGCGGGTGAAGAACTTGCCGCAGGCCACACACAGGAAAGGTTTGGTCTCAGTATGGATGAGTCGGTGTTTGGAGAGGTTAGACTTGTTGGCAAACCCCTTGCCGCACTCCGTGCAGGTGTAGGGCTTTTGGCCGGTGTGGATGATGCGGTGGGAGATAAGGTTGGACTGGTTGGCGAAAGACTTGCCGCACTCGGTGCACACATAGGGCTTTTCGCCCGTGTGAAGGATGAGGTGAGCGTTGAGGCCGGAGCGGCTGGAGAAGAGCTTGCTGCACTGGTTACAGGAGAAAGGCTTTTCCCCGGTGTGGATGCGGAGGTGTTTCACCAAGGCCGGGTTGTTGCCGAAGCATTTGCCGCACACGGGGCAGATCGCTGGCTTGTCCCCGGTGTGGATCTTCTCATGAGTCTTCAGGTTGAACTTGCTGGCAAAGGGCTTTCCGCAGTCGGCGCAGGAGTAGGGCTTCTCCCCGGTGTGGAGCCGCTGGTGGGCCACCAGGCTGGGCTTATAGGTAAAGCATTTGCCGCACTCCTCGCAGCGAAACGGCTTCTCTCCCGAGTGAGCCCGCTGGTGTTTGGTCAGGTAGGAGAAATGGCTGAAGCTCTTCCCACAAACAGAGCAGATGAACCGCCTCTCGTCCGACGTAGCCGTGTCCCCAATCCGGCCATCATCTACTCCCGATGGGGAGAGAAAGGGACCTAGAAAGAGAAAAGAAGGGCTCAAGAAAAACTCAAAATTAGCTACCCCTACATTTTTCCTTTTCTAAACATCCTAAAGGGCAGTATACCATTGAGAGATATGAGCCCCACCCACAGGAAGGAACACATGACCACCAGCAAAAAAACATTAAAGCTAAAATTCCTCCAGCCTGATGCCAGTTGTTGAAGGGATCTGAAAAAGATAAAACAGGGCAGACCAACTGCAATGCTTAATTTAAATATATCTATGCAAGAAAATGTGCAATTTAAAGTGGACCAACACCCACCACTGATCGGCCCGGGAATCTATAAGATTCACGGGCCGATCAGCTCCCTCCCTGCGGGGCATCTGAAATCGGGATGCCCCGCTGTGTGAAACCCCCCCCCGGACACCCACAAACCTTACCTTCTCCGCCACCACCGCCTCTCGCGCGCACCCCATTCACAAACGGCCGGTGCGGGCACGCTCCCTGTAAGAGGGACGCGCGAGAGGCAGCGGCAGTGGCCCCAGCTTGTCTGTCACTTGTCTGTCGGTGGTGAGGTAAGTTTTTTAGGGCTTTCTGGGGGGTTTCACACAGCGGGCACCCCGATCGGAAGTGGACCAACACCCAGGATTTTGACTATCCTGGGTTTTGGTTCACAGAAAGTAGTTTACTACCTCCGCTTTAGGTGACTGACAGGTAGAGAAGATACTGTTCTGGCCAAAGTAGAATGTTTTTTTACACGTGCACAGCTAAATATGATGCTATATCGCACCAAGAAAACTGCCCTGGGCTCTCTTAGATGCTGTAGTGTAGAACTGACACCTTTGACTGTGTCAAAAAATACATTTCTGTGATTACTCACCTGTAGAATTGATATTATATGTATGCAGCACGTCCTGTTCCAGAAGATATTCCTTACTCATGGGATATACTCCAGTAGATGGCGCTGGACTGCAGAGACAGAAAAGAGGTTCCCCCGGCCCCATATATACCAGGGACCTCCCACAAAATCCCCAGTATTGAAAAGCAGTTAGCAAGAGACCGGGAGAACTATAACCATTATATGAAAATTTGAACATAAAAACAATCACCATAAAGAGGTAACTAAAGATGATGATAACAAGGGTGGGGTGGAACAGGATGTGCTGTATACATATAATATCAATTCTACAGGTGAGTAATCACAGAATTGTATTCTAAGTATACAGCACGTCCTGTTAAGAAGATATTCCTTACTCATGGGCCATCCAATAGCAGTGTCCGTAAGGTAGGGTGGGATCCCCAAAAGTAACAGCAGACAGTTTAAACCACTGCCGCCTGCAGAACCTTGCGGCCAAAGCAGCATCAGCTGAGGCCCTAACGTCAACCTTGTAAAACTTAGAAAAAGTATGAACAGAAAACCAAGTAGCGCCTTACAAACGTGTTCAACAGAAGCCTGGTGCTGGAAGGCCCAAGAGGCACCAATAGCACGGGTAGAATGAGCAGTAAGGCGGAAGGGAGGTTCCTTCCCCTTAGCAGAGTAGGCCTGAACCACAGCCTGACGTATCCACTTACTGATAGAGGACTTAGCAGGAGCCAGGCCTTTCTTAGGTCCAGATGGAAGCACAAAAAGAGCATCAGTCTTCCTGAAGGATTCAGTAGCCACCAAATAGAACTTCAGAGTTCTGACTACGTCCAAAGAATGCAAAACCCTCTCCTTAGGGTTACTAGGATTAGGACACACAGAAGGCAAAACAATGTCCTGATTGAGATGAAAGGCAGAAACAACCTTAGGCAGAAAATCTGGCTTAAAACGAAACACCACCTTGTCCTGGTGTCTCTCACGCCTAACAGAAGTGATGGCCACCAAAAAGACCACCTTAAGCGTAAGAATGGACAAAGGGACCCCTTGCAAGGGCTCAAATGGAGGCCCCTGGGCAGACAAGACCAAATTCAGGTCACAGACTGGTAACATAGGCTTACGCGGGGGACGCACGTGAGTAACCCCTTGGAAAAAAGTCTTGACCGGGGGTGTTGAGCAAAGGATCTTTGGAAGAAAATAGCCAAAGCAGACACATGGCCCTTCAGAGTACTGAGCTGAAGACCCAGATCTAAACCATGTTGGAGAAATTCCAGAATCCCAGAATCCTAGGAATAGAAAACACGACAGGGAAGCGAGTGGGACTCACACCAGTCAAAGTAAGTACGCCAGACCCTGTAATAGATGGAAGAAGAGGACCTCTTCCTAGCCCTGATCATGGTATTTACCACTGAGCCAGGCAGCCCTTTTTCCATCAAGATGGAGGTTTCAACAGCCAGGCCGTCAAAGCCAGCGTTTGTAAATTGGGGTGGCGTAGGTGCCTCTGAGTGAGCAGATCTGGATCCTTGGGCAGGGCGTACTGATCTACCGCCAGGTGCACGATGTATGCGAACCACACTCTTCTTGGCCAACGGGGGGCCACCAGGATAGCTGGCACCCCTTCCTGAGCTATCTTTCGCAGAACCCTGCCCAACGGGGGAAAGAAATACAGTAGCTGAAAGCCCTGCTAGGGCATTGTTAGAGCATCCATGGCTAAGGCCAGAGGGTCCTGGGACAGAGACACAAAGACTGGAAGCTTGTGATTGTGACGGGACGCAAACAGATCCACGTCCGGCTGACCCCAGCGGTGGCACAGGGAGCGAAACACCCTGCTGCTGAGGGACCACTTTCCCAGACGAGAGGTCCCCCTGCTCAGAGAGTCTGCCTCCAGATTCTCCACCCCCGGAATGTACACAGCTGAGATGCAGGGAACATTTTCCTCCGCCCAGGACCGTATCAGGGACACTTCCTTGAGGGCCCTTTTGCTCCGGGTCCCTCCCTGTTGATTGATGTAGGCAACCACCGTCTGGTTGTCTGAGTGAACCTGAACAGCCCGACCCCTCAGGTGAGGGGTCAAGTGGGCGAGAACCAACCTGATTGCCCTCAATTCCAGAATGTTAAGGGCATGGGTCTCCTGAGGGCCCCACTGACCCTGGAATGTCAGAGACTTCCAGAATCCCCCCCCAATCTGTCAGACTGGCATCCGTGGTGCCAGAAAGGACCTGCCCCCCAGCAGGTTCCCTGAGACCAACCACCACACTAGAGACCGCCTGACCTGAGGGGACAAGACAAACACCTAATCCAGGGACAAAGGGTCCCGATCCTATACTGACAAGAGGTGAAGCTGAAGAGGCCTCATGTGGAACTGAGCATATGGAACCGCCTCCTCGAAGCAGGACACCATCAGGCCCACCAACTGCATTCCCTGCCTGATGGATGGGGACAAGACAGCAGGAGCTGAACTTTCTCTTAAAGGACCTCCACCTTCTGCTGAGGAAGAAAGACCTTGGCCTGGGCTGAATCCAGAATCATGCCCAGAAAAGACTTCACCCTGGAAGGAGAAAGAGAAGATTTGGGGTGATTGATCACCCAGCCGAATGATTTCAGTGTGGACAACACCTCCTGAGTGTCCAGCTCTGCCTGATGGAAGGACTGGGAAGCAATAAGCATGTCGTCCAGGTAGGGAAATATGCGAATGCCTTGAGATCTCAGCAGGGCCATCACTCCTGCCAGCACCTTGGTGAACACGCTGGGGGCCGAGGTGAGGCCGAAGGGCAAGGCCACAAATTGGTAGTGCTGATCCTCCAGAGCGAACCTGAGGAACCTCTGATGACCTGGAAAAATAGGGACGTGAAGGTAAGCATCCTTGATGTCTACAGAAGTCATAAGTCCCCTGGGCGCAGGAAAGTCACAACTGAGCGCAGAGTCTCCATACAAAAGTGCCTGAATCTGACAAATTTGTTGAGAAGCTTTAAATCCAGGATAGGTCCGATGGGCCCATCCTTTTTGGGCACAATGAAAAGATTGGAATAATAGCCTTTTCCCCTTTCCTTCAAGGGCACTCGGCAGAGGACGCCTAGGTCTAGAAGGCCTTGGACAGCCCGGGAGAGACACTGAGCTGACAAGGGGTTTTGAGCTACACGAGATTTGATGAATCTTGGGGGGGGGGGGCAGGCTGCAAACTCTATCTTGTAACACTACACTACCTCCTGAATCCACTGGTCTGAGACATGACGCCTCCAGACGTGAGCCAAGAGCCGAAGCCGTCCCCCACCCGGATGGGTGAGGGCGCCCCTTCATGCCTGAGGGGGCTTGGGGGAGGACTTAGTCTTGGGACCCCAGGGGAGGCCAGGGCGGCCACGTCCTCTGCCCCTGCCCCAGAAATCTCCACGGGCTCCAGCAAAGGAAGCACCCCGTCCAATTCTGGAGCCCCTGAAGGAAGGAGAAAAGGCCCCTGAACGGGCCGGGGCTGCCTTCTACGCTGAGGAAATTTGCCACCTTTAGCAAACAAATCCAAAACGTTCCCCAAAGAGGCGCAGCCCCTTGAAGGGAAAACCAGTGAGGGCCTTTTTGGCAGCATTGTCAGCTGCCCACTGGCGCAGCCAGACCGAGTGGCGTTTCGCCACCAACAAGGCAGATGCCCTGCCACACATTCTAATGGTATCATCCAGAGCAGAGAGAATATATGCAACAAATTCCTCACAAAGCAGAAGAGCTCTATACTCTTCACTACCAGCATTATCAGAGGCCCCATCTAAGAGACCCCTGAGCAGGCTTTTAACAGCAACAGCCGTGATAGCAGAGGCACAGACCGGACGGAGCGCGGTCCCAACACAGGCAAAGGCATGGCAAGCTAGCTGATCCATGCGCCCGTCTTCCCCATCCCTCAAGGTAGTAGTATTAGGGGAATGCATGACAGATGTGTTAGACAACCCCAGAACTGGTGCATCCACCTCTGGAGGACATGACCAACATTTAACCATTTCAGCAGGAAAGGCATACCTCTTATCCCAACTCTTTGGTATCCCGGGAAGCCGGCTAGGCCGTTCCCACTCCTTGAGAATCAGATTATTAAAGTGGGTTTGTTCGGGAAACTCCAAACGTGGCTTAACAGAATGAAACAGCTCCCCCTGCTGCCGCGGGGCCACGGCAGGAGGAGAGATACAGAGCACTTCAAAAATGTGAGCCAACAATCTGTCAGTATCATCTGAAGCCAATGGGTCAGAGCCAGACTCAGCATAACCCTTAGGCTGATCCTCAGATGATTCTGAATCAGAGAATAATTCCCCTTCTTCCAGGGGGGTATACCCAGTAATATCAAAAAACTCCTCAGCTTCCATAGGAAAGAGAGGAACACCAGGTGCCAGATGCCGCCGCTTAGTAGGAGCCTTATGCGGACCAGACCCAGCAATATGCCTTTCAATGCTGGCTACCCGGGTAGCCAAATCAGGTTGAGACTCCCCACTGGTATGCACCTCACTGGGAGTCAGATGTAGGCGTGGGGGGGTAGGCGAAGCCAGAGGGGGCGCAGCACTAGGCCCAGCCGCAGGTAAACCAGACTGCAGGGCAAGTACCTGCTGGGCGCAGGGTACACATACCCTGACATTATCACTTATAGGGTATACCCCACACGCCACACACAGCTGGGCTTGTCCCGAAGGAACCCCGAGCACATTATCCTGAGAAACCTGCATATGGTGATTATCACGGCACAACCGGCCAACAGGGATTGAGGCTAATAAAAGCAACCCGGAATGCCCCAATAACCCGCTAGGGAAGTGGGAGTAATGGTATACAATAGCCCTCCAATAAGAGTTAACACTAAATAGAGGGGTAGGGCCGCCTGCAAGACATAAACAAAAGATCCCATAAGCGATATGCAAAATATACAGTATACATATAATAAAGCAGTCCGCAGGGGCACTTACGGGCCGCGATAGGGAGAAGCCAGGCACACGCAGCAGAAAATTAAAATGGCGCCCGCATACACCTCGAGGGGCGGCCGTGGAGACTGTGATGCAAAACGCGTCATCCGCAGAGCACGCACCCCCCCTCCCCGAAGAGAGCGAAAAAGCGCCCACCTGACCAGACCAGTCAATGATGACGCAGCAGTGCCTGAGGCGATGTCGCCGCCGACGGCGGAGCGCATTACAAACGTGCGGCGGAAGCAAAGAATCCGGTGCAACCATTCACAGGGTACACACACACACACTACAAGTACAAGCACCACCCCCCCCCCCCCCCCCCCGAGAACTACAAGGGAGAGCGAGGGGGAAGCAACAGGCAGCCTAAAGGAAGCAACTGTGGGGGCAGGGGCGAGGGGATAAAGTGCGGGAGGGGCATCCCATAAGGCTCACCATGGGCCTGTACCGCCTACCCTTTGGTGGCGGACTGCGGTTGGAGCAGCGCTCCTTAGCACCTGACAGCAGTGCTGCCTACCATCACCCGACCAGCGCAGCCAAAGCTGGGAGGCAGAAAAGGAGGAACAGGTGGGAATAGTCGTAGAGAGAGCCATTTTCTAGTCATCGCAGCCAGGACTGCAGAGAAGAACTGGGGATTTTGTGGGAGGTCCCTGGTATATATGGGGCCGGGAGGAGCCTCTTTTCTGTCTCTGCAGTCCAGCGCCATCTTCTGAAGTATATCCCATGAGTAAGGAATATCTTCTGGAACAGGACGTGCTGTATACTTAGAATAAATATTTCTTGAGTAAAAAGTTAAGTCTGAAGTGCAGAATCTGCCCATCCAATTTTTATAAAAAAACTCTTTGATAGACCTGGGTCCTGGATCAATTTTTTTCTGGATTTGGAGCAAAGAGTAGGAGGTCATCCAGGTAGGCTATGATACCCACCATCAGAGGCTCTGCCAGAACCTTCGTGAAGATTCTGGGTGCAGAAGCCAAGCCAAAAGGCAGGTGCACAAACTGGAAGGGAAGAGTCCCTGCAAAGTAACTAGGACCTGCTCATCGGAACCTGCAGATCTGAGGATACCATGATAGGACCTGCTCATTGGAATCCGCCAACAGGCAACCTTTAAATCTATGGATACCATGAAGGAAATGGGAGGATGAAAGTTTCTCACAGAAAAGATTGACTTCCTGTAATCAAACTGAAGATTTAATCTCTTTTGATTCAAAATGAAAAAGGGAACCTCCAGAGGCCTTCCTTGCCAGAAACACACGAGAGTAGAATACTAGGCGTAGCTGCCAAGGGTAACGGGTGTAATTACTCCCCTGAGAAGCATAGAATCCAAATTGCTTCTCATAGCCGCCCGCTCTCCCTCCCCTGAAGGAAGTCAAGGGAATCATTTGGCGGGTGAGCGAAATCAGAAACCCCTGCCATATGGGGTGCCCCAGGGGGAGCGATTATGCCTGGCCTGGAGTCTCAGACTCCAGAATGGGATTTGGTCCTCTTTAATACTCATATACAGTTATATGTTAGACATCCCTACACAGAGGCCTCGGCTCGCTAGCAGGGGCTCCCGGTGGGTCTGGAGAAGGGGGGGGGGGGGGGGGCTGGGAGGAAGTATAAGACTGTAGGATTGGACTATTTGTCACTGTATATGGCGGAGTGCCCAGGTGTAAGGAGGCACCAGCAGCCGTGCTACACATGTTCTGGTCATGTTCTGAGGTTAAAGCTGAGTGCCCCAGGTTTAAGGTGGTACTAGCAGATGTGCTACACATGTTCTGCTCATGTTCTGAGGTTAAAGCGGAGTGCCCCAGGTTTAAGGTGGTACTAGCAGATGTGCTACACAAGTTCTGGTCAAGGTTAAAGTGGAACAAAACCCGGTTTTGTTCTGTTTCTCAGGGGAATCCCAACCTGGGATGCCCCGCTGTGTGAAAGCCCCCAGGACAACTCACATCTTCCTTGCTCCTATGGCGCTTGCACGAGCGCACATGCATATCAGAGTGCTTTGCCGTGCTTACATCCTTCGGCATACAGCTCTCATTGACTTCAGTGGAAAATGCATGCTGCCCCTGGTTAGGGCGGGATCGGGCACATGCAGTCAATGGGGAGTCGTTTGCTGGATGACATACTCACAGCAGGCGGCTCTCATTGGACGAGAGTCTGCACATGTACCAGTGGACAGGGGAAAGGTAAGCGATTACCGGTGCCCTGGAAGGTTTTCACACAGCAGAGACTCCCAATTTGGGATGTCCAGGGGGAAAGGCAGTGGCTGGCCCTGGAATCTTTTAGACTTCTCTGGACTGTTTATACTGGAAGTTATGTTTTATTTGTAATAAATCCTTATGTGCAAGGAGCTGGCACGTAAAGGGGAAACATTAATGAGAAGTCCCAGTTACTTACCAGAGCCGCTGGATCTCCTCCTCCCAGACTAAGCAGCTGACGATCACATGACACTGGGGCAGAATCTGAACCACTCACTGCCCTCTAATTCAGCAATGAATCTCCCTGGCTTGGTGGATGGAGAGTAAGAACCTGCAGGGAGTCGTCCACTTGATCTACCATTCTGGGGTGGGGTACGCTGTTCACCCTCCAAACCCCCACCCTGGGTGTCTATGAGACTCCAGGGCAGGCAGCTTACTTCCTCCCGCTCTGTGAAACCCCCTAAGCCGCCCCGTCTCACCTTTCCGCCGAGCCAATAGTGCATGTGCGACCATTATCACTCGCCTCCCTCCTCTGTTGTGCGCGGCCCTGCACGCCCCAACTGAACGGCTGGGTGTGGCCGTGAACAGGGAGGCCCGGTGATGCTGCGCGCAAGTGCGGCTAGGATTCCCTGCAGCTGATCTAGCCACAGTGTAGACTTGAGGAGAGGTAAGTGACCTCGACTTACGGCGGGGTTTCACACAGCAGGGCACCCCAAAGCCGGGGAACAGACAAAAACCCGGGAGATATATATATATATAAAATGGCAGCCGTAAATTAGGAGACGGTGTGGTCTTTGCGTGTGTCAGGCGGCGCGTGAGATGACATCACTCCGCCCCCTCCCGCCAGCTTCAGCATACATATCGGTGTGCCCGAACCTACATCGTACCTGCCGACCGGTAATCACATGTCTCAGGCAGGACGCCATGCGACAGCTCACAGGCACCGCCACCCCACCAACAGGACAAACAGAGGGGGCAGGAGAGGAATCCCCGCTTGACCATCCTAACATAACATGACATGAGGACACAAGGTGGTTTTAAGAGGACCTTCAGCCTGATTTAATGAAAAGCCCAAACCCTTAAAAAACTATTCCCCAGCATCTAAAATTAAAATATTTAACGTTTTTACTCATTTACTTTTTATTCTTTCCCCCACTGGGCTGCAACTCTGTTCAGGACTCTAGGATACGCCGCCATCTTGGCTCAGTAGTATCACCTACTGAGGAGAGGAGACAAAAGTGCAGGGGAGCGGGGATATAACTTTGCTTTGCACAGACAGAGCAGAGCTGGGGTCAGGAAAAGGTCAGCAATCCCAGAATGCAGAGTGGCACAGTCAGAAAACACTTCCTGTTTGCAGACAGCCTGCACCTCCATGAGCCACCATCTTGGATGTTTAAAGTCTCAGAAAATGCAGCAGATGCAGGTAGGATGATTTTTAATGTGAGCAACCTGTATGTACAGAATGGGGGAATATATATAAGATAGGCTCTTATTCAGGGTGAAGGTCCACTTTAAGGCAGGTCGGGAACCGGGCAGACTTCCTAGGTGGCATCCATAGCCCCAAACAGCTAAGCAGAATGTCTGTGGGCAATGGCTGACCCTTTCCCTTCCCCCATAACAAAACAAAAGGTGGGCATCAGAGAAAAAAAAACTAGTCCAGCAATTGGACTGTCTGAGGGCCCCCTGGGTCCTTGGCAGGCTGCCTCCAGAACCAAGGGATGGGTCCTACCATATACTCACCTTACCCATGATCTATCCAGAAGCTGATTGTCTGGTGCCACAATTCAAGAACCAGCATCAGACCGGAGAAATTAATATTTTATGGTTTATTGTTGGTGGTCATGTGATCCTACCTGGGGGCAGGGCTTATACCTCTGCAATGATTTGCTGCCCTGAAGATGATGTTAGGCAGGAAGATGTGTGCCAGACAGAGGAGAGGTGAACAGACGTGGGGACGGGTGAGCAGACGTGGGGACGGGTGAGCAGACGTGGGGACGGGTGAGCAGACGTGGGGACGGGTGAGCAGACGTGGGGACGGGTGAGCAGACGTGGGGACGGGTGAGCAGACGTGGGGACGGGTGAGCAGACGTGGGGACGGGTGAGCAGACGTGGGGACGGGTGAGCAGACGTGGGGACGGGTGAGCAGACGTGGGGACGGGTGAGCAGACGTGGGGACGGGTGAGCAGACGTGGGGAAGGGTGAGCAAGGGTGGGGAGAGAGGCGACAGGAAGGGGGTGGAAGATTTGAGGCGGGCAGAGGTGGGGAGAGGTGAGCAGAGGTGGGGAGAGGTGAGCAGAGGTGGGGAGAGGTGAGCAGAGGTGGGGAGAGGTGAGCAAGGGTGGGGAGAGGTGAGCAAGGGTGGGGAGAGGTGAGCAAGGGTGGGGAGAGGTGAGCAAGGGTGGGGAGAGGTGAGCAAGGGTGGGGAGAGAGGCGACAGGAAGCAGGTGGAAGATTTGAGGCGGGCAGAGGTGGGGAGAGGTGAGCAGAGGTGGGGAGAGGTGAGCGGAGGTGGGGAGAGGTGAGCAGAGGTGGGGAGAGGTGAGCAAGGGTGGGGAGAGGTGAGCAAGGGTGGGGAGAGGTGAGCAAGGGTGGGGAGAGGTGAGCAAGGGTGGGGAGAGGTGAGCAAGGGTGGGGAGAGAGGCGACAGGAAGCGGGTGGAAGATTTGAGGCGGGCAGAGGTGGGGAGAGTTGAGCAGAGGTGGGGAGAGGTGAGCAGACGTGGGGACGGGTGAGCAGACGTGGGGACGGGTGAGCAGACGTGGGGACGGGTGAGCAGACGTGGGGACGGGTGAGCAGACGTGGGGACGGGTGAGCAGACGTGGGGACGGGTGAGCAGACGTGGGGACGGGTGAGCAGACGTGGGGACGGGTGAGCAGACGTGGGGACGGGTGAGCAGAGGTGGGGACGGGTGAGCAGAGGTGGGGAGAGGTGAGCAAGGGTGGGGAGAGGTGAGCAGAGGTGGGGAGAGGTGAGCAAGGGTGGGGAGAGGTGAGCAAGGGTGGGGAGAGAGGCGACAGGAAGCGGGTGGAAGATTTGAGGCGGGCAGAGGTGGGGAGAGTTGAGCAGAGGTGGGGAGAGGTGAGCAGACGTGGGGACGGGTGAGCAGACGTGGGGACGGGTGAGCAGACGTGGGGACGGGTGAGCAGACGTGGGGACGGGTGAGCAGACGTGGGGACGGGTGAGCAGACGTGGGGACGGGTGAGCAGACGTGGGGACGGGTGAGCAGACGTGGGGACGGGTGAGCAGACGTGGGGACGGGTGAGCAGACGTGGGGACGGGTGAGCAGAGGTGGGGAGAGGTGAGCAGAGGTGGGGAGAGGTGAGCAAGGGTGGGGAGAGAGGCGACAGGAAGCGGGTGGAAGATTTGAGGTGGGCAGAGGTGTGCCAGACAGAGGGGAAGTGAGCAGAGGTGGGGAGATAAGTTAATCAGTGCCTCACTTCCTGTTTCAGGCATTAGCTATGCGCTGCCATCTAGTGGTCAGCCGCTTGTAATGCAGGCAGGACAAGCTCAGCTCCCCGACTCCCTAGGGGCTGCAGGTGACGAGGGCCACAGGATGTGCATCCCTGGACCCTACGAGGGTCCCCGGGCCAACATGTAAAACCATAATGGTCACCAACCTGCGTGAATGCCGAGAGCCGCCTCCTCCTCCTCCTCTTCTCTGACCTCCTGCTCATCTGGAGACTCCGCCTACACAACACACGGGAAGGATAATATCAATCAAAGCAGACCCAAACGCTCCCTGCCAAATTTGTGCCCAGGGTGGGACAAGAAACCTAAGCTAACCCACCTACTGACCCCCATCAGTGAGCCTGGAATAAGAGAGATACTCACCTGCCGCCCGGCTCTACAGTGCAAAGGACTACAGGAGCGGGACGCACCTCCCCTCTGTGTGTGACCCCGCTGGTGAGCTAACATGCTTCCCTAGCCAGCGATCCCATGGCACATGTGCTGGCGGCATCCTCTGGCATCCCTATAGCGGCTGCACGCACCCGTGGGAACGCACAGCCAAAGGGAAGCGGGCAGGGGCTAGACTGCCATTCAGGCTTCCTAACTGCTCATTCATATGCACAGCTAGGTAACTTAAAGTGGACTAAAACCCACGCGATCATTCCTGGGCTGATTGATTCCCTCCCCCCGAGGCTGGGATGCCCCGCTGTGTGAAACCCCCCAGGTTGCCCCATACACTTACCTTACTTCCTAGTCCAACGGCGCATGTGCGAGCCACGGCCGCATCCCCGCTATCTCTTTAGCAAGGCACGTGCCAGAACCAGGCATTTGTGAATGCCGCCACGGGCACACTCCTTGATAGAGGGAAGCAGAGGATGCGGCGGTTAGCGTGCTCTGAGCCGCTGGCCTTAGACGAAGGCATAGACAATGTGACGTCAGCGGATTAGAGCACGCGGATTGGACGAGCGGCCGCTCATGCGCTGTAGGGCCGGGAAGAGGTGAGTTGCCTTAGGCGATCTGGGGGGTTCATGCAGCAGGGGTAAGGACCAGAACCAAGGATAGTCAAAACCCTGGGTTTTGGTCCACTTTAAAAATAATTCTTACCTCTGTGGCGCTCACACGGTGCATGAGCGGGCTCGTCTCTATACAAAATAAATAACCAGAAGAGATTGCGGGGTGACGCCAGCCAATCAGAAGCGATTGCGGGAGGACGCCAGCCAACCAGAAGAGATTGCAGGGCAATGCCAACCAATCAGAAGAGATTGTGGGATGACGCCAGCCAATCAGAAGCGATTGCGGGAGGACGCCAGCCAACCAGAAGAGATTGCAGGGCAATGCCAACCAATCAGAAGAGATTGTGGGATGACGCCAGCCAATCAGAAGAGATTGTGGGATGACGCCAGCCAATCAGAAGAGATTGTGGGATGACGCCAGCCAATCAGAAGAGATTGTGGATGACGCCAGCCAATCAGAAGAGATTGTGGATGACGCCAGCCAATCAGAAGAGATTGTGGATGACGCCAGCCAATCAGAAGAGATTGTGGGGTGACGTCAGCCAATCAGAAGAGATTGCGGGGTGACGTCAGCCAATCAGAAGAGATTGCGGGGTGACGTCAGCCAATCAGAAGAGATTGCGGGGTGACGTCAGCCAATCAGAAGAGATTGCGGGGTGACGTCAGCCAATCAGAAGAGATTGCGGGGTGACGTCAGCCAATCAGAAGAGATTGTGGATGACGCCAGCCAATCAGAAGAGATTGTGGGGTGACGTCAGCCAATCAGAAGAGATTGCGGGGTGACGTCAGCCAATCAGAAGAGATTGTGGATGACGCCAGCCAATCAGAAGAGATTGCGGGGTGACGTCAGCCAATCAGAAGAGATTGCGGGGTGACGTCAGCCAATCAGAAGAGATTGCGGGGTGACGCCAGCCAATCAGAAGAGATTGCGGGGTGACGTCAGCCAATCAGAAGAGATTGCGGGGTGACGCCAGCCAATCAGAAGAGATTGCGGGGTGACGTCAGCCAATCAGAAGAGATTGCGGGGTGACGCCAGCCAATCAGAAGAGATTGCGGGGTGACGTCAGCCAATCAGAAGAGATTGCGGGGTGACGCCAGCCAATTAGAAGATATTGCAGGATGACGCCAGCCAATCAGAACAGATCGCGGAGTGAAGCCAGCCAATCAGAAGAGATTGCCGAGCAACACTAGCTAATCAGAACAGATTGACAGGCGGCGCCAGCCAATCAGAAGCGATTGCACACCAAAAAGGGATCCCCTCTTACCTCTCTGGTGATCCCAGGGCGCATGAGCAGATTATTCTTCATTCAGAATAGATTGCTGTGTGACGCGTCATCCAGTAATCTATTCGGGTTGAACATACACACGTGTGGGATGCCTCAGAGACAGGGAATCACCCATCCCTGGAGTATTTTAGACTCCAGGGCCGGGACTAAAGGGTTTTGGTCGATGATTGCCCCCCATCCTCCTATGTAAAACCCCAGAATCGCCTTGTTTAATCACCTCTCTGGTGATCCGTGGCGCATGTGCAGGCTTTCATCCAATCTCTATTTTATGTTAAAGGTAAGTAGCGCTGTTTTTTATTTTGGCTGCCCCCCCCCCAGGCCCTCGTCTAAAGGGAACTGGAGTTGTGGCTGCTCCCGCTCACTGTTGCCAAGCTCTGTTTGTAAACGGCGCCATATGCCCATCATTAATATGCATGGCAAACGGCTCTGATTAGACGAGAGCCCGTGCACGCGTCATAGGTCCAGGGAAAGGCGAGTTTTTATGGGTGATCTGGGGTTTTCCAGACAGAGGGGCATCCCAAATCAGGATGCCCCTGGGGATGAAATGCACCTAACCCCCTCACCCTAACCTGCTAGCTCTGGAACGGCTATAACGACCTAACCTAGTGTTAGAACAGTGAGCCCTCAGCCTAACCTTCTAGTGTTAGAATAGTGAGCCCTAAACCGAACCTTCTAGCGTTAGAATAGTGAGCCCTCAACCTAACCTTCTGGGTTCTAGAATGGCCAAACACACTTTTTTAAGTAACATCTGCTATAATCAAATTTACCTCTAGGTCCAGCTGAGAGTCGTATTCGGCGTCTGAATCGTCAGAGTACAGAGGGCTGTCGCATCTCTCCGGCGGCGATCTGGTCCTGGCTCCACCTACTGTACAGGAGAAATATGCACATGTGATAGGCTGTTAACCCCCAATCTGACAAGCACCACTTTGATAGACTCCACCCCTTCTAGGGGTGGAGTCTACCAAAGTGGTGCTTGTCAGACATATACATTGTGATGTCACCTCACCTCAGCAAAGCTCTCAGCTTCTCACACTATATATACATTGTGATGTCACCTCACACTTCAGCAAAGCTCTCAGCTCCTCCCACTCTACATTGTGGGAGGAGCTGAGAGCTTTGCTGAGGTGACATCACAATGTATAGTGTGAGGAGCTGAGAGCTTTGCTGAGGTAAGGTGACATCACAATGTATAGTGGGAGGAGCTGAGAGCTTTGCTGAGGTAAGGTGACATCACAATGTATAGTGGGAGGAGCTGAGAGCTTTGCTGAGGTGACATCACAATGTATATTGGGAGGAGCTGAGAGCTTTGCTGAGGAGACGGCTTTGTGAAGACCCCTCCTCCTGCTTAAGCACCGAAAAGAGGCAGCAAAGGGTCAGCATGAAAAAAAAAAAATGGCCGGAAAAAATAAATGGCGATGATGGCCGCCGCTGACCATTGGGGCTTCTCTCAAAGCAGAGATTTGCGTCCTCCTTGAGGTTTCCGCTCTATGGTGGGGCCGTGGGAGCAGCAGGAATGGGTATAAAAGTGACGGCTTCACAATCTCTTCCTCTGCCATCACCAGCATGGCGGCCTCTGCGGGTCCTGACATCCCCAGAGGGGGGCGTGCATAATGGGATAGGAGGAGCTTACCCTTCTGATCCTCCGCGGGGTCGCCCTGTGATGTCATTTCACTCTAAGGGGGAAGAGAGAAACACAGCCGGTTACTGGGAGGGAGGTATAGCGTCCCCCAGCTACACCATGTGGCCCTCTAGTGTAGGCCGGTGGTAGTACACCCACCCCTGAGCATCCCAAATGGAGAGCTCCATGCAATGGAGGTCCCTTATAAAGTGCAGGCAGCATGACCTACCCCTTCCACAGCTCTCTAGTCCCATGTGGTGGCCAATGGGGTTTGCCCGACGGGATCCCTAATAGGAATATGAATACTTTCAGCCAGTTTTAACCTTCCTAAGGCTTGTTAGCCAGAGGGGCATCCCAAACCAGGATGCATTGAGGTGCGGACCAAAACCCATCTATAAGATTCCCGAGACGATCCATTCCCTCCCCGCGGGGCATCCTAAATCGGGACACAGGATGGTCAAAATCCTGGGTTTTGGTCCACTTTTAATTCAGCCTCCAAACAAGAAAAAAAAAAGGGCCAAGGTCCTTAAGGTGGACCAAAACCCAGGATTTTGACTATCCTGGCTTCTGGTCAACACCCCGATCGGAGGTGCCCCGCTATGTGAAACCCCCCAGATCGCTCGCATCAACACACCTCACTACGGTCCTACGGCGCATGCACGGCCGCTCGTCCAATCAGCAGGCTCGGATCCACTGACATCATATTGTCTAAAGCAAGTGGCTGCGAATGCACGGATGGTCGCATCCCCCACTACGCTCTATCAGGGAGCGCGTTCACGCTGCCTATTCACAAATGCCTGGCGTGGGCACACACCCTGCTGGAGGGATAGCAGGGATGGGGCCGCGACTCGCGCATGCGCCGTTGGACCGAGAAAGGCGGTAAGTGAATGGGGCGACCTGGGGGGTATCACACAGCGCGATTCTGGATGCCCCAGGAGGAGGAAATTGATTGCTGTGGGTTTTGGTCCACTTTAAAGTGGCCCTAAATCCATTTTTTACATAATGGGGTCACATAGTGACAGGCCAGATGAATAGACCCCAGCAATCCCCCACTCTTACTTACCTCTCTTACCAGCACTCTATCCCCTGCAGAAATGCAGCCCTGCCATTGGCTGCCAGCAGTCACGTGGTCTCAAGGCTGGCTGGGAAAGGAGAAGCGACCCCGGACAAAAGGGGAAGTGAGAGCGGAGGGGCTGCGGGGGCATATGTGCATGGCGGGAGGCTACAGAAATCTGGATGTCCCCCGGGGCCTGTCACAATGCGGGCCCCACGCCCATTTTGTAGTTGTGTGAGACCACTTTAAAGCGGCACAGAAACCACGCGGGCAACCCTGGAATCCAAAAGACTATGGTGCCAGTTGCTATCCTCTCCATGTGGCAAATGGGATAACCCGCTGAGTGAAACCCCCCGGGGTGGCTCCCACAATGCCGTCTTCATTGGCAGCACCCTTGCAGCTGTGGAAAGGGAGTGCGCCCAAACATTCGGAGCACACCCCAGACTACAGGGAAACCAGGGATGCAGCTGGATCTTGTCAGCCGGCATTCTTGAGATCAATCGATGATGTCAAAAATGCCATGTGGGCGTGGCCTAGATGGTGTAAAAAAACGCTGAGCCGGTTGCATCGCCCGTGGTCCTAAGACGCAGAGGGTAAGTAGGGTTGGGTTGGGTTGAGAGAAAAAAGGTTTCTGTGCTGCTTTAAAGTGGACCAAAACCCAGGATTTTGACTATCCCGGGTTTTGGTCCTTTCCCCCGGGGCACCACGATCGGTGATGCCCGCTGTGTGAAACCCCCCAGATGGCCCGAACAAACTCACCTCTTCCTGGTCCAACAGCGCATACGTGGCTGCTCATCCAATCAGAACGCTCGGAGTTGCTCCCGTTCTTTAGTCCAAGAGCTTGTCTAATACGAGCGGATCCAAGCGTGCTGGCAGCTGCATCCCCCACTACTGTCTAACAGGGAGCATGCCCGGACCGGCCATTTAGAAATGCCTGGCGCTGGCATGCGTCCGTCTGAAGGGATAGCGGGGATGCGGCCGCAGCTCGCAAATGCGACGTTGGACCGGGAAAGAAGGTGAGCTTACGGGTGGACTGGAGGGTTTCACACAGCGAGGCATCCCCGGAATCCACCGGCTTATAGAATTCAGGGCCTATGGGGCGTGAGTTTTGGACCACTTTAAGTGGACTTATCCCCAGAGTTTGCAGGGATTCACACATCGGGGGCATCCCGAATCAGCAGGCCCCAGGGGCACTTGATCGGCTGGCCCTGTAGTCTTTTAGAGTCCAGGCCTGGTTGCTCCTTTACAAATCCCCTGGAAGGCTCCGCCCACGAGGAGCAGGAGGAAAGCGACTCTGATGATGCAGAGGAAGCTTGCATTCCACCAATTCGGCTGTTCCAATTGATGACATTTTTTTTTAAAGTGGACCAAAACCCAGGATTTGACTATCCTGGGTTTTGGTCCTTTCCCCTGGGGCACCCTGATCGAGGATGCCCCACTGTGTGAAACCCCCCAGATCGCTGCAGCCAACTCACCTGTTCCCGGACCTACAGCACATACGTGGCCCCTCATCCAATCAGCGCGCTTGGAGCTGCTGATGTCACATTGTCTAAGCCTTCGTCTAAGGCCAGCAAGCACGCTGGTGGCTGCATCCCCCGCTTCCTTCTAACAGGGAGCGTGCCCACGCCGGCCGTTCACAAATGCCTGGCCCTGCTAGAGGGACAGCAGGGATGCAGCCACGGCTCGCGCATGCGCCGCTGGACCGGGAAAGAAGTGAATGGGGTGACCTGGGGGGTTTCACACAGTGGGGCATCCCGATTCTGGTTGCCCCGGGGGAGGGAATATTTTTTTTGGTCCACTTTAAGCTCTCATTGGGCATCCCACGACCATAATGCGGCATCTCACCTTATAGGGTATCCTCTGCCACCTCCTGCCGTCCCGCTTCAGTGAGAAGATGGGCAGGGGGCGCCGCAGGACCACGCTCCTCTGGATGGACTCACCTGAAGGGAACAACACATACCATCAATAACTAAAAACAACATTAGAGGAGTCCTCCAATCAGGAGTGAGCTCACAACCTGCCTATTGGTGGGCAATAGGGACTCAGAAGTGCAAAGTGGGCGTGTCACCCGTACAGTTCTCCTCACCTTTCTCCGAGGCCTCTTCTGCATCGTCAGAGTCACTTTCCTCCTGCTCCTCGTGGGCGGAGCCTTCCGGGGGATCTGTAGAAACACAATGGTTGAATCTAAAGGATAACTCTTCTCACACGCGAGGGTCAATCCGATCCTAGCAGCTCTGCAGAGCCATCCTGCAACCTCCTGCCAACTCCCCAAACCCCGCCCACCAACCCACCCGCCAGGTAACTCTACTTAGGGGGGGTTAGTTCTGGAGGAGCTTAGCTGGGACTGGCCCTTTGTCCTAGAAAATGAAAAAGGGGCATCCTGGCATCCCTCTAGCTCAGATACAGACCTCACGCATCCCTCAAGCCTGTCTCCTTCCTGAAAACATATCTGGGATTGGCCCTTTAACAAAAAGATTTGGTCTCCCTCTAGATCAGGCACCCCTGGCATCCCTTTAGATCAGATACAGACCTCCTGCATCCCTCAAGCCTGTCTGCTTCCTTGCCCCTAACATCTCCTGAAAACATAACTGATATTGGCCCTTTATAAAAAAAGAGAGGCACCCCGGCATCCCTTTAGATCATGCATCCCTGACATCCCTCTAGACTAGGGGACTCTCAGGCATCCTTCTAAATTAGGCATCCCCAGCATCGCTCTTAATCAGGCATCCCTTTAGATTAGGCATCCCCAGCAACCCTCTAGCCTGCCTGTCCCTTTCTCTGCTTGAGGCATCCCTCTAGATCCCTATTGGCATACCCGGCATCCCTCTAGTCATGTAAGGAGATTGGCTTCTCTGTAGCAGTGTAAGGAGATTGGCATACCCGGCATCCCTCTAGCAATGTAAGGAGACTGGCATCCCAGGCATCCCTCTAACCGTGTAAGGAGACTGGCATCCCTCTAACCGTGTAAGGAGACTGGCATCCCTCTAACCGTGTAAGGAGACTGGCATCCCTCTAACCGTGTAAGGAGACTGGCATCCCTCTAGCAATGTAAGGAGATTGGCATACCCGGCATCCCTCTAGCTGTGTAAGGAGATTGGCATCCCTCTAGCAATGTAAGGAGATTGGCATACCCGGCATCCCTCTAGCAATGTAAGGAGACTGGCATCCCAGGCATCCCTCTAACCGTGTAAGGAGACTGGCATCCCTCTAACCGTGTAAGGAGACTGGCATCCCTCTAACCGTGTAAGGAGACTGGCATCCCAGGCATCCCTCTAACCGTGTAAGGAGACTGGCATCCCTCTAACCGTGTAAGGAGACTGGCATCCCTCTAACCGTGTAAGGAGACTGGCATCCCAGGCATCCCTCTAACTGTGTAAGGAGGTTGGCTTCCCTCTAGCCGTGTAAGGAGACTGGCATCCCTCTAACCGTGTAAGGAGACTGGCATCCCTCTAACCGTGTAAGGAGACTGGCATCCCAGGCATCCCTCTAACTGTGTAAGGAGGTTGGCTTCCCTCTAGCCGTGTAAGGAGACTGGCATCCCTCTAACCGTGTAAGGAGACTGGCATCCCTCTAACCGTGTAAGGAGACTGGCATCCCTCTAACCGTGTAAGGAGACTGGCATCCCTCTAACCGTGTAAGGAGACTGGCATCCCTCTAACCGTGTAAGGAGACTGGCATCCCTCTAACCGTGTAAGGAGACTGGCATCCCTCTAACCGTGTAAGGAGACTGGCATCCCAGGCATCCCTCTAACTGTGTAAGGAGGTTGGCTTCCCTCTAGCCGTGTAAGGAGACTGGCATCCCTCTAACCGTGTAAGGAGACTGGCATCCCAGGCATCCCTCTAACTGTGTAAGGAGGTTGGCTTCCCTCTAGCCGTGTAAGGAGACTGGCATCCCTCTAACCGTGTAAGGAGACTGGCATCCCTCTAACCGTGTAAGGAGACTGGCATCCCTCTAACCGTGTAAGGAGACTGGCATCCCTCTAACCGTGTAAGGAGACTGGCATCCCAGGCATCCCTCTAACTGTGTAAGGAGGTTGGCTTCCCTCTAGCCGTGTAAGGAGTCTGGCATCCCTCCAGCCGTGTAAGGAGACTGGCATCCCTCCAGCCGTGTAAGGAGACTGGCATCCCTCCAGCCGTGTAAGGAGACTGGCATCCCTCCAGCCGTGTAAGGAGACTGGCATCCCTCCAGCCGTGTAAGGAGACTGGCATCCCTCCAGCCGTGTAAGGAGACTGGCATCCCTCTAACCGTGTAAGGAGACTGGCATCCCTCTAACCGTGTAAGGAGACTGGCATCCCTCTAACCGTGTAAGGAGACTGGCATCCCAGGCATCCCTCTAACTGTGTAAGGAGTCTGGCATCCCTCCAGCCGTGTAAGGAGACTGGCATCCCTCCAGCCGTGTAAGGAGACTGGCATCCCTCCAGCCGTGTAAGGAGACTGGCATCCCTCCAGCCGTGTAAGGAGACTGGCATCCCTCCAGCCGTGTAAGGAGACTGGCATCCCTCCAGCCGTGTAAGGAGACTGGCATCCCTCCAGCCGTGTAAGGAGACTGGCATCCCTCCAGCCGTGTAAGGAGACTGGCATCCCTCCAGCCGTGTAAGGAGGAGTCTGGCATCCCTCCAGCCGTGTAAGGAGGAGACTGGCATCCCTCCAGCCGTGTAAGGAGACTGGCATCCCTCCAGCTGTGTAAGGAGGAGTCTGGCATCCCTCCAGCCGTGTAAGGAGACTGGCATCCCTCCAGCCGTGTAAGGAGACTGGCATCCCTCCAGCCGTGTAAGGAGACTGGCATCCCTCCAGCCGTGTAAGGAGATTGGCATCCCTCTAGCCGTGTAAGGAGATTGGCATCCCTCTAGCCGTGTAAGGAGATTGGCATCCCTCTAGATGTGTAAGGAGATTGGCATCCCTCTAGCCGTGTAAGGAGATTGGCATCCCATTACACATGTAAGGAGATTGGCATCCCTCTAGCCGTGAAATGAGATTGGCATACCCGACATCCCTCTAGCCGTTTAAGGAGATTGGCATCCCTCTAGCCGTGTAAAGAGATTTGCATCCCTCTAGCTGTGTAAGGAGATTGGCATCCCTCTAGCTGTGTAAGGAGATTGGCATCCCTCTAGACGTGTAAGGAGATTGGCATCCCTCTAGACGTGTAAGGAGATTGGCATACCCGGCATCCCTCTAGTCGTTTAAGGAGATTGGCTTCTCTGTAGCCGCACAAGAAGAATCGCATACCCGGCATCCCTCTAGCAATGTAAGGAAATTGGCATCCCCGGCATCCCTCTAACCGGGTAAGGAGATTGGCTTCCCTCCAGTTGTGTAAGGAAATTGGCATCCCTCTAGCCGTGTAAGGAGATGGGCAGCCCTGGCATCCCTCTAGCCGTGTAAGGAGATTGGCATCCCTCTAGCAATGTAAGGAGATTGGCATACCCAGCATCCCTTTAGCAATGTAAGGAGATTGGCATCCCCGGCATCCCTCTAACCGTGTAAGGAGATTGGCTTCCCTCTAGACGAGTAAGAAGATTGGCATACCCGGCATCCCTCTAACCGTGTAAGGAGATTGGCTTCCCTCTAGCTGTGTAAGGAGATTGGCATCCCTGGCATCCCTCTAGCCGTGTAAGGAGATGGGCATACCCGGCATCCCTCTAGCCGTGTAAGCAGAGTGGCATCCCCAGTATCCCTCTAGTTGTCTAAGGAGGTTGGCATCCCCCACAACCCTTTAGCCGTGTAAGGAGCTAAGCATCCCTCTAGCCAGGTGGAGAGATGCCAAGGATGCTTCTTCCCATTTTGAGCTTTCTGAAGCCTCCTCCATGCAGAGGGGGGAGGCAGCCGCGTTCCATTCTAAAGGGGAACCCCCCTGAGCGTGGTCATGTGACCCCCCCTCCCCACCAGCAGCATGCGGAACCATTACAGGTTCGCATTTCAGCCTTACCACAGGATTCCAGGGCGTCCTCCATCGTCAGTTATGGGGTTACGGTGAGTCGTCTGAAGGGGGCAAAACAGAATGATTAACTTTTATTACTATCAGGCAGGCCACGCCCCCTTAGCAGTTAAGTCATGTGATCACCCTGATGCAGTCTATTTGGGAGGGCGCCTGCCCCTAACTCAGCAACGTCTGCCTGTCAGCTGGTGGCAGAACACCTCTGGGAATGGCTGTGAGTCATGGGCACATACTCCATCCTACCCCCATACAATGTCTGTGCTGCCCCTTTAAATTCTACCCAACATGCTCCGGGGCCAGACTCCCTCTACTGCCGGAGCGATACACACACAGATGCAGCAACCCGCTCACCCTTCTGTTGCCCACTCTGCACTGCAAAGCCCAGCCGGCCGCTTCATGATGACGTCACCATTAAGCCTCCTTTCCTCAACGAGCATCACGGGAAACGTAGTTCACTAGACTGCTGCTGCACTTCCGGGGATAAACGCTAGATGGAGCGCTGTCAACCGCGCGGAGAGGAATCCTGAAGAACACTGCGCATGCGCGGGCCAAGAGCTTATGTTTGAAGGAGAGGAGCCGCTCAGCCTGCGCTTGGCGCTATGTCATAATTATATTGATGTTAATATTATGAGCTCGTTATATTGAAAAATATATTAATTATTAGCGCTAAAGGCTGTAAATATTATATCCTTTATTGTCTTTTTTTATGTAGCCCTTGATTCTATTGTTATACAAAATAATTTATTAGGTCCTTGCCCCCCCAAAACCCAGGATAGTCAAAATCCTTTGGTCCACTTTAATGATATTTAAATTATTGACCAAGTGTAGGGTGGGTGCCACAGATAATTGCTTTATTCTTTGTGTGTCACACACACCCCTCTTCCTGTAGTAATAACGTTCGGGTAAACCATCTCCAGATGTCATTGCAGAGAGAGAGATCTTGAAACTGGCCCCTCCCAGTCTATATATACCTGGGACCTCCCACTTAATCCCCAGTGTTCTCTCTCTGCAAGATGCGTCAAGACAGAAGAAAGAGGTCTCCTGCTTGCAGGTAGCGGGGTTACACCCCGGCACCCCCCTGCCCCGGTCTATTTCTGCCCAGTTCTTGTTTATTTGTATTTTGTAATTATCGGAAGCCTCCCAGCCTCGGCTGCTGACTGGGTAATGGTAGCCAGCACCTGGTGGTGCCTAGGAGCTTATCTCCTCCACTAGTCCCCATTATTGGGGCAGAGTGGTTATCCGGTTGGTGACCCAGATTTTGGGATGCCCCGTCCCGTTGTCCTCATATCTCTTCTCTCCTTCTCAGGGTCTCCCCTTTTTGGTGGGAAAGTCCGTTAGGGGGGAGGGGGGGGGGGTTGAGGGGTCTTTTCTGCCTTATGCTACTCTTTTTATCCTGAGGTAATTTTGGTACTGATATATGTGGGCCTCGGTGCGCGCGTCTGTGTGTGCGTCTTTAATCTGTGTGTGTGTGTCTGTGTGTGGCGTTCCCAGCTCAGACCGGGTCCGTTTTTTTGGTTTTTTCCTTTTCTGAATGGCGCTGCCGCCATTTTTTACCTCTCTGAGGTAAATCTGTGCTTAAGGGGCGGGGCCGCGCTCGGCCTGCCTGTCTTCTCTCAGCTGTGGGAACACTCGCACCAGCCTCTGAGGTGATTTCTGTGCTCTGTTCCTGCTGCCTCTTCTGCTGCGGTCACTTAAAAAAGGTCTTTTATTATAGTTCCTTGTCTTCTATATCGCATTCAATGAATCCTTATTCCCATCAGGGGACTTTATGCTGTGGTCCATATTAGTATAGAATGGAGGTTTTTTGTACAGTTATATAATATAATAAGCCATTGTGGTTTTCTTTTCATTATGCATTGTTTCTCATGCTTGATCCTTTACTCAGGCAGCAGCATGATTCAACTCTATGTGACCATATTTATTTTAACTCATATTTATATATATATATATATATTTGTTTTTTTTTATTGGATAATATTGTGTTTTTTCTCTGTGTGCATGTGCGGTCTATTTATGAATCTTTACAGTGTTTTCTCTGTCTTTCCAGATTTGGGATACCCCTGCTGCATGGGTCTCCCAGTCTGATATACCTGGCTAGTCTTATTTTGGGTTATAAAAAATCCTCCCACTCCCGGGACTCTAATTAATGAATAAGGGGCATCCCGGGTAGCTTATAGCATAAATCCCTGGGCTTTGCGAATTCCAAAAAAGTTTCACCGAATGGAGGCTTCCAATGATACCGGAAATGGCTCTTCGGGGCAATCTAGGCAGTGTGGGGGATGTGGGGTTCCACTCCCAGGGGATGATGTCATTTTGTGCGTTCCTTGCGCACAGCAGAATATTGCGCGCCAGTCTGGTACTCCGGCTCCTGGCTCTTCGCAACCTCAGTCGTGCTCCTCCACTTTTATTCCGGACCCAGGGTGGTGATGTTGTCACAGCTGGGGATTCGCAATCTGAGTTGTGCGCTCGAGTGGCCACTCTCGAGAAGTTGTTGTCTGCACAGGTAGCTCATAAGGCTACGGCTAAAAGGAAACACATTGATTCTCCTTCTCTGACTCCTGCCTTGGAGGCAGCGGAGGTGTTAGACTGGTCAGATTGTCGTTTGCCTGAAGAAGGGGACATTTTGGAAGATTTGGATGATATTGATGCTCCCCTGTTGACTGATACTTCGGCAGATTTGACTACTGGGGTGTCTTGTGATACTCCTATCCTTTCCAAGGTTTTTGACATTTTGTCTCTGGAACCACCGGCGGCGGTCCCTCCGCCTAAGGGTGAGCTATTTGAGATGCCTAAGCCGCGTTTAGCATTCCCTGGTCAGCTATATTTTGAAAGGGTTGTGCTTAAGGAATGGGAACAGCCGACCCGCCTTGTTGGCTCCCCGGCTAATTGGGACAGGAGGTATCCCTTTTCGGAGGAATTGGTTAAACTTTGGACGGTACCCCCAGACGTTGATGCACCGGTTTTGGGGCTCTCTAATTCTTCAGTGCTGCATTCACCAGACACTACTACAATTAAGGATGTTGAGGATCGTAGAATCGATCAACTGGCTCGTCATGGTTTCATCAGTGCCGGTTCGACCTTGCGTCCGGTATGCGCTTCTTCCATTGTCCTATTGGCTCTTAAAGCCTTGATCAAAAATGTGAGGAGTTTACCTCTCTTCAATTGTGTGAGTCTTTTGCTTCTTTTGTTCTGGCCGCCCAGGATGATGCTATGGCCATGTGTGGCAGGACATCTGCTCTTTTGGTTGCTATTCGGCGGTCAGTGTGGCTCCGTCAATGGACGGCGGACGTTGGTGCTAAAAGATCACTTACAGCTCTTCCTTTTCTGGGTTTCCGCCTGTTTGGTGACAAGTTGGATTCAGTCACCAAGGGAGGCAGGTTGCCTCAGCGCAGGAAGCCGCGGCGTCTTTTTCGAGGAACCTCTTCTTTCAATCCTTCCTTTCGGGGTGCCAGGGCAGGCAGAGGGGCCTCCCTTCCTGCTACCAGGTGCACGAGCTGGAACCCAGGGGCGAGGCCGCGGCCATTCCGGTCATTCGTGGGGCTCTAAGCGTAAGTCCACGCCCAAGCCTGCTCAGCAATGAGGGGGCGCCCTCACCCGTGAGGGTGGGGGGACGGTTGCGACACGTCTCCCAGACTTGGGTCCAGGCGGTCCCGGACAGATGGATTCGGGAGGTGGTGTCGTCCGGTTACAAACTGGAGTTCCAGTCCCGTCCTCCCTCAAGGTTTCTCAGGTCCCGAATACCTACCGATCCTTTGGTCGCCCAAGAACTCTGAGTGTCGGTAGGGAATCTTCTAGATATGGTGGTCATCCATCCGGTGCCAACTTTGGAATTGGGTCTCGGTTTCTATTCCAATCTTTTCACGGTGCCCAAGAGGGACGGATCGGTGCGCCCTATCCTGGATCTGAAGTTCTTCAACAGGTTCATTCGTCCACGGAAGTTTCGCATGGAAACTCTGCGCTTGACCATCACTTCTCTTCGGCAGGGGGACTTCATGACGTCCATAGACATAAAGGATGCTTATCTGCATGTTCCCGTCTGCCCGGTCCATCAGCGTTTTCTGCGCTTCATGGTAGAGGATAGGCATTTTCAATTCGTGGCGCTTCCGTTTGGTCTTACCTCGGCGCCAAGGGTGTTCACCAAGGTTCTAGCAGGGGTGATGGGCATTCTCAGAACTCAAGGCATTCGAATTTTGCCTTACCTGGACGACCTTCTCATCATGGCTCCTTCCTTCAATCAAGCGGAGAAGGACACCAGCATGGTGGTTTCTACGCTGGAAAGCTTCGGTTGGGTAATCAACTATACCAAGTCCTCCCTGACTCCGGCCAGGGTGGCGTCCTTCTTGGGGATGACAATAGACTCTTGTCAGCACAGTGTTTTTCTACCTCAGTCGAAGATACGTTTGATTCAGGATTTGGTTCGGCTTCTTCTCTCCAATCCTCAACCGTCCATCCGTCTGGGGATGAGGCTGGTGGGATTGATGGTAGCCTCCTTCGAGGCAGTTCCCTTTGCTCAGTTTCACACTCGGACGCTTCAGATGCATCTGTTGGCGTCTTGGGACCGTTGTCCACTTTCATTGGACCAACCCTTCCAGTTGTCCTCCCGGGTCCGGCAGTCTCTTCAGTGGTGGTTGGTTTCGAACAATCTCCTGAAGGGCAAGTCCTTTCTGACTCCTCTATGGGAGACTGTCACCACGGACGCCAGCCTTTCGGGTTGGGGGGGGATTCTGGAAGGATCTTCAGTTCCAGTGGCAGTGGGGTCCTCGAGAGGCTCACTTGCCCATCAATGTTCTGGAGCTGAGAGCTATCCGTCTGGTTCTTTCTCTTCTGACTCACCATGTCCGGGGCCTTCCGGTTCAGGTGCGTTCAGACAACAGGACGGCGGTTGCCTACATCAATCATCAGGGAGGGACTCGCAGTCTGGGAGCTCTCAGAGAGGTTTCCCTGATTCTGACCTGGACGGAGGCTCATGTTCCTTGCCTGTCGGCAGTTTACATTCCGGGGGTGGAAAACACGGAAGCGGACCTTCTAAGCAGATGCTCCTCCCGTCTGGGGGAATGGTCTCTCCATCCTCGGGTTTTTCAGGCTCTGTGTTTTCGGTGGGGAACACCGGAGGTGGACCTGTTTGCCTCTCATCACAATTACAAACTTCCGACTTTTGTATCAATGTCTCAGGATCCTCTGGCTCTGGCGGTGGATGCCATGTCTCTGAGCTGGGGGGAACTGGGGTTCCTGTATCTGTTCCCTCCGATTCCCTTGCTAGGAAGAGTGTTAAGAAAGTTGATTCTGGAAAAGGTCCCCGCCATTCTCGTGGCTCCAAGGTGGCCAAGAAGAATGTGGTTCGCGGACGTCGTTCGGATGGCAGTGGATCAGTTCGAGCTTCCTCTGCGGCCGGATCTTCTCACTCAGGGTCGGCTGCGTTGCCCCAATTTACCAACGATAGCTTTGACGGCTTGGCTGCTGAAACCTCCATCTTAAAGGAGGAGGGTCTTTCTGATTCAGTTATTAAGACTCTTATCTGTGCTCGAAAGAGGTCTTCCTCTGCTATCTATTATAGAAACTGGCGTTCTTACATTGATTGGTGTGAGGCTAGATCTTTGCCCTGCAGAGTCTTTTCTGTTTCCAGAATTCTGGATTTTCTTCAATCTGGACTGGATGCTGGTCTCCAGCTTAGTACCTTAAAGGGGCAAGTTTCTGCCTTGTCTATTTTCTTTCAGAAGGCTTTTGCGCTTCATCCGTTGGTCAAGACTTTTTTCCAGGGGGTTACGCATCTGCGGCCTCCTAGGAAGGCGTTGCTACCTGTTTGGGATCTGAATTTGGTTCTGTCTGCTCTTCAGGCTCCTCCTTTTGAGCCTTTGTTGGATATTGCTCTTTCCACTTTGACTCAGAAGGTAGTCTTTCTTGTGGCTATCACTTCGGTTCGGCGTGTCTCTGAGTTGGCGGCCTTGTCCATTCAGGCGCCCTACCTTGAGAAACATCAAGATAAGGTGGTATCTCGGTTCAAATCGGATTTTCTTCCTAAGGTTGTTTCTGCATTCCATCTGAATCAGGACATTGTTCTTCCCTCCTTGTGTCCTAAACCCAAGAATGACAAGGAGAAGGTTTTGCTCTGTTTGGATGTTGTTCGCTGTGTTCATTTTTATTTGCGTGCTACGTCTTCTTTCCGCAAGACTGATGCCTTTTTCGTTCTACCGTGTGGGCCTAGGAAGGGTTTGGCCCCAGCTAAATCTTCCATTTGTAAATGGATTCGTCAAGCCATTATTGGCGCCTATGCGGCTAAGGGAAAAGTTCCTCCCTTCCGTATCACTGCTCATTCTACTCGTGCTATTGGTGCGTCCTGGGCTTTTCAGCACCAGGCTTCTGTTGAACAAGTTTGTAAGGCGGCTACTTGGTCTTCGGTTCATACTTTTACAAAGTTTTACAAGGTTGATGTGCGAGCCTCAGTGGACGCCGTGCTTGGCCGCAAGGTTCTGCAAACTGCAGTGGTTTGAGTTATGCTTCATCTTCCTGCGGGATACCCACCCTTTAGGGACACTGCTTTTGGATGTCCCGAACGTTATTACTACAGGAAGCGGGGTGTGTGTGACACACAAAGAATAATACCATTTTGTGAATACTCACCAGTAAAATGGTTATTATTGGTGTGTCACACACACCCCGCTTCACCCGCCCTTTTTAGTATCCTGGTTTTCTCTATTTGGTGAAGCTATAAGTTTATTGAGGGTTAATTTTTCTGGTACCTTGTCTTACTGCTTTCCAATTACACTGGGGATTAAGTGGGAGGTCCCAGGTATATATATAGACTGGGAGGGGCCAGTTTCAAGATCTCTCTCTCTGCAATGACATCTGGAGATGGTTTACCCGAACGTTATTACTACAGGAAGCGGGGTGTGTGTGACACACCAATAATAACCATTTTACTGGTGAGTATTCACAAAATGGTATTTTTTGTGGTTGCTGGGGCCACACACGAATGATTGTCATAGGGGCAGCCAAGCTATGATGGGATAACCCCATTGACCTCTGTTGGGAGGAGATAGGAGTGCTATGTCTCATACATCTCGATAGAAGACAATGGGGCGGCAGCTGCAGGTAATCCCATCATGGATCCCCCTATGAACCACAAGAGTTATGGAATGTGCCATTGTAGTGGACTAAAGCCAGAGATTTTGACCATCCCTGGTTTTGGATCTTGCATTGAGGCATCCTGATTTGGGATGCCCCACTGTGTGAAGCCCCCATTTTGCCCCAAAAAAACTCCCCTCATCCCATCAGCGCTGCGTGCCGTGCATATTAAAGTGGACCAAAACCCATAGTGATCGGCCCGGAAATCTTATAGAGATTGATTCCCTCCCCCCGGGGCATCCAAAATCGAGATGCTCCACTGTATGAAACCCCCCAGGTCGCCCCATACACCCTGTTCCCCGGTCCAACAGCGCATGTGCGAGCACCGGCTGCATCCCCGCATGTGCCGTAGGACCGGGAGGAGGTGAGTTGGCTTCGGCGATCTGGGCACACCAAAGCCCAAGATGGTCAAAATCCTGGGTTTTGGCCCACTTTAAAGATATTATTCTGTCACTTATTAAAAAAGGGTGAAGAGGCAGGGGAAACATGAGGTCATTCTCCCACTGCCCATACCGGGCCCCTTACGTGCAATGAAATGCCCCGTCTGCTTGATGGGTAGTCGTACCCACTCAATCTGCCCCTTATGCCTGCCTCATTCCCATATGCCCCTCCCTCCTTGCACTATTCATCATATGAATGGCCGCCGGATTGCTCTCCTTCTGGCCGGTGCAGGCAGGAGAGCAGCCGCCACACCCCTCCTCTCGGATGGTGTCAGGCAGGAGACCGGCCCCCTTGGCCAAAGACCCAAGCCCCAACAACAGGCAGGGTGGGGGGAGCATGCACCTGACTGCTGCAGAGTTTCCCCTAACTACCCACCGACCTGCCCGACTGCATACCCACCCTCCTGTCCACTGACCCAGTTACCTACCCACCAATCTACCTACTAACCCACATTGTTACTTACTCACCGACTGATCTAGACATGTGCGCTTGGGCATGCGTGCATGTGTGTCTAGGAGCAGGGCTGGCTCCAGGTTTATGTGGGCCCTTGGGAGGCATGGTCTCAGTGGGTCCCTTTGCGGGAGAGGGTGTTTCAATCGATAAACACACTGACGGGCATCCCAAATCTGAAGATCAGGCTATTTGGACCAAAACTCTAGTGTGGGTCCTTTTTGAAGACACCAAATCCCTTTAAAACTGACCTGGGAGTCTAAATTAATATAGGGCCAGGTGAAAAGGATCCCCAGGGGCATCCTGATATTCTAAGAATACAGCACGTCCTGCTCCAGATATAGTAATAACATGTGGGTAGTCCTCCGCCTCCGGCACGGTGCACTGCAGACATGTAGAAAACAAGCTCCTCCCGGCCCTACATATACCGAGGGACCTCCCACAAATCCCCAGATTTCTCTGCAGTGCTGGAACTGCGAAGACATGATGTATCACGCTCTCGCAGGCGAGCGGGGCTTACAGCCCGAGGCCCTGCGGGACTATTTCCACCCATCCTCTTGTGTAAGAATATGCCTCCCAGCCTGGGCTGCGTTGGTCGGGTGAAGGTAGGCAGCACCTTGGTGCTTAACGGAGCCATGCTCCACCGCAATCCCCCACCATAGGGTAAGCGGTTTAGGCCGATGGTGAGCCTCTTGTGGATGCCCCTCCCTCCCGCATTTTTGCCCCTACCCCGAGTAGCGCTGGACCCTGTGCGAGGGTCGCCATCCTTCCTCATTTCCCCATCTAGTAGGGGGAAAAGAAAGGGGGGGGTATGTGTGTGACGGTCCCAGCGTACCGGTATGTCATGCTTATGGCCTTATTTCTGCCATTTATTAACCGCGATGTCAGAGCCGCGCTGCTTGCTCCTTACTCTGTTTTCTTCGGCCGCCGCCATATGCTTGTAAGTAGTTTGCTACGTCGTCTAGATGCTGTGGTGCCATTACTTTATTGGATGAAACGGTTCTCTACGAATCCTTAAGCGTGTGGTTGTATCCTTGCTTTTACTTTTACCTCAGAGCTTCGCGCTCTTTGGAGTGGGCGGGACCTTGGTTCGGCGCGCTCCGCGTCATGGCAGAGCATCTAGCCCGCCCTTCGAGGTTCTCTGGCCGCCATTTTGCTGAGCTTCGAGCGCGCGCGTGGTGGCGGTCTCCTCCTCTCCACTTGATCTGTAAGTGCCCTCGAGGGCGACTCCCTTTTTTATATGTTCTGTCCAGCTGCGCATGGCCCTGACATCTCTTTCCCATTTATGTCTTTCAGACGCTGAGCACCGGTGGCTTTTCCCGGCCTCATATATACATATATATATATATATATATATAATCTATTTCGCCCCCGGGTGCGGTCCCCAGACCGAGAGGGGAGCACTTCCATACGGCGCCTGCGCGCTTGGAATTTCTCGAGCAGGCCCACTTTCATGCTCTTGTACTTAAGGAATGGGAATGCCCCACTAAACTTCAAGGGGCCCCAGGGGATTGGGTTTGGAAATACCCTTTTCCACCAGAGATGGTTGATTGTTGGGCTTCGTCTCCAGTGGTAGACGCCCCGATTATTGGGGTTCCTAACCCCCCTTTCCTTACAGCTCCGGCTTACAGCACCCTGAGGGACGCCGAGGACCGGCGCATTGATAGGCTGGCTTCCCATGCCTTTGCTTGTGCAGGATCGGCGCTACGTCCTGTCTGTGCCGCGGCCATTACTGCAGTGGCCGCGAGGACCCTCATAAGTAAGATGCTTGAGCATCAACCTGAAGATTTACCCTGGGAGGTGTTTAACGCACTCTCCAGCTGCGACATTTTTGTTAAATTTATCCTTTTAGCTCTGGATGACACCATCAAAATGTGTGCGAGGACCTCAGCCCAAATGATAGCTATTCGCCGCCTGCTCTGGCTGCGACAGTGGGGGGCAGACGATGACGCTAAAAGGACTCTGACGGGGCTCCCCTTTAGAGGGCATCGCCTGTTTGGGGCCCGTCTGGACCTATTCGGGAAAGAGGACAATTTCAGGCCCCCTCGGAGCAGGGATACCCCTCCACCTCCATACCATAGTGTTAAGCAGGAACCAGGGACGCCCTTTGCGGGGTCTGGTCAGTCTCCTGCCCAGGGAGTGGCAGACAACGCCCGGGACCTTCCGGCCGGACCAAGTCCAAATCCTTCATCGGAACCCCACAAGCATGATGGGACGCCCTCACCCGCTTGGGTGAGGGGATGGCCACAGCACCTTGCTCCTATCGGGAGGCTTCTTGCCTCGTTCTGGTGGAGTTGGGAGGTAGTTCCTCCGGATGTGGGACAGTGTTTGCTGGGTGTCCGTCCCTGAGTCGGTCAGGGGGCCTCCGGTCCCCTGTTTTTCTTCAAGTATGGGTGCAGGCCTTCCTTGGTCTGCTAGGCCTGGGCTCCTTGGCTGGACGCCCTTAACGGATAGAGGCAGAGGCCTCTACACCAGTTCGCCCCCATTCCCCTTGAGGATGAGGGGGTCGGCCATTCTAACCCTTCTTGGGTTCGGCAATCTATAGGCATTCAGGCTTGATCCGAGTTGGACCGTCGGCACCCTATAAACCGCGGGGCCTATGGCCGTCCGTGGAGCGTTAAGATGCTTAATTGGGCTCCCAGGTGTCTTTGGACACTGTGGCCTTTACAGCTTGGTGTTGGTAGTCTTCACTGCTGATTGTGGCCGGCTTATTGGGCCCCTCTCACGCTCCTGGTGTTTCGCTAGCTCGGTTTGGGAGTGATGTCTCGATCGAGACCAAGGGGCAGCCACAAAGGGACCCTTCGGGTTCCTTATATCTCCCGAGAGGGAGTTGTTTGGATAGGCTTAGTGGCCTCAGATCCTACCTTTTTTGTTCCATCCTCCAGTTTCCTAGGATGGCATTAGAATTGGGTCGACTAGTGCCCCCTTTTTTGCTTGGCATTTAAGGCTCTTCTGGGGCAAGGTCTCTGACCTTATTTGCTATCTCCTTACTGTCACCTGGCAGTATTGCTCCTGGGATGGCCGTTGGTGGCTGTGCAGATGACGTCCCTTATTCTCAGTGCCCTTAGGTTCTGCAGCACCTTAGGTTGTTATTCTGGACAAGGGTCCAGCAGTGTGGACCTAAGTCTGTGCACCTTCCTCCTAGTCGAGGTGGCTGATCTTCTGAGAGTTATTTAAAAAAAAAAGAGAGTCCCTCAGGGGGCATTCCCTCCTTTCTTGCTGCTCACCTGTTGGTGGTAACCTTGGGTACCAAATCGTGCAGGTTGACTGGGGGGGGCTTGTTTCTTCTGAAACCCCCAGTGGTTCCTAGGTAGGCCCCTGAAAGGGGGTCCATTTACCTATTGTGTTGTTACCACAGCGAGCCTTCAGCGGGCTCTATCTTGCTGGATTTCTCCGTTTCAGGGCCTATCCATTTGGGGATTCGTGGTCTGCCGTAGGACAGTGGCCTGTCCCCTTCTTCCTGGTAAAGTCTCGGGACTAGTGGTTACTTCCAGGAAGGCTCTGATTCTGATCTATGTGGGAATTAACATCCCTTGCTTTTTATCGCTTTAGTCTCTGATGGATGCCCTCCTTTGGTAGGAGGTAATCTATTGGCCCTCTGAGTTCCTACTGGTATGGACCTGTTGGGCTCTGTCACGATCACAGGGGTTCTGCCCTTTAGTATTGGCCTAGATTGGCCTAACCTTGTCCTTTGGGGCCTAGTAGGCTCTGGCTGGACATTATACTCAATATGGCTTATTTTCTTCGCCCTGCCAGGCAGGGGGAGCCGTCATGCCGGGGGCCTGGGTGGCCCAGGGGGGTGTCGTCCGCGGAGGCTTCTGCTGAGGACGGTAGGCCTGTACGCTCTCTCACAAGGTTTGTTCCGCATAGTCAGGCTCTTTTCCATTTCGCCCCTATCTTCAGGGTCTAATTTGGAGTTAGACCAGTTTGGTTCCTCGCCCTGCCGGAGATGGCATATCTCTGGGTGTCTTGTTTCCAGGAGAGGTAGGATTTAGCTTCCTCCTCTTCCTCTTCTTCTATTCCTGCCATCTATCTTAGGGTATGTTTTACCTGTATTGCTTGGCGGGGTCTAGCTCTCTCCCCTGCTGGAAGTTCTCTGTTCCCGGGGTTCTTGAATTATTACAGCATAGTTGGTGTTTGCTCCCCAACTTAGTTCTGTGAAGGTTCAGGGCTCGCCCTGTTGGCCTACTACAGGGGTATATTCCAATCTTCTGTGTTGAGCATTCATCAGGGTTTGCTCAGGTATGTTCCTTGAGGAATTCTTGCCTCCTCTAGGGGGTTTACTTAATCTGATGCCCAAGGGTTGCCTTGGGTTTTATTCAGGTTCTTCTGACCTGTTCCTTAAACCATATCGCTCTTCTGGGGCGGTTGCTCCAGTCATAAATGGGCCATAAATGATGACTCTGTTATCGGTCATGGTCAGTATATATATATATATATATATATATATATATATATATATATATTGTTTACATATCTGTACTCCATGAGAGGGGGATGCTCCGGCTTCAGGTGGTGTTTTTGATTCTCCCTTATTCCAGATCCTCCGGTCTCGGGGCTACTGTCTTGATATACTTTGAGCTAAGGGGATCTGTCTTCCCCTCCAGGTGTTGGAGATTTCCTGGTCCATTTCTTGTCCCTGGTAGGGATTATGCCCTTGGGGCTTATGGGTCTCCATCCTTTAGTACTGGATCTGATTGCCTCCACGGGTGTAGGTGCCCTCGGATAGGCATCGATTGGTTGGTTTTGTCCTTCTGAGCCTAGAGTAAACGTTTCGGCTCGTGCTGAGTGTTGTTGTTTTCAGGATTCCTGCAGGTCTCGCTTGAGACCAGGGTTCATATTCCCCGCTGGGGAGACTTCTAAGGTTGCCACTAGGGATGAGCGAATCGATCCGGACGAACCCGGATTCGATCTGAATTTCATGAAAAATTCGATTCGGATCGAATCCGAATTTCCCCGCGATTCGATCGATCGAAGTTTTCCTGAAATTTAAAAAAAAGGCCGGCCTGGTGGGAGCCGAGGAGGCCGGCTACTCTGTCAGCTGTGCAAACCAGCTTCCGCCTCCCGCTGACAGTGCAGCCGGCCTCCCCGGCTCCCACCATAACGGCATGTAGCACACACTTACCTACATGCCGGTATGGTGGGAGCGGAGGAAGCTGGCCAGCGGGCGGCAGAAGCCGGGTTGCAAAGCTGACAGTGTGGCCGGCTTCCCCGCTCCCACCATGCCGGCATGTACACACTATAAAAACACTAGAAAATAAACTAAAATACCTGGAGCATAAAATAAATAGATAAACATTTAAAGAATGAATGAACAGTTAAAAATGTATTCACATATATAAAAAATCAAACATTGAAAGAATGAATGAGCATTGTAAAGGGTTTCAAGATGGTGCCAGGAGGCTGTGCTGTTGCAGTCCTCAGGCTTGTTTGTTACAATGTATTTACCTGGGAAAAGGCAGTATGTATATGTAACAGATTATTATACAAATGTCACAAGGTATTGTAATTAAGTGTTCAGCTGTGCACCCGACTCTTCTGCAGAGATTCTGCGCATATAAAAGTATTGTGTTTGTACTCTATTTTGGATCCTGCTTGTGTGTGGAAAAAGGGGAATCATGTTTATAAATTCTGTATATAAATAGAAGTGTTATATTTGTGTGAGGGAACTTAGATTTAAATAAATAAATAAATATATATATATATATATATATATATATATATATATATATATATATATATATATAAATACATATATATATATATATATATATATATATATATATATATAAATACCTATATATAGGTAAATGTTATACATTATATATATATATATATATATATATTTTTTTTTTTTTATAAAAATATATAGTTACAACTACAAGCATAGGATAAATATAAATATAATATAAATATTATTTATTATAATTAGAAAGATATATAGATTAATTAGATATATAGATAGATTAATTAGATATATATCTATATATCTATATAGATAGTACAAGTTGGTTTTGAGGATAAAGCGCAACTGGATAATATGAGCGGCTCCTACAGCAGGAAAACCTGTGATTCCCAGGAAAAATTGTAGTGTGTTAATCAATTTCAATTCAGGTGTAGCCCTAGAAGGAAAAAGATTGGTGTAGGAGCGCTGTGGATACACAAAGGTTGGTTGAATCATTACATGTGATAGAATGTATTATCACAGATTAAAAGTAGTAGGATGATAACTTATCATGGAAAAAAAAATAAAGAAGTACCAATATGATATACTGAATATAGTGGAACATCTTAAATAATTGTAGATAATATAAATTAATAGTGGATAGTATAAATTAATGATTAAATAATAAATTATTGATTGATCTAATAAATAAACAATAATTTTATTAAAATTTTGGTAGGGGGGCAATTCATTAGAAAGTTAGATACTATAAATTAGTGTATATTAATAGTGGGTACTGTAAGTTCATAATTAAATAATTAGTTATTGGTTGATCAAATAAAAAAAAAATAGAAAATGATTAAATCATTAGTAGAGGGACAATTCATTAAATAATTAGATGGAGGGATGTAAAATTGAAACTGGGTAGACGTGAATAGATAGAATGGATATATAAACTAAGGATATGATAAAAATATGATAAGAGTATAAATATATAGGTCATTGTGGATGAGGAATAAATTACTAGAGGATTAGTAAGAAGTAATAGATAAAAAACGATTTGATGGATATATAAAGTAATGATATTATAAAAATATGATAAGACTATAAATATATAGATCATGGTTGATGAGGAATAAATTATTAGAGGATTAGTAAAAAGTAATTGATACAAAATGATTTGAGATGATATGAAAATGATAAAAAGGTGGTGACATTAAGGATGTAAGGGTGTAAAAATGTAAAAGTTAATTAATTATGATTGAATAGTAATGTTAATGTTAATGGAAATAGTGTAGTCGAACATTGCGGTAAAGGAGTAAATTAATAAGTTTGATGAGTAGGGGGAAAGTCCAGACAAATATTTTCTAAGGAACAGATCAATATTGAAGGGGAACCAATCTAGTTAGTTGTTTTCTAAAAAGCAATTAAAATCCAAATCTATATTTTCTCCATGTGGTGAGAGTGTGTTTAATTCAAAAATTCAAAAATATATATATATGAGTATAAAATCGGTATTCAATAGTAATAACTAGTAATACAATTATATAAAAATTTATATAAACAGTGGTCAGTAGATGGAGTTTTATTAAATTGATATGAAAGAGATATATGTGTATATAATTGTACCGGTGATATCATTGATGGTAATGCTCATAGAAAGGTAGCAATAAATTGATGAGTCTAGAGGTAATAGTTTAAATTCACTTTATATAAGTCATATATATATATATATATATATATATATATATATATATATATATATATATATATATATATAAAACCTCTCACTCCATCGATTTTCTGGCATATTCATATTCTCAAACTAATTAATTTTAAATCAATCTTAAACCAATTTCATAAAACTATTTCAAGAAGGGGCGGGAATGCCCTTGCTGTCTTTTTGAACCAGGTGTTTCCCAGTGCTTGCTGGGAAATGTAGTTGTAGGTAGTAGTTCTATTGTCAGCTTTTCTTTGATAGCTCTATTGCCGGCTCTACTTTATTAGTCCAATTGTCGGCTTTTCCTTATTAAAAGCTTAAAAAAAACTTGGTAATGTTTTGTAGTGGAAATAGGACAAACCTTATGTATTTATTACTTAATTAACTGATGATTAAAATTAAATTGATGATTGAAAATAAAATGAAAGTCAAATGGAAAGGAATATAAGTTTCGGGGACTTGATTGTGGTCTGATTTATTTAGTTGATTAGCGGGAATTCGTTTTGTTTAGTTAATTGATAGAGTATGAATTTAATGGATGATAATAGAGAATTAATTTGGCGGATGATAATAGAGTATGAATTTGGAGGATGATTTTTGTGAATGACAGCTTGGAAAGAAAGTGGGCTCCTGCCTGCCGGCCCCGTCCGCTGTCATTCCAAGCTGTCATTACCTCCCCGCCCGCTGTAACTCCTCCCTCCCGCCTCGCCCACTTTCTTTCCAAGCTGTCATTCATTACCTCCCGCCCCGCCCACTTTCTTTCCAAACTGTCATTATCTCCCGCCCCGCCCACTTTCTTTCCAAGCTGTCATTACCTCCCCGCCCGCTGTCAGTACCTCCCTCTCGCCCCGCCCACTTTCTTTCCAAGCTGTCATTCCTCCCTCCCTCCCACCCCGCCCACTTTCTTTCCAAGCTGTCATTCCTCCTTCCCGCCCCGCCCACTTTCTTTCCAAACTGTCATTATCTCCCGCCCCGCCCACTTTCTTTCCAAACTGTCATTACCTCCCTGCCCGCTGTAACTCCTCCCTCCCGCTCACTTTCTTTCCAAGCTGTCATTACCTCCCCGCCCGCTGTAACTCCTCCCTCCCGCCCCGCCCACTTTCTTTCCAAGCTGTCATTCCTCCCGCCCCGCCCACTTTCTTTCCAAGCTGTCATTACCTCCCCGCCCGCTGTCAGTACCTCCCTCTCGCCCCGCCCACTTTCTTTCCAAGCTGTCATTCCTCCCTCCCACCCCGCCCACTTTCTTTCCAAGCTGTCATTACCTCCTCGCCCCCTGTAATTATTTTTTTACCTATAAATAATCAATTTACCTATAAATAACTTATTTTATATCCACTGTTCACACATTCTTACATAATTTTCACTTATTTTATTCAAATTACCTCCACAGCCATATAAAGTCCATATTTTAATAATATATATATATATATATATATATATATATATATATTATATTTTACTAATAATTCCATAGACTAATAAAAACATAAATTAATCCAGACATCTCTTTCATGTCCCACTCACAAATTACCACATACATTTTACTTGGATCATGATATTATATTATTCTCCTAATATTATTAATAGTGATGATAAAAATAATAATGATATTAATATAAGTGTTGTTATTATTATTTTTTTTTTCATTATATACATCCTCTAGTGCATAAACAATCTTTTCTAAACAATTTCTTTGATCACTTTCTCATTTTTTATCCAACTTCTATTCAATTTTTAATCATATCAATTTTATTCACTTTCATTAATTTATTCATTCTTATCAGTTCCATTCATCCAGATCTAATTCATCCAGTTATTTAATAATGTATTTATTTATTGAATTATTTAAACACTTAATCATTATAACCAATTTGTTAATTGCGTCAACTATTTTTTTCCCAATTATCTATTATGATAATCATTTATTTATTATATAATCATAATTATGATAATCATTTATTTATTTGAATCAATAGTACAATTAACTGTCACAATTCACAGTCCTCTATTTTAACAATTGATTATTTCATTCAATTCATTTTTGATTAACCATATAATTATAACTATAATACCACCAAAGAAGACCCCGCCTTCACCTTGAAAGCGTCGGTGAACTGAAATACTCAAGTACAGCAGAAAAAAAGCCGGTAACCGGCTTTTCACTAGATAAGACTATAAATATATAGATCATGGTTGATGAGGAATAAATTATTAGAGGATTAGTAAAAAGTAATTGATACAAAATGATTTGATATGATATGAAAATGATAAAAAGGTGGTGACATTAAGGATGTAAGGGTGTAAAAATGTAAAAGTTAATTAATTATGATTGAATAGTAATGTTAATGTTAATGGAAATAGTGTAGTCGAACATTGCGGTAAAGGAGTAAATTAATAAGTTTGATGAGTAGGGGGAAAGTCCAGACAAATATTTTCTAAGGAACAGATCAATATTGAAGGGGAACCAATCTAGTTAGTTGTTTTCTAAAAAGCAATTAAAATCCAAATCTATATTTTGTCCATGTGGTGAGAGTGTGTTTAATTCAAAAATTCAAAAATATATATATATATATGAGTATAAAATCGGTATTCAATAGTAATAACTAGTAATACAATTATATAAAAATTAATATAAACAGTGGTCAGTAGATGGAGTTATATTAAATTGATATGAAAGAGATATATGTGTATATAATTGTACCGGTGATATCATTGATGGTAATGCTCATAGAAAGGTAGCAATAAATTGATGAGTCTAGAGGTAATAGTTTAAATTCACTTTATATAAGATATATATATATATATATATATATATATATATATATATATATATATATATATATATATATATATAAAACCTCTCACTCCATCGATTTTCTGGCATATTCATATTCTCAAACTAATTAATTTTAAATCAATCTTAAACCAATTTCATAAAACTATTTCAAGAAGGGGCGGGAATGCCCTTGCTGTCTTTTTGAACCAGGTGTTTCCCAGTGCTTGCTGGGAAATGTAGTTGTAGGCAGTAGTTCTATTGTCAGCTTTTCTTTGATAGCTCTATTGCCGGCTCTACTTTATTAGTTCAATTGTCGGCTTTTCCTTATTAAAAGCATAAAAAAAACTTGGTAATGTTTTGTAGTGGAAATAGGACAAACCTTATGTATTTATTACTTAATTAACTGATGATTAAAATTAAATTGATGATTGAAAATAAAATGAAAGTCAAATGGAAAGGAATATAAGTTTCGGGGACTTGATTGTGGTCTGATTTATTTAGTTGATTAGCGGGAATTCGTTTTGTTTAGTTAATTGATAGAGTATGAATTTAATGGATGATAATAGAGAATTAATTTGGCGGATGATAATAGAGTATGAATTTGGAGGATGATTTTTGTGAATGACAGCTTGGAAAGAAAGTGGGCTCCTGCCTGCCGGCCCCGTCCGCTGTCATTCCAAGCTGTCATTACCTCCCCGCCCGCTGTAACTCCTCCCTCCCGCCTCGCCCACTTTCTTTCCAAGCTGTCATTCATTACCTCCCGCCCCGCCCACTTTCTTTCCAAGCTGTCATTATCTCCCGCCCCGCCCACTTTCTTTCCAAGCTGTCATTACCTCCCCGCCCGCTGTCAGTACCTCCCTCTCGCCCCGCCCACTTTCTTTCCAAGCTGTCATTCCTCCCTCCCTTCCACCCCGCCCACTTTCTTTCCAAGCTGTCATTCCTCCTTCCCGCCCCGCCCACTTTCTTTCCAAACTGTCATTATCTCCCGCCCCGCCCACTTTCTTTCCAAACTGTCATTACCTCCCTGCCCGCTGTAACTCCTCCCTCCCGCTCACTTTCTTTCCAAGCTGTCATTACCTCCCCGCCCGCTGTAACTCCTCCCTCCCGCCCCGCCCACTTTCTTTCCAAGCTGTCATTCCTCCCGCCCCGCCCACTTTCTTTCCAAGCTGTCATTACCTCCCCGCCCGCTGTCAGTACCTCCCTCTCGCCCCGCCCACTTTCTTTCCAAGCTGTCATTCCTCCCTCCCACCCCGCCCACTTTCTTTCCAAGCTGTCATTACCTCCTCGCCCGCTGTAATTATTTTTTTACCTATAAATAATCAATTTACCTATAAATAACTTATTTTATATCCACTGTTCACACATTCTTACATAATTTTCACTTATTTTATTCAAATTACCTCCACAGCCATATAAAGTCCATATTTTAATAATATATATATATATATATATATATATATATATATATATATATATTATATTTTACTAATAATTCCATAGACTAATAAGAACATAAATTAATCCAGACATCTCTTTCATGTCCCACTCACAAATTACCACATACATTTTACTTGGATCATGATATTATATTATTCTCCTAATATTATTAATAGTGATGATAAAATAATAATGATATTAATATAAGTGTTGTTATTATAATTTTTTTTTTCATTATATACATCCTCTAGTGCATAAACAATCTTTTCTAAACAATTTCTTTGATCACTTTCTCATTTTTTATCCAACTTCTATTAAATTTTTAATCATATCAATTTTATTCACTTTCATTAATTTATTCATTCTTATCAGTTCCATTCATCCAGATCTAATTCATCCAGTTATTTAATAATGTATTTATTTCTTGAATTATTTAAACACTTAATCATTATAGAAAAAAGATAAAGTCAGCTCTACCTGTATTTCAATCCTGTGGCGGTGAACAACACATGGGTCTGCGGCCGCGGAAGCTCACTCCGTAGACAATCATAATAAGAAATGTTGAGCCAGCCCAAAAATGTCGTAAAATCTCGTGCTTTTATTTTCTTCCATTAAAATCAGTAATCCAACAACTTCAAAATGATAGATATGTACAAGATGGGCCCTAACGCCAACGCGTTTCGGACAATAGGTCCTTAATCATGACATCTAATGGTAACAATGAGTAGAAACCTTTTTATCCAATACCATAAAGGGGACACTCCCACCAGTCATGCGCTCTCAGGATAACCTGTGGTTAATCAGGATAATTATTCTGTCCCGGGCGTAACACCCGGGATCACCCAATTAACTCCATAGGATCCACAATCTTATATGGGATTAATAATCCCTATCTTTATAATAGTAGAGCACATGGCTGAATGGAGTTAAAATATAAAATGACCCCTGTATTCTTAAACTATTTTCTCTTCAAAATGCCTTCACTATACATTTAATCTTTATTTCATTAAATACACTACACAACAATTAAACTCCTATATATTAAAAAGCGGAGACATATTTAATTAAACGGCTGAGCTGTGTTTCACCTCAGTCAGCCACAGTCTTTACAGAAGAGACAGTAATATACTTCTGGTCAAAGCAAATAACAAACCGCAGATTGTAACAAGATGTCTTTACATTGTAACTGCTGTTGACATATTGATGTATCTCATTTCTACAGCTAAATCAACACTGCAGAGATGAGATACATTCATTCAAAGGGCTCTAAGAGCTGCTGCTACATTTCTAAAGGAGATTCCAGCAGAACTTGTTACATTTAAACATCACTTGTAACATTCAAAGATTACTAGTCTGTACTTGGCAGTCTGCCCAGACAGCTCCTTATTGAGTTTTACTCGCTCACATACAGAGGTGAATGAATGAAAGTACATTTAACGGCAAAAGGATGGCGGCTTTTTGTGTCTTAATCTTTACATTATCTCTAAATTCCTATATTTTCTTAGTCTAGTTAGGCTGTAGTCATTTATTATTAGCAAAGCATTTTATGAATATATTATTTAAAAACATTTTAATATGTGAATATCATTATAATCTATATTTTACACTATTTTGTTCTAATAACCCTAACTCTCATATATACAATTGAATACTCCAAGTTTCATTCCATTATACTGTTATATTTCAGGGAAAGGGGGAAGCATGTTCTATTTCAAGAATAAATCGACATCCCATCGTGAGTTTAACCCATTAGGGATGCGTGTTCTGAGATGAAAAATCCAATAAACTTCTCTCTGAAGTAATTTCTCTCGGATATCACCTCCTCCTTATATTTGGTGTTATTTTCTCTATCCCCTTGCATCTAAAACTGCTGGTATCCCCCCCATGTATGTCTCTAAAATGTTTACTAACATTGGAGGGGGAGGAGGTCATACGATCTGATTGTGCTCCTGAAAGATGTTCCCATATCCTGCGTTTTAGAGGTCTGATCGTGCAGCCTATGTATTGAATCTGGCAACTTTCACAGGATACCAAATAGACCACATATGAGGTATTACAATTAATGAAACTATTAATTTCATACATCTGTTTGGTAACCTGGGATGAAAAATGTGTGCCTCCGGCTACAAATTTGCACAGACCACATTGTGTGCCCCCACATCTATAAAAACCTTTGCATGAAAGCCAGGTTTTATTACAGGTGTCCCTTTTCTTATAAAGGCTCGGGGATAACTTTTGTCCTAAGGTAGGAGCCCGCTTACTTACCACCTTGATTCCATTACCAATAATCTGTTTCAACTGGGGATCGCACTGCAATAATGGCAAGTGCTTATAAATAATTTGCTTGATCTTGGAAAATGACATACTATAGGCAGTGGAGACAACAAGTGCTCTGTCTTGAATATGGTTACCGATAACCTCATTTCTTTGTCTCCCACCTCTACGTGGACTGCATATCTGATCCGCTTTCAGCATATTATCCCTCTTTTTAGATCTTGCTATTCCCTTGGCTCTTTCTAATAGATTCCTATTTAAGCCACGTTGTGACAATCTATGTGATATGGTTTCTAGTTCTTTCTCAAACACACCCTCCTCAGTACAGTTCCTACGAGCCCTAATCATCTCTCCCACCGGGATGGCTTTAATAGTGTGGGCAGGGTGGCAACTCTCCGCTCTCAGCGTGGTATTGCCTTAATCATTATAACCAATTTGTTAATTGCGTCAACTATTTTTTTCCCAATTATCTATTATGATAATCATTTATTTATTATATAATCATAATTATGATAATCATTTATTTATTTGAATCAATAGTACAATTAACTGTCACAATTCACAGTCCTCTATTTAAACAATTGATTATTTCATTCAATTCATTTTTGATTAACCATATAATTATAACTATAATACCACCAAAGAAGACCCCGCCTTCACCTTGAAAGCGTCGGTGAACTGAAATACTCAAGTACAGCAGAAAAAAAGCCGGTAACCGGCTTTTCACTAGATAAGACTATAAATATATAGATCATGGTTGATGAGGAATAAATTATTAGGATTAGTAAAAAGTAATTGATACAAAATGATTTGATATGATATGAAAATGATAAAAAGGTGGTGACATTAAGGATGTAAGGGTGTAAAAATGTAAAAGTTAATTAATTATGATTGAATAGTAATGTTAATGTTAATGGAAATAGTGTAGTCGAACATTGCGGTAAAGGAGTAAATTAATAAGTTTGATGAGTAGGGGGAAAGTCCAGACAAATATTTTCTAAGGAACAGATCAATATTGAAGGGGAACCAATCTAGTTAGTTGTTTTCTAAAAAGCAATTAAAATCCAAATCTATATTTTGTCCATGTGGTGAGAGTGTGTTTAATTCAAAAATTCAAAAATATATATATATGAGTATAAAATCGGTATTCAATAGTAATAACTAGTAATACAATTATATAAAAATTTATATAAACAGTGGTCAGTAGATGGAGTTTTATTAAATTGATATGAAAGAGATATATGTGTATATAATTGTACCGGTGATATCATTGATGGTAATGCTCATAGAAAGGTAGCAATAAATTGATGAGTCTAGAGGTAATAGTTTAAATTCACTTTATATAAGTTATATATATATATATAAAACCTCTCACTCCATCGATTTTCTGGCATATTCATATTCTCAAACTAATTAATTTTAAATCAATCTTAAACCAATTTCATAAAACTATTTCAAGAAGGGGCGGGAATGCCCTTGCTGTCTTTTTGAACCAGGTGTTTCCCAGTGCTTGCTGGGAAATGTAGTTGTAGGCAGTAGTTCTATTGTCAGCTTTTCTTTGATAGCTCTATTGCCGGCTCTACTTTATTAGTTCAATTGTCGGCTTTTCCTTATTAAAAGCATAAAAAAAACTTGGTAATGTTTTGTAGTGGAAATAGGACAAACTTTATGTATTTATTACTTAATTAACTGATGATTAAAATTAAATTGATGATTGAAAATAAAATGAAAGTCAAATGGAAAGGAATATAAGTTTCGGGGACTTGATTGTGGTCTGATTTATTTAGTTGATTAGCGGGAATTCGTTTTGTTTAGTTAATTGTATGAATTTAATGGATGATAATAGAGAATTAATTTGGCGGATGATAATAGAGTATGAATTTGGAGGATGATTTTTGTGAATGACAGCTTGGAAAGAAAGTGGGCTCCTGCCTGCCGGCCCCGTCCGCTGTCATTCCAAGCTGTCATTACCTCCCCGCCCGCTGTAACTCCTCCCTCCCGCCTTGCCCACTTTCTTTCCAAGCTGTCATTACCTCCCGCCCCGCCCACTTTCTTTCCAAACTGTCATTATCTCCCGCCCTGCCCACTTTCTTTCCAAACTGTCATTACCTCCCTGCCCGCTGTAACTCCTCCCTCCCGCTCACTTTCTTTCCAAGCTGTCATTCCTCCCGCTCACTTTCTTTCCAAGCTGTCATTACCTCCCCGCCCGCTGTAACTCCTCCCTCCCGCCCCGCCCACTTTCTTTCCAAGCTGTCATTCCTCCCGCCCCGCCCACTTTCTTTCCAAGCTGTCATTACCTCCCCGCCCGCTGTCAGTACCTCCCTCTCGCCCCGCCCACTTTCTTTCCAAGCTGTCATTACCTCCTCGCCCGCTGTAACTCCTCCCTCCCGCCTCGCCCACTTTCTTTCCAAGCTGTCATTCCTCCCGCCCCGCCCACTTTCTTTCCAAGCTGTCATTCCTCTCGCCCCGCCCACTTTCTTTCCAAGCTGTCATTCCTCCCTCCCACCCCGCCCACTTTCTTTCCAAGCTGTCATTCCTCCCTCCCGCCCGCCCACTTTCTTTCCAAACTGTCATTATCTCCCGCCCCGCCCACTTTCTTTCCAAACTGTCATTACCTCCCTGCCCGCTGTAACTCCTCCCTCCCGCCTCGCCCACTTTCTTTCCAAGCTGTCATTCCTCCCGCCCGCCCACTTTCTTTCCAATCTTCATTACCTCCCCGCCCGCTGTCAGTACCTCCCTCTCGCCCCGCCCACTTTCTTTCCAAGCTGTCATTCCTCCCTCCCACCCCGCCCACTTTCTTTCCAAGTTGTCATTACCTCCTCGCCCGCTGTAACTCCTCCCTCCCGCCTCGCCCACTTTCTTTCCAAGCTGTCATTCCTCCCGCCTCGCCCACTTTCTTTCCAAGCTGTCATTCCTCCCGCCCCGCCCACTTTCTTTCCAAGCTGTCATTCCTCCCTCCCACCCCGCCCACTTTCTTTCCAAGCTGTCATTCCTCCCTCCCGCCCGCCCACTTTCTTTCCAAACTGTCATTATCTCCCGCCCCGCCCACTTTCTTTCCAAACTGTCATTACCTCCCTGCCCGCTGTAACTCCTCCCTCCCGCCTCGCCCACTTTCTTTCCGAGCTGTCATTCCTCCCGCCCCGCCCACTTTCTTTCCAATCTGTCATTACCTCCCCGCCCGCTGTCAGTACCTCCCTCTCGCCCCGCCCACTTTCTTTCCAAGCTGTCATTCCTCCCTCCCACCCCGCCCACTTTCTTTCCAAGCTGTCATTACCTCCTCGCCCGCTGTAACTCCTCCCTCCCGCCTCGCCCACTTTCTTTCCAAGCTGTCATTCCTCCCGCCCCGCCCACTTTCTTTCCAAGCTGTCATTCCTCCCGCCCCGCCCACTTTCTTTCCAAGCTGTCATTACCTCCCCTCCCGCTGTCAGTACCTCCCTCTCGCCCCGCCCACTTTCTTTCCAAGCTGTCATTCCTCCCTCCCACCCCGCCCACTTTCTTTCCAATCTGTCATTACCTCCCCGCCCGCTGTCAGTACCTCCCTCTCGCCCCGCCCACTTTCTTTCCAAGCTGTCATTCCTCCCTCCCACCCCGCGCACTTTCTTTCCAAACTGCCATTACCTCCCTGCCCGCTGTAACTCCTCCCTCCCGCCCACTTTCTTTCCAAGCTGTCATTCCTCCCTCTCGCCCCACCCACTTTCATTCCAAGCTGTCATTCCTCCCTCCCACCCCCTTTCTTTCCAAGCTGTCATTACCTCCCCGCCCGCTGTCAGTACCTCCCTCCCGCCCCGCCCACTTTCTTTCCAAGCTGTCATTCCTCCCTCCCACCCCGCCCACTCTCTTTCCAAACTGTCATTACCTCCCTGCCCGCTGTAACTCCTCCCTCCCGCCCACTTTCTTTCCAAGCTGTCATTACCTCCCCGCCGGCTGTCATTCCTCCCTCCTGCCCCGCCCGCTTTCTTTCCAAGCTGTTATTACCTCCCTCCCGCCCGCCCAACTTTGCGGCTGGGCTTTTTTTTTCAAATGACAGAAAATCGGGGGGGGGGGCTTTTCCGGGGGCTTTCCTGGGGCCATCCGAGCCCCTAGGGGGGATCGGATGGCACCAAATGAAAGAGGATACCCGGCCAATTCGATAGAGGGGTCAGGTGAGTATTTTTGTACAGTTATTTTTTTACTAGCAGCGGGGAAATCAAGGGTGGTTAATAGCGATTCGCTGCGAATAAATTCGGATCGAAACGATTTTTGTCAGAAAATTCGACGAATCAGACGAATCGAATTTTTCAAAACTTCGCTCATCTCTAGTTGCCACGGCTCATCTCCTTGCATGAGCGTGGTTAGGCCTTTTCTCTGGTCTGTTCTTTTAAGGGAAGATTACTCTTCTCTCTCGGTTGTTTTGCTACCTCACTACTTGTGCTTGGCCTGGGCCTTTCAGCACTAACTTCTGTTGAGCATGCTGGCTTGTCCGCTGCTTGTGTTCAGTTCTCCCTTTACAGGTTCAAAGGTTGAGGTTAGAGCCTTGCTCTCGTTGCTCTTGGTAGCATGGTTGCGGGTGACAGCGCTTTTACTGTTGGCTGTGCCCTTTTTTCACGGGGATCCCACCCTACTTTATGGACACTGCTATTGGATGTCCCACATGTTATTACTATATCTGGAGCAGGACGTGCCCTATGCATAGAATAATACAATTCTGTGAAGTACTCACCTGTAGAATTGGTATTACACGCATACAGCACGTCCTGCTCCACCCCACCCTGGTTTCACTTGTTCTGGATCCCCTGTATGGTGATTATCATTGATATTATTGCCTGTTTCTGGGTGGTTGGTTACTCCTGGCTTCTCCTTCTCACTGCTTTTCAATGCTGGGGATTTGTGGGAGGTCCCTCGGTATATGTAGGGCCGGGAGGAGCTTGTTTTCTACATGTCTGCAGTGCACCGCGCCGGAGGTGGAGGATTACCCACGTTATTACTATCCTGGAGCAGGACGTGCTGTATACGTATAATACGAATTCTACAGGTGAGTACTTCACAGAATTGTATTTTTGGATGCCCCTCTGTGTAACCCCACACACAGATGGGGGGGGGGGGGGCACAGACAGAGAAAGGAAGTGTGTGCACTGTGTACCTTGCATTACCTTCTTCCAGCGGGTGCAGTACTTCCTGTTGCAATGCTGGGGCCAGGGAGCAGGGTGATGACATCTCTGGGGGCGAGGCTTGCAGGGACACTCAGCTCTACAGGGCATCGCTGATAATAGAAACACACACGAGTGCAGGGCTGTCAGGGCAGAGCAGAGGTTAAGGAGCGAGGCCGCTGCACCAACAATTAAAGAGCATGAAGCTCTGCCTCGCTACAAGGTTGGTGACAACCCGGCTCGCTAGAGGAGGCGGCACATCGGCCCGATGCGATGTTAGTGGCAGTGCGGGGAGGGGGGAGGGGCTAAAAACCACATTGTGCCAGCTGCCAGCTGGGGCCCTGGCAGCTGACCAGCCTTGCCAGGTGCCGACGCCGGCCCTGTCTAGAAGTGCATTCACATCTGGGAGTACATGCATGTGAATTTGGGAGTGCTCGTATGTGTGTCTGGGAGTGCTCGCATGAACATCTGTGTGTCTGCATGGTTACCGATCTACCTACTAACCCACATCCTTACTTGCTCACCTACTGATCTAGACATGTGTGCCTGGGCCTGTGTGCATGCGTGTCTGGGAGTGCATTCAAATCTGGGAGTTCACGCATGTGCATTTGGGAGTGCTCTCATGTGCGTCTGCTTGGTTATCTTGATCCCAAACCCACTAGTGCATGCTAGCATGTTACAGCACAGGTTACCGGGGCTGACTTCAGGCCCAAAACAATCCCATAAGGGACCAGGGGTTTATCAGAGCTCGTGGCAATCCTACGCCGCTAGCAGAGCTACGTTTACTGGTGGTAGATAAAGGGCCCCGCAGCGGGTCAGGGTCTTGAAGGCCTGTATCAAGGGACTGCAGCACGTGATCACGGTGGTGCTAACGTCAGTTGAGGCCACGAGGTACGATTTCCTCACATTTGACTTTACCTGCCCCTCAAAGCCAGTATTAAACGGACGGTGGCTTGCCTGTTTGAAGTCAGCACTGTATGATATGGAGGGATGGTGGAGTCATAGGGTGTGTGTTTCAGTGTACTTACCTCTTGCCCCATCCCGCGGCGTGGACTCGGGCGGCTGGCTGGGACTCCTTCCGCCCGGCAGCCGCTTCAAGCATCTGCCTCCTCTGCGTGTGCGAGCATGGCTTTCTTATGCCCGTTTGAATAGGCCAGTAAGCCCCCAATGTTGTTATGGGGCGGACGTCCCAACGTACCTATGGGTGAATCAGCCCTTTAGATGTTCAGGAGCCTGTGAGCACCGAGTACTCCAGCAAATCACCCGCTCCATAGCCCTATATAAAGATTCCCTGCCATAATGTAATTGCAGTGATAGCGTTTAGCTGGGTGCTGTATTCTTGGGACTCCTGTTTCAAATGCCGACCTTGCTTGCCTGACTGTTCCTTGAACGCCACCTGAACCTACCTCCTGTCATCCGTCAGTTCATCAGTCTTCACCCCCGTGAGTTTACATCCTTTGAGCTATAAAGTTCTGGGGGCAACAGCGTCCGGTAAAGCGTTTAAAGTGTCTCAGTAAATGGGGGCTTAACTATAGGTGAAGCTAGCTGCGGAGATTGGGGGTTGTGAACTCACAAAGAAGACGAGTGTCCCCGGGGTTTGACAGTGTAAACCTAGAAATTGGAGTGGTCGCGCGTGTAAACACTGAGAAGCAAGAGGCGCCACGTGTGGAATCGCAGCTTTTATTCACAGAGCGAATAAGGACATCAGTTTACATCCATATATTACCCACAATTGCCGAACCCACCATAGAGCGAAACTCTTCTCCGAGCAGCGACATTGTCTCATGCAGAGTGGTCTGGTCACACATACATTTTAGAATTTCAATGGGAGAGGCTGCTGTCATGTGTAATACATGTTTGTTATGGTCGTAGGTCCTGCAAGTGCTGATTTAAAGTGGACCAACACCCAGGATTTTGACTATCCTGGGTCTTGGTCCACTTCGGTGGGGCACCCCCGATCGGGGTGCCCCGCTGTGTGAAACCCCCCCCCGATCACCCTAAAAACTCACCTTTCCCCGCGACGACGGACAAGGGATTTGACAGCCGTGGACAAGCGGCTCCTCCGCCGCCGCCTCCAGCACGTCCCTCTTGACGCGCGCACGCCCCCGCCGGCCATCCACAGACGGCCGGCGCGGGCACGCCTAGAGGGGCGCGAGGGAGGCGGCCGGCCGCCGCCGAACATAGGGTAAGGGGGTTTTGGGTGTTTGGGGGGGGTTTCACCCCGCGGGATATCCCGATCTCGGATGTCCCGCGGGGAGGGAGGTGATCGGCCCGAGGGTGATGGTCCACTTTAAGTAGAGAAAGTTAGGATTAAAGCTGGTTACCCTCTATGAATCCAGTTCCCTTAGTGATCATGTGTATAGGAGGGTGGTCAGGAAATGTCAGCCTCTTTTACTTTGGTTATGAAGAGGTACAGAAAGAGGGTTACACAACAAATTAAGGGTCTACATATTTGGGGGCTAGTCTGGGATAAAGTACATGTTGTGGTCAGTGACTGGATGTCTGGCTGGTCAACCATTCACAGCTCCAAAACAGGAAGCTCAGTTTGTTTTGAATAGAAAGTTTCAATCAAAGCTGGTTACCCACTATGAATCCAATGAGCGTGTTCCCTTAGTGATCGGACCCTCAGCCAAGCTTGGTTCTGCCCAACGCTTGACAGTAAGTTGGAAGTAGGTGCAAGCACCAGAATGGTTCCTCCGCTGTATGGTTTTCACCTAGGTGCAGGTTGTTACCAATCTTTTTATAGGATTCTCAGCATGAGACTGTCCGTGGCCTAGTTCTCAATGCTTAAAGATGGGCAGACTGCCAGCAAAATCATCGACTGCTTTAAAATGGACAGAAACCCAGGGCTGGTGGCCCTGGAACCTATTTGATTCCAAGGGCAGGCTGCTGACCACCCCCTGCAAAATGGGATGCCCCGCTGTATGAAAACCCCCAGAACGCCCAGTTTAACCCTTTTGTTGCCAAGCACGTAACACCTACGTGCTGGCTTGGCTGGGCCTTAAGTGCCAAGCCCGTAGGTGTTACGTGCTTGACTTTGATCGCTTCTAGTTTAAAAAATAAAAATAAAAAATACTCACCTGACCCCTTGTTGGATCCGGCCGGGTCTCCCCTTTAATTTGGTGCCATCCGATCCCCCGTGGGGGGTCGGATGGCTCCAGGAGAGCCCCCGGAATAGGCCACCCCCCCCCCGCTTCTGCAGCAGCAGCTGCTAACTGTAAAAAAAAAAAAAAAATAAAAATGACATTCACTTACCTCCATGTGCGCTGGCTCCCGCTGTCCCTCCTCTTCACCTGGGGGGCCTCCGATCCCCCCCCAGGACTTACCGATCTTCAGGAGGGAGCCTGGGAGGCTCTCTCCTCTCTTCTTCAAGATGGCGACCGCCATCTTGCCTCTAAGCCCCGCCCCCTTGGGGGCGGGGCTTATGACGTCATCCCGGTCCCGATCACCGGCTTCAGCTTTCTCAGCTTCTCAGATGCCGGTGATCGGTGCCCTGGAAGGAGGTGACAGGAGATCCTCTGATCTCCTGCCTTCTCCTTCTCTGGATGCCGATCACAGGCATCTGTCAGCTGAGCGGCGAGGGACAAGAGCTTGCAATCGAAGGTAAGTACAGTAAAAAAAAATTATTTTTTTTTAATAAAATACTTTTTTTTATTGTGTGGTGTTTTTTTTTTTACAGTTAACCCTTTGTGAGCTGGTAAGGGGTCCATGAGACCCCTTATACCAGTTCACATGGCTGGGGGGGTGGCATTGCCATTAACCCCCGCACCCCCATTACCTGCCTCCCCAAAGGCCAGGGGGGGGCAGAAGAGCCCGGGCCCACATAGGCTATGTGGGCTCGTAGGCTGCAGGGTGGGGGGGCCACCAAAGCTGGCCCCCCCACTCTGTGCCTACAAGCCCCCATAGCTGGTCCCGGGCTGGTTACTTTGGGTAAGGGGGACCCCACGTCATTTTTTTTTTTGGATTTTTAAGGGTTTTTAACCCTTAAAAATCCAAAAAAAAATGGGGTCCCCCTCCCCGGGAAGGGGGACCCTATGTCATTTTTTTTTTTAATTAACCATTTGTCATCCAGCAGCTATAAAAGGCTTCTGGGCAGGAAAGGGTGTCTACCTATACATATGTGGTATCGCTGTAAGCGGGAGAAATTGGGGTTTCTCACGCAATAAGATTTTATTGACAAACTTACATTTTTTATTACAAAAAAACTCTACAAATTGTAAAAAAATATATTTTTTTTATTTTTTTTCACACATTTCACCCAAAAATGTTGAGAATACACCTAAAAAACACAAACAAGACATTTCATGTTAAAGCCCAGACTCTGTTGAAAAAAACAATATATAATTTTCCTGGGAAATCCCTGGAAATCCCTTCGAAAATGACAGTTGAACATGTGTAGCGCAAAACAGTCAAACTCAGTCTGGCAACAGGGAGTGGCAAATGCTGCAGGTAGGCTGGCAGCGAAAGGGTTAACCTACCTCCTCCTGGTCCAATGGTGCATGTACGGGCTCTAGTACAATCAGAGCCATTTGCCGTGCCTATGTCATTCGGCAAACGGCTCGGATTGTTTACAATAGGGAGCGAAAGCTTGAACTCCCGAATGAAACCTATGAGAGCGGTTTGCCGAATTACATAGCCACGGCAAATGTCTAAGATCAGATGAAAGCCCATTAATACACCATTAGACTGGGAGGAGGTGAGATGAACTGGGCGATCTGGGGGGGTTCATGCAGTGGGGCATCCCAATTCAAGATGCATCCAGTGTACAAAACAAATCCCGGGAAAGTTAAAGTTGCTTTAAAGCAGACTAAAATCCACAAATAAAAAGCACACAGGCGACAACTGTTGGCTGTGCTGCTGCTTTTGCCTGCCGCTTATAGGTGCATGAAGTGCGGTAACTTGCGTTACATGAACCAGTATAAAGCTGTGGATCACTGCCTGGTGATGTCAGTCACCTGTCAGCAGTCCGCAGCTACGTTCAAGAAGGTCCCAGTCGCCAAAGCTCTCTCATCTGCGCTCCCGCTGGAAGGAAAGCCAGCCTCTTTCTGTGAGAGCCTGGCGCCCAGTCGTGAGATGAAAGGATTGTGGGATACATACTCCCAGGTGTAGCAAGATGGCAGTGTGGGAACGATAAGTCCTGGAGTAGGTGAGTATGTCATTAATAAGCATTCAGTGGTTTGCATGCGTATTAAGGACCTTTTTTTATTTTTACGCTATAAGGTAAAGTAGATCAGGAGCATTGAACAACAGAACCTGCATTCATAAAAGGTGGTCAGGGGTGGTTCCCCGAAAGTTACACTATGTCAAGTATCCTTTTAAAGAAGGAGACCATCAAAAATTGATGCCTGGGCACTAGCTTGTGTACTTCAGTATGACATCCCCGGCAACAACAATGGTCACTAGGACATGGTCAGGGGTCTCCTTTAAGAAGAATACAGCCTAAGGAGCAGGCCAAATAGGACCAGAACACTACTGAAATATCATTGTACCACTAATACAAAGGAAAAGTGGTAGAAATATTTTCACTGAGGTGCTAATGTGCCGAACCCTTTACTATCAATTGGTGGTATACTGGTTTACAAACCACTGTCAAATAAGGACCTGCAAACACTAAAGCACGCCCCCCCCCCCCCACATGTTGGGCACCCAATCTGTTTTAAAATAACAGACATATCAGATTAAATATGTAGTAGTGCGCCCATCATAAATGTATTTTTTTTTCTATTTATAAATACTAAATAAAGTTTCAACTGGTAGAAAAATCCCACAGGGCTTGCTCAGGAATAGGCCTTGTATACATCAAAAAGCAATTTCAGGGGAAGGCAGCACACAATGAGTGCATACAAAGAAAGTACACAACAAAACCAGGACTGGGAGAAAGTAGGGGTACGGGGCAGGCAGTGCGAACGACTGCGAACAAAGGAAGTACACAATAAGTCCAGGGATGCCTGGCCAGTCAACCTTTCATGCTTTTCCTCCAAACAGCCCCATAACAGAAAGCTCGGAGGGAGGTCAGAAGCCCTTAGACTCTCTAAATTATGTTGCAAAAAAAGGGACACAGCAAATCCAGGGTCTACATACGTGGGGGCTCGTCCGGGAGTAAGCATATGTTTCGGTCAAGGACTGGATGTCTAGCAAGTCAACCTTCCATAACAGGAAGCTCAATTTGTGTTTAGGAGGGAGGACACAAATTTTGTTGCAAAAAAAAAAAAGGGGGACACAGCAAATCCAGGGTTTCCATATTTGGGGGCTTCTCCGGGATAAAGTATAAGTTTCAGTCAGTGACTGGATGCCTAGAGAGTTAACCTTTCATTTTTTTCCTCCATACAACTCCAAAACAGGAAGCTCAGTTTGTTCGTAAGAAAAGAGCGTCTGATATCTCCTGACCTCCCTCCTAAACACAAAGAGTGAAAACAACAAGTCCAGGGTCTATAAATTTGGGGGCTCGTCTGGGATAAAGTATGAGTTTCTGTCAGTGACTGGATGCCTGGCCAGTTAAAACGGACCTTCGTCATGATTTATTGAAAAGCCCAAACCCTTATAAAAAGATTCCCAAGCATCTAAAAATACAATTATGTGATTACTCACCTGTAGAATTGGTATTATGAGTATACAGTACGTCCTGCTCCAAATATAATACTTACAAGTGGGATATACTCCACCAGATGGCTCTGGACTGCAGAGACATCGAAAATAGGCTCCTCCCAGCCCCTCAAATACCCGGGGACCTCACACAAATCCCCAGCATTGAAAAGCAGCTAACAAGAAGCCGGGAGAATTAAACAACCCAACTATCAACTATAACAATGATAACAATCACCATACAGGGGATCCAAGAAAATGCAAAACCAAGGGTGGGGTGGAGCAGGACGTACTGTATATTCATAATACCAATTCTACAGGTGAGTAATCACAGAATTGTATTATTTTTAGTATACAGTACGTCCTGCTCCAAATATAATACTTACAAGTGGGACATCCAATAGCAGTGTCTATAAAGTAGGGTGGGATCCCCAAGAAAAAAGGCAGCAGCAGGCAGTTTAAACCACTGCCGCCTGCAGAACCTTTCGGCCAAAAGCAGCATCAGCTGAGGCCCTAACATCAACCTTGTAAAACTTTGAAAAGGTATGAACAGAAGACCAAGCAGCGGCCTTGCAAACTTGTTCAACAGAAGCCTGGTGCTGAAAAGCCCAAGAGGCACCAATAGCACGAGTGGAATGGGCAGTAAGGCGGAAGGGAGGATTCTTCCCCTTAGCAGAGTAGGCCTGAATCACAGCCTGACAAATCCACTTGCTGATAGTAGACTTGGCAGGAGCCAAACCCTTCCTGGGACCAGAAGGGACCACAAAAAGAGCATCAGTTTTCCTGAAAGGTGCAGTAGCCACCAGATAGTACTTCAGACACCTAACCACATCCAAAGAGTGCAAAACCCTCTCCTTAGCATTGCTAGGATTAGGCCACAAAGAAGGAAGAACAATATCCTGATTCAAATGAAAGGCAGACATTACCTTAGGCAGAAAGTCAGGTTTGAAACGAAACACCACCTTGTCCTGGTGTCTCTCATAGTAGGGGGGCTGAATGGAAAGCGCCGCCAACTCAGACACACGCCTGACAGAAGTGATAGCCACCAGAAACACAACCTTGAGCGTAAGAATGGCCAAGGCAGCATCCTGCACAGGATAAAAGGGAGCACCCTGCAAGGCTGACAGAACCAAGTTCAGATCCCAAACAGGCACCATAGGCTTACGTGGGGGGCGCACATGAGTGACCCCCTGGAAAAAAGTCCTGATCAGAGGGTGCTGAGCAAAAGACTTCTGGAAGAAAATAGCCAGGGCAGAAACCTGACCCTTCAGAGTACTGAGTTGGAGCCTCATCTCCAACCCATGCTGCAGGAACTCCAGAATCCTTGGAATAGAGAATACACGACAGGGAAGAGACTTAGACTCACACCAGTCAATGTAGGCACGCCAAACCCTGTAATAAATGGAAGAGGAAGACTTCTTACTAGCTTTAATCAAAGTATCCACAACCGAGGAAGACAGCCCCTTCTCCATAAAGATGGAGGTTTCAGCAGCCAAGCCGTCAAAGCCAGAGTTTGTAAATTGGGGTGGCGTAGTGAGCCCTGAGTGATCAGATCTGGCACCAAGGGCAGAGCGTACTGATCTACTGCCAGCTGCACCACGTCTGCGAACCACACTCTTCTTGGCCACCTGGGGGCCACCAGAATTGCTGGCACCCCTTCCAGAGCAATCTTGCGCAGAACCCTGCCCAGCGGGGGGAATGGAGGGAAGACATACAGGAACTGAAAGTCCTTCCATGACATGACATGCTAGCGCATCCGAGGTCAGGGCCTGAGGATCCTGGGACAGAGAGACAAAAGCTGGGAGCTTATGATTGTGGCGGGACGCAAACAGATCCACATCTGGTTGGCCCCAACGGTGACACAGGGATTGAAACACCCTGCTGCATAGGGACCATTCTCCCTGGCAAGAGGTCCCCCTGCTCAGAGAGTCCACCAGGTGATTTTCCACCCCCAGGATGTACACAGCTGAAATGCAGGGGACATTGGCCTCCGCCCAAGTCAGGATCAGAGACGCTTCCTGGAGGGCCCCCTTGCTCCGGGTCCCTCCCTGATGATTGTCTGAGCGCACCTGAACAGGCAGGCCCCGAAGATGAGTAGTCAAGCGAGCCAGAACTAACCTGATCGCCCGCAGCTCCAAGACATTGATAGGTGTGTGGGCCGCCTGAGGGCCCCACCTCCCCTGGAACCGCAGGGACTTCTAGAAACCCCCCCCCCCCCCCAACCTGACAGACTGGCATCCGTGGTGACCGTCTCCCAGGAAGGGGCAAGAAAGGATCTGCCCCCCAACAGGTTCCTTGACCTCCTGACCAGGGGGGAGAGCACACAGACCCTGTCCAGGGACGCTGGGTCCTTGTCCCATACTGACAATAGGTGAAGTTGCAGAGGCCTCAAGTGGAATTGAGCATAAGGGAACGCTTCGAAGCACGCCACCATCAGGCCCACCAGCTGCATCCCCTGCCTGATGGAGGGATGGGGACAAGCAAGGAGGGACTGAGCCTGTGCAATCAGACTGTCCACCTTCTGCTGAGGAAGGAAGATCTTTGCCTGAACTGTATCCAGATTCATTCCTAGAAATGGAGTTACCAAGGAAGGGGACAGTGAGGACTTGGGGTGGTTGATCACCCATCCAAATGACTCCAGAGTGGACACCACCAGCTGAGTATCCAACTCTGCCTGATGTAGAGACTGGGAAGTGATGAGGATGTCGTCCAGATAGGGAAGCACGCTGACACCCTGACATCTGAGCAGAGACATCACGCCAGCCAGCACCTTGGTGAACACCCTGGGAGCTGAAGTGAGGCCGAAGGGCAAGGCCACAAACTGGTAGTGTTGATCCATCAGAGTGAACCTGAGGAACCTTTGATGATCTGAAAATACAGGAATATGAAGGTAAGCATCTTTGATGTCCACAGAAGTCATGAAATCCCCTTGGCACAGGGAACTGATAGCAGAGCGCAGAGTCTCCATGCAAAAGCGCCTGCCCCTGACAAACTTGTTGAGGATCTTTAAGTCCAGGATGGGCCTGACAGAACCATCTTTTTTGGGTACTGTGAATAGGTTGGAATAAAAGCCCTTGCCTTTTTCTCTTAAAGGGACCTGGCAGATGACCCCCAGCTCCAGGAGGCCTTGCACTGCTTGCACTAGCTCCTGAGCTGACACAGGGTCCTGAGGAATCCGGGATCTGATGAATCTTGAAGGGGGATCGGCAGCAAACTCCAACTTGTAACCGGAGGACACTACCTCCTGAATCCACCGGAGACATGAAGCCTCCAGACGTGAGCGAAGTGCTGCAACCGTCCCCCCACCCGGATGGGTGAGGTTGCCCCATCAAGCCTGAGGGGGCTTGGGAGAGGATTTATCTTTAGGACCCCAGGAGGAGCCAGGACGTCCACATCTTCTGCCTCTACCCCAGAAATCTCCCCAGGCCCCAGGGAAAGAAACCCCCCTTCCCTGTGTTGCACCACGGAAAGGGGAGAAGGAACCCTGACCCCGAAAGGGCCGAGATTGCCGCCTGCGCTGGGGTAACCTGCCTCCCTTAGCAAAAAGGTCCAGGCGGTCCCCAAACAGGCGCAGTCCTTTAAAGGGAAACCCAGTGAGAGCCTTCTTGGCAGCGTTGCGGCATACAGCCACCACGAGGGCAGAAGTTCTGGCACACATTCTAAAAGGTGTCATCCAATGCTGATAGGACAAAATTTACAAAAACAGCACAACTGGAGAGTGCATTAAACACCTCACAAGGCAAATCATCAGGGGCACTATCAAGCATATTTCTGATAAGGGATCTAGTGGCCACAGCAGTAATGGCAGAGGCACAGACCGGGCGCAGCGCCGTCCCCGCACATGCAAAGGCGTGGGATGCCAGCTGATCAATACGCCGGTCTTCAGCATCCCTCAGGGTAATAGAATCAGGGGAATGCATGACAGAGGTGTTAGATAGCCCTAGGATCAGACCAACATTTAACCACCTCAGCAGGAAAGGGTTACTTCCTATCCCAACTCTTTGGAAGCCCGGGAAGTTTACTGGGGCGCTCCCATTCCTTGAGCACAAGGTTATGGAAATGTGCCAGCTCTGGAAATTCCAGACGTGATTTTGCTGTATGAAAAAGTTCCCCTTTTTGCCTGGGAGCCTCAAGAGGGAGAGAGATGGACAGAGCCTCAAAAATCTGGGTCAATAATCTGTCAGTGTCATCCGGGGCCCAGGGGTCAGAGCCAGAATCGTCATGACCCCTTGGTCTCTCATCAGATGAGCCTGAATCAGAAAAGAGCTCCCCATCATCAGACGGGGTATAGCCACCAAGATTCCAAAACTCCTCAGTTCCCATAGGGAAAACAGTGACATTAGGCGTCAAGTGCCGCTTCTTAGCAGGGGCCTTACGCGCTAAGGACTTCGCAATAATCTGTTCAACAGTAGCCAGTCTAGAAGACACATCAGGCTGAGAATCCCCACTAGTATGCAACTCAGTAGGAGTGAGGTTTAAGCTTGGGGGAGTAGGTGAAGTGAAACGAGGTGCAGCCACTGGCAGGCCAGATTGCAATGCAAGCACCTGCTCAGCACAGGGTACACAGACCCGCACCTTGTCAGCGTCAGCATGAGGCTGCCCACACGCTACACACAGCCGGTCTTGTCCCGAAGGGACCCCGGTCACATTATCCTGGGATGCCTCCATATGGTGATTATAGCGGCGCTATACGCCGATAGGGAATAACGCTATATAGCAACCCTGGATGCCCCAATAACCCGCTAGGGAAGTGGGAGTATAATTTTTACAAGGCCTATAAGTGATATATAAAAACAGGGCCGGGAGAAGCCAGGAAGGGTTCGTCCCGCCTGAAAGACATAAGCAGACAAGACCTTAAGTACATTGTAACCAAAGTGAAGGAAATAAAGCCGCCCGTGAGGGGACTTACGGACCCGCGGTAGGTAGGAGTCCATCGCGCATAGGCCAACCAAGCAGGAAAGATGGCGTAGGTATACCTAGAGGGGTGGGCCAGTAACAGCGATGACGTGGAACGCTCCAAAGACGGGCCCCGCCCCCCCGAAGAGCGTAAAGCCAGAACGGCAAGCATCAGCGCCTGAGGTAATGCCGCTGCCAAGCACGGAGCCAAGTCAGCGCGCGGCGGCGGCAAATTTAAAAAGCAGTAAAGACAAGTCAGCGCGGCGGCTGACACAAGAATAAAGGCATGTGAAAAGACAGTGTAAAAAACACAGAATGCATAACATACCTATCTATACACATACACCCCCCCCCCTCTTTTCCCCCAAAGACTACAAGGAGGATGGCGGCCACTTAAATAGGGCCCACCGATAGGTAGGGGCAAGGGGCAATAGTGCAGGAGGGGCATCCCATAGAGGCTCACCATAAGCCTGAACCGCCTACCCTTTGGTGGGGGATTGCGGTGGAGCAGCGCTCCTAAGCACCTAACAGCGGTGCTGCCTACCATCACCCGACCAGCGCAGCCAAGGCTGGGAGGCACATTACTAGTGGAACGGGTGGGAATAGTCCTACAGGGCCGCAGGTTAATAACCCCGCTCACCTGCGAGTAGAGAGCCAATTTCTCATCCTTCGCAGCCAGACTGCAGAGAAATTCTGGGGATTTGTGGGAGGTCCCTGGGTATTTGAGGGGCCGGGAGGAGCCTATTTTCGATGTCTCTGCAGTCCAGCGCCATCTGGCGGAGTATATCCCAAGTGTAAGCATTAGATTTGGTCCGCTTTAACCTTTCATGCATTTCCTCCATACAACTCCATAACAGGAAGCTCAATGTGTTTAGGAGGGAGGTCAGGAGCTATCAGACACTATTTTGTTATGAACAAAGAGGATACTCAACAAGTCCAGGGTCTACAAATTTGGGGGCTCGTCCGGGAGAAAGTATAAGTTTTGGTTAATGACTGGATTCCTTGCCATTCAATTTTTCATGCTTTTCCTGCAAACAACTCCATGACAGGAAGCTCAGTTTGTGTCTAGGAGGAAACTCAGGAGCCATCCCACTCTTGTTCAGCAGAGGCAGATGGGTACTAACCCAGTTACAGACTGAAAATGACTATGACCAGGTTTATACAATTCTTCCCCACCATATTAAGTAAGGGCAATATGTGTCTGGTGGATGAATCAGGGATCATCAGCGTCTATTGGGATGGCAAATAATTATTAGGAGGTTTATCAGTGGCACAGTTAAGACTCCTTATAATGGTCCCAGTTTATTCCCTATAATTTTAAATTCCAGTCATTGAACAGACACAAGCTCTGCACCTCACATCAAGCATCCTCCCTAAAAATGTTCAGGGGGCATGCACCTTTAGACCAGGAGACAAGGTAATTATAGCGGACGACCTGGGGGGTTTCACGCAGCGGGGCACCCAGATTCTAGATGCCCCAGGGGTAGGGAATCAAGGGGCCCTAGAATCGTATAGATTCCATGGCTAATCTGCAGGGGTTTTGGTCCACTTTAATACACACACACACACCAATCTAACCTGTATGTTCCAAATGTAAAGGAAACCTGTCAAAAAAGTAAAGCTTGCATACATTTGTGCAGCTTCAGTTGTCTATGTGTCTGGTCAGGTGGTGCGTAGATCTCTGAATCCTCATAACAAGTAATTTTTTGTTTGCGTTATTTACCACAAAGGCAGGTTGTACCATGAATAAGATGTAGAGCCCTTTGCCACAAAGGTAGGATTCCCCCCCGCTACAAAAAAAAAAATTGTACTATTTTTCCCTATAAGAACACTGTAAAAAAATTATTCAGCTTCAGTTACATATAAAACCATTGTCAACCTTTGCAAGAGCTGTGCAGCCAATCGCGATTTTTTTTTCCTGTTTTACAATGATCATAATTGCAGAGGCTGAGAAAAATACAATTTTGTGAATACTCACCTGTAAAATGGGTATTATAAGTATGTCACACACCCTGCTTCAAATATTAAATAGTTAGACTTGGGTATACTCACCGCTAGGTGGCGATGTTGCAGAGAAGTCCAGAAAAAACAAGCCCCTCCCGGTCTATACATACCTGGTACCTCCCAACTATTCCCCAGTATTCAAACAGCAGTAAAGACAAGGTACCAGGGAAAAAACAAAGGTAACCCTCAACTGTAAACGAAAAAGCTTCACCATATAAAGAACCAGGATACCAAAAAGGGCGGGTGAAGCGGGGTGTGTGACATACTTATAATACCCATTTTACAGGTGAGTATTCACAAAATGGTATTATTCTAAGTATGTCACACACCCCACTTCAAATATTAAATAGTTAGACTTGGGACATCCAACAGCAGTGTCCAAAAAGGGCGGGTATCCAACCAGGCAATAATGCAGAAACTCAAACCACTGCAGCCTGCAGAACCTTGCGGCCAAAAACAGCATCCGCTGATGCCCGCACATCAACCTTGTAAAACTTAGAAAAAGTGTGAACAGAAGACCAAGTAGCAGCCTCACAAACTTGTTCAACAGAAGCCTGGTGCTGAAAAGCCCAGGACGCTCCAACCGCACGAGTAGAATGAGCAGTAACACGAAAAGGGGGATCCTTCCCTTTGGCAGAGTAGGCCCCAACAACCGCCTGACGAATCCACTTGCTAATGGAAGACTTAGCCGGAGCCAAGCCCTTCCTAGGCCCACAGGGCACCACAAAAAAAGCATCAGTCTTACGAAAAGGAGATGTAGTACGCAGATAGCACTTAACACAACGTACCACATCCAAACAATGCAAAGCGCTCTCCTTGTCATTCCTAGGCTTAGGACACAAGGAAGGAAGAACAATGTCCTGGTTAAGATGAAAAGCCGAGACCACTTTAGGAAGAAAGTCTGGTTTGAAGCGAAAAACCACTTTGTCCTGATGTTTCTCAAAATAAGGAGCCTGAATCGACAAGGCTGCCAACTCTGAAACACGCCGAACCGAAGTGATAGCCACCAAAAAGGCAACCTTCTGAGTCAAAGTAGAAAGAGCAATGTCCTGCAAAGGCTCAAAAGGAGGAGCCTGAATAGCAGAAAGAACCAAATTCAAATCCCAAACAGGGGGCAAAGACTTCCTAGGGGGCCGCAGATGTGAAACCCCCTGGAAAAAAGTCTTGACCAAAGGATGGAGTGCAAAAGACCTTTGAAAAAAGATAGACAAGGCAGAAACCTGCCCCTTCAAAGTACTCAGCTGAAGACCAGAGTCCAGCCCAAATTGAAGAAATTCCAGAATCCGAGAAACAGAGAAGACCCGACAAAGATCTAGCCTCCCACCAATCAATATAAGCTCTCCAAGCCCTGTAATAGATGGTAGAAGAGGACCTCTTCCTGGCACTAATAAGCATCCGAATAACCGAATCCGAAAGACCTTCCTCCTTTAAAGTGGACCAACACCCAGGATTTTGACTATCCTGGGTTTTGGTCCACTTCAGGGGGGCACCCCGATTAGGGGTGCCCCGCTGTGTAAAACCCCCCAGAAACCCCCAAACTCACCTCACCACGCTCCCACGGACAAGCGGCGGACAAGGCAGCGCGTCCGCCGCCGCCTCCCGCGCGCCCCTCTGACAGTGCGCGCGCCCGCGCCGGCCATTCACAAACGGCCGGCGCGGGCGCGCGCACGGCTAGAGGAGTGCGCGGGAGGCGGCGGCGCCTGCTGCCGCCGCCGATCAGGTGAGTTCTTTTGGGGTTGGTCCCTCACCGCGGGACATCCCGATCTCGGATGTCCCGCGGTGAGGGGGGTGATCGGCCCGGGAATCTTATAGATTCCCGGGACGATCACCCATGGGTGACGGTCCACTTTAAGATGGAGGTTTCAGCAGCCAAGCCGTCAAAGCCAGCGTTGGTAAACTGGGGTAACATAGTTGACCCTGAGTGAGAAGATCCGGCCGAAGAGGCAGATCGAACTGATCCACTGCCAGACGAACGATGTCTGCGAACCACACCCGTCTTGGCCACCTTGGAGCCACGAGAATGGCGGGAACCCCTTCCAGGGCCAGCTTTCGCAACACCCTGCCTAGCATGGGAATCGGAGGAAACAGATAAAGAAACCCCAGGTCCCCCTAGCTCAGCGCCATGGCATCCGCCGCCAGAGCCAGAGAATCCTGAGAAAGCGACACGAATGTCGGAAGCTTGTGATTGTGACGAGAGGCAAACAGATCCACCTCCGGCGTCCCCCACCGGAGACAAAGCGACCGAAACACCTGGGGGTGGAGAGACCATTCCCCCCGGCGGGAAGAACACCGGCTCAGAAAATCCGCCTCCGTGTTTTCCACTCCTGGAATGTACACCGCCGAGATGCAAGGGACATGAGTCTCTGCCCAAACTAGGATCAGAGACACCTCCCTGAGGGCACCCAGACTGCGAGTCCCTCCTTGGTGATTGATGTAAGCAACCGCCGTCCGATTGTCTGATCGAACCTGAACCGGCAGGCCCTGTAAATGCTGCGTCAAGTGAAACAGAACCAACCTGATGGCTCTCAACTCCAGAACATTGATGGGCAAGTGGGCCTCCTGAGGACCCCACCGCCCCCGGAACCGAAGATCCGTCCAGAAACCTCCCCATCCTGACAAACTGGCGTCCGTGGTAACAGTTTCCCAAAGCGGGGTCAGGAATGACCTGCCCTTCAAGAGATTGTCCGAGACCATCCACCACAGGAGAGACTGCCGAACCCGGGGGGGACATCCGGAAGGACCGATCCAACGACCGCGGTCGCCGGTCCCAAGACGCCAACAGATGAAGCTGAAGCGTCCGCGTGTGAAACTGAGCGAAGGGAACTGCCTCGAAAGAAGCTACCATTAGCCCCACCAGTCTCATCCCTAGATGGATGGACGGGCGAGGATTGGAAAGAAGAAGCTGAGCCAATTCCTGAATCAAAAGAACCTTGGCCTGAGGGAGAAAAACTCTGTGCTGGCAAGAGTCCAAGGACATCCCCAGAAAAGTCACCACCCTGGCCGGAACCAGAGAGGACTTGGGGTAGTTGATCACCCAGCCAAACCTCTCCAGAGTGGACACCACAGTGCTGGTGTCCACTTCCGCTCGACTGAAGGAAGGAGCCATGATGAGAAGATCGTCCAGATAAGGCACGATGCGAATCCCCTGAGCTCTGAGAAGGGCCATCACGCCCGCCAGCACCTTCGGAGCCGAGGTGAGGCCGAATGGAAGAGCCACAAACTGAAAATGCCGATCCTCCACCACAAAGCGAATAAACCTCTGGTGAGTCGGAAAGATCGGAATGTGAAGGTATGCATCCTTGATGTCTATGGACGTCATAAAGTCCCCCTGCCGAAGCGAATTGATCGCAGACCGCAGAGTTTCCATGCGAAACTTCCGGGGACAAATAAACAGGTTGAGAAACTTCAAATCCAGGATGGGACGGAACGACCCATCCTTTTTGGGCACTGTGAAGAGATTGGAATAATACCCGCGCCCCACCTCCAAAGGAGGGACCGGGCAGATGACTGCCATTTCCAGAAGATTCCTTACCGCCGCCAGGAGCCCCTGCGCGGCCAAAGGATCTGAGGGAACCCGAGACCTGAAAAATCTTGGAGGAGGGCGGGACTCGAACTCCAGCTTGTAACCGGCCGACACCACCTCCCGGATCCACCTGTCCGAGACCTCCTGGTCCCATACCCGGGAGAAGAGTCGCAACCGTCCCCCCACCCCTAAGGGTGAGGGCGCCCCCTCATTGCTGAGTGGGTTTGGCAGCTGGTTTGGGCTTAGCGCCCCAGACGTGAACGGGACGGCCACGGCCTCTACCCCTGTTCCAGCTGGCACCCCTGGAAGCCGAAAAGCCCGCACCCCTGCCGGCTCTGGCTCCCCGAAAGGAAGGATTGAAGGGGGCCGCCCCCCGAAAGGAACTACGAAACTTCTTGCGCTGAGGTAACTTACCTCCCCTGGCAACAGAATCAAGCTTCTCACCGAAAAATCTCAAACCCAGAAAGGGAAGAGCCGTGAGCGATCTCTTGGAATTAAAATCCGCAGTCCATTGCCTCAACCACACTGAGCGGCAGATAGCAACCAACAGAGCCGTAGCCCTGCCACACATCAACATGGCATCATCCTGAGCGGCAAGGATAAATGAAACGAAGGATTCACAACGCTTAAGGGCAAGAAACTCATCACAAGAAGGATCAAGATCCACACATAAATCCCTGACAATAGACCTAACCGCCAACAATAAAAGTGCCGAAGCACAAACAGGCCTCAAAACCGAACCCGCACAAACAAAACCATGTTGGGCCAGCTGATCAATCCGGCGATCCTCGCCGTCCTTAAGAGAAGTCGTGTCAGGAGAATGCAAAACCGCCGTATTAGATAGTCCCAAAACCGGAGCATCAACCTCGGGAGGGACAGACCAACGCTTAACCAAGTCCGCCGGAAAGGGATACTTCCTATCCCAGCTAGGCGGCACCCCAACGAGACGCGTAGGTTGCTCCCATTCCTTAAGGACAACATCCTCGAAATGCTGTTGACTGGGAAACTCCAAGCGCGGCTTGGTCACCCCAAAAAGCTGACCCTTAGGCCGAGGAGCCGCTTCAGGAGGGTCCAAATCCAAAACCTCAAACATTTGGGCTAGAATGGAAGGCGTGTCGGGGACAGACCCCGTGGCCTGGTCACCCTCAGCACCCAGCAGCTGCTGAACCTCAGGATCATCTGATTCCTCAATAAGCTCACCCTCTTCAAGGGGACGATCTGACCAATCCAGAGCCTCAACAACCTCATCGTCTGAGTCCGGCGGAGGCGGAGACAAGTGTTTCCGCTTAGCCGGAGCCTTCTGAGCGACCACAGCGGAAAACATTTTCTCGAGGCTGGCCAATCGGGCGCATACCTCAGATTGCGAATCACCCCCAATGACAACGTCACACGGGGTCCGGAACAGGCGAGGAGGGGAGGGAGATGGCGCTGCCGAGGAAGGACCAGGCACCGGGGTGCCGGACTGGCGCTCAATGTTCCGCTGTGCACATGGAATACATATAATGACATCATCCCCTGGGAGCGGAGTCCCACACCCCCCACAGAGCCTGGACTGCCCCGAAGGACCGTTTCCGGTATCTTTGGTAGCCTCCATATGGTGAATTTATGGTATTCGCAGTAACCCAGGGCTTTACGCAGTAAGCGACCCGGGATGCCCCTCTAATATATATATATATATATATATATATATATATATATCCCTGAAATGGGGAAATTTGCAAAAACCCAATAAGGAAGGTAACGGCCAACCCCAACTAGCCAGGTATCTAAGACCGGGAGAGCCCTGTAGCATGGGATCCCAGGATCTGAAAAACAAGAGACAACAGTCACTCCAAGCACAACAATAAAAACTGGTGAACACACATATAATACAGTACTGAGACACAAAAGCGGGTCAGGCAAGAACCCCAATGGGGCAGCATAAAAAAGGACTAAATACATATTTTTTTTTTTTTTTTTTTTATATGTATTTAGTCCTTTTTTATGCTGCCCCATTGGGGTTCTTGCCTGACCCGCTTTTGTGTCTCAGTACTGTATTATATGTGTGTTCACCAGTTTTTATTGTTGTGCTTGGAGTGACTGTTGTCTCTTGTTTTTCAGATCCTGGGATCCCATGCTACAGGGCTCTCCCGGTCTTAGATACCTGGCTAGTTGGGGTTGGCCGTTACCTTCCTTATTGGGTTTTTGCAAATTTCCCCATTTCAGGGATATATATATATACAGATGTGTGAGCCAGGGAAGCCCAGTAAGACTCCCAGCCAACTTGCCTAGAGCCAGGCTAAAAGGACCCTGCCGCCACCCCCCAGCGAGGGGGGGGGGCAGAAGACAGTAGAAGCCCCCAGCCCAGTACCAAAAGCAGTATAAAAGGCCTACCTGAACCCCCGCAGCGTGAAATGGCGGCCAGCGCGAGGAGGGAAAGAGAGAAGAGGAGCGGGCCCAGCAGAACGCAGGAGACGCTGTGGCCCCGCCCCTCCCTAACCAGCCAGACAAGACGCGGCCCCGCCCACCCTCCAAGTCAGAGACAGCCGAACAGCGGGCGCCACAAGGAATGGCGCCCGCATATGCCGCCAGGCGGGCCGGCGGCACGCATGCCGCCTGGTCCCACCCGCCTCCAGCATGACAGCCAGCGGGCGCCGAGAGATGATCCTCGGAGCCCTCACATCCAGGCGGGCCGGGCGGCGCGCTCACCGCCAACCCTGGAGATCCAGCCGAGAGGCGGGCGCCAGAACATGGCGCCTGCCCTCAGAAGTGAAACGAGCGGCGGGCCGGCGGCACACACGCCGCCCGACCCGCCCCCTGCACCAACTAAAAGTAGTCCAGGGGGCTCAGGGAGCCCCCAAGCAAAAAGTGACCAGGCAGACGGACGGGCCAGCGCAGCACTCAAGCCACCCATCCCTGCCACACGCACCAAAAACACACTCAACCACACACACAGGCACACATACAAGCCCCACAAACGCAGGGAGAAAGCCAAACGGGAAGGGGAACCTGAAAGTGACATAAGGGCTGGGGCATCCCACATCCGGATCACCAAACCGGATAACCGCATTGCCCCATAATATGGGGTCGAGCGGAGGAGCTAATCTCCTAGGCACCCTAAGTGCCATCTACCCTTGCCCAGCCGACAGCCTAAGCTGGGAGGCTACCAATTAAACAGGGGGTTAATAACAAAAGGAGCCGGGCAGAAATAGACCATGGGGGGGGGGGGGGTGATACCCCGGCTACCCGCAAGCAGGAGACTTCTTTCTTCTGTCTAGTCGCCATCTTGCAGAGAAGAACACTGGGGAATAGTTGGGAGGTACCAGGTATGTATAGACCAGGAGGGGCTTGTTTTTTCTGGACTTCTCTGCAACGTCGCCACCTAGCGGTGAGTATACCCAAGTCTAACTATTTAATATTTGAAGCGGGGTGTGTGACATACTTAGAATACATGTTACTTCTCTCCCTACGTTTCGCCCATACACTGGCTTCATCAGGGGATGAGTCTCTAGTCCAGTTCACTCTGTGTGTCTGCAAACATATAATCAAGAGGATTGTAATAACTTGTTACTTATCGCCCTACTTTTTGCCTGTTACACTGGCTTCGTCAGGAGATGGGTCTCTAGCCCAGTTCAATCTGTGTGTCTGCAAAAATATAATCATGCAGATTTTAATAACTTACTTCTCTCCCTTTCGTCCGTTACACTGGCTTCATCAGGAGATGGGTCTCTAGCCCAGTTCACTCTGTGTGTCTGCAAACATATAATCATGAGGATTGTAAAAACTTGTTACTTCTCTCCCTATGTTTCGCCCATGCACTTGGCTTCATCAGGGGACAAGTCTCTAGTCCAGTTCACTCTGTGTGTCTGCAAACATATAATCATAAGGAATGTAATAACTTGTTACTTATCGCCCTCTTTTTTGCCTGTTACACTGGCTTTGTCAGGGGATGGATCTCTAGCCCAGTTTAATCTATGTGTCTGCAAAAATATAATCATGTGGATTGTAATAACTTGTTACTTGTCTTCCTACGTTTCGCCCAAAAACTGGTTTCATCAGGGGATGGGTCTCTAACCCAGTTCACTCTATGTGTCTGCAAACATATAATCATGAGGATTGTAATAACTTGTTACTCCTCTCCCTATGTTTCGCCCATACACTGGCTTTATCAGGGGATGGGTCACTAACCTAGTCCACTCTGTGTCTGCAAACATATAATAATGAGGATTGTAATAAGCAACTTCATTTTTATAAGGTTATCACAATTCCACATTAAATCCGTCTAACCGGGGCGCAACATAGGGAGAGAAGTAAAATGTTTTCTCAGCCTCTGCAATTACGATCAATGTATAACAGAGAAACAATTGTGATCAGCTACATGGCTCTTGCAAATGTTGACAATGGTTTTATATGTCACTATAGCTGAATAAAAGGTTTCAATAGTACAATAATAATTTATTGTACCAAGTGGGTCCTACCTTTTTGGCACAGGGTTCTAGTGCCACTGCACTACATAAAAAGAGTAAAGTTGTCACTGTTTTTAAGTGGTTTTATTTCAGTGGCCACACCCACTAAATCATGATGTCACCACAGCTCTTTCCTTCAAACTGCCCATCTGTGGACACAAAGAGCACCTAGCCATGCCGCTCCAGGACCACAACCTCCCTCCCAGCTGCAGGGTTTTTCCGGCAAATTCTGACAATAGATCCGCTTGAATAAAGAAGGCGACCATAGCGGCCTCTTCAGTTGACTCAGGTTTCCTTTATAAGAGACACGCATACAACAGCACGTAGATCTTCCAGCATAAAGCGTGCATCCATCGCGGTTCCATCTCACACAACGAGAATCAGTTGCATAAGCCAAAAAGTGACATGATCAAAAGTTTTTAGAACAAAGATGGCCGGGGCTGGCGGCTCTATGCTGGTCGGTGATTGGTCAACTTAATTGTCCCAATAATGTTCTGGGGGATGAGCTATTGAACATGACCAAGAAGCTCTTAAGCAGCAATAACATTCTTCAGCACGCCGGCAGACGGAATAGCAGAGGAGGGGGGGAGGGTACGATTATAGACACTGGTCTTATTTCTGCTAGCGAATATCTGAATCCGTAAAGATGCTCCTGTGGTGGATTTATCCCTCTGCCGTACTGAAGCACTCACTTGCACAATTTTTGGGGGCTCGTCCGGGACACAGCTATGTAACGTCTAAATTCCTCATGGCTCCAAAAATGCCCATGGCGCAAGGTTAAGATGAATGTGTGTTCTTACGGAAGAAAAGAAGCAGAGGAGAGGGATGCTTGCAACATAAAGGTCACTTCTTTACCTTACTCTTACCAAACGGTTCCCACAACCTAAGCGCCTAACGTTCAGATACCTTCCTTAGGATTAAATTAGACCCAGGTCCACTCCCTTAGATGAAGGGACGGGAGCAGATTCAAGTGCACTGAGTGGACAACAGCCCGCGTATGCACCATAGGACCGGGGAGAGGCAAGATGGATCCGGTGACCTGAGGGTTTCAAACAGGGCCTGGGGGAAAGGGCCAAAAGCCAGGATAGTAGCATGTAGCTGTACCGTCCCTGAACTTTTCAATGATGCCAATAAAATCTATATAATTTGAAAGTGGACCAAAACCCAGGATTTTAACTATCCCGGGTTTTGGTTCTTGCCCCCCCCCCCCCCCCCCCCCCCCGGACGCCCTGATGTGTGAAACCCGCCATTCGCCCACTCCAATTCACCTTTCCCCAATCCTACGGCACATGCGTAGCCTCTCATCCAATCAGCGCTCAGATCTGCTCCCTAAGCCTTCATCTAAGGGAGCAGACCCCATCGTCCTGCTGTGTGAAGCCCACTCCAACTCGGCTTTCCCTGGTCCTACGGCACATGCGCGGCCTCTCATCCAATCAGGGTGCTCAGATTTGCTCCCGCCCCTTCATCTAGGGGGGTGACCTCTAGCGCACCTCTGTGTGAAGCCCACTCCAACTCTGCTTCCCCCGATCCTACAGAGCATGTCCAATCCAATCAGCACGCTCAACTGTGCTGATGCAAACTCGGCTAGTCTTAAGGACTCGGCCCAGAGCGTGCCGGTGGCCACATCCTTGCTACCTTCTACCAGGGAGTGTCCGCCATTCACAAATGCCTGGTGCAGATCGGTGGGAGAAGGCGAGCGTACCGAGCGACCGTGGGGGGTTCACACAGCGGGGCATCCCGAAGCTGGATGACCCAAGAGGAGGCAATCAAGCGGCCCTGAAATCCTATAGATTCCAGGGCCATCAGGTTTTGATCCACTTTAAACCTAGTTGTATTGTAGTTTTGCTGATGAGGATGCGTTTTGTTAGGATTACGGTAAAGCACACACACAGCATTAGATATTGCTTCCATGATAGTTGGTTCCAGTTACAAAAAGGTAAATTAATTTTTATGTGCAGCAATCAGTATTGCCCCGGGAAGGGGTGCGTAGGAACACAGTTTCTGGTAAGGGGGTTGGTCCGGTTTAAAGCGGACCAAAACCCACTTTTTTTTTTTTATTTTTTTTTTTTTTTAAACTAGCGTCCCCTGAATTGCTGCCCCCATGAATAGGACCTTTTACCAGTTTTTACTGCTTTTGCTTTACTCTAATGCCAGATAATGGCATCTGTTTTAGCTGTAAAGCTCCGCCTCCTCCATTCATTGCCACTGTTGTGTGTGGCAATTATGTCATGGCCACACCTATGTAATGACTGATCACCTGACATCTTACAGAGAGGAACAGCAAGGACGGTTCAAAAAGTGACTATATCTATTTCTAGTTCTACACCCTAAGAGGAAGTATCGGCAAGGGCTTTGGGCAAATGTATTTCACAAGTTCAGTGGGTTTTGGTCTACTTTAAGAAAAGAGGCTTCCAGCTTTGAATGACATTATATGCTGGTTTTGTCACCCACTCGTCCTGCATAATGGATCTCCATTTCACACAGGACTTTTGGATTAGAACCAAAAACAACTACATAATAAAAGTATTCTAGTCCCACAAAAGCTCTACCCCTATCGTTTCCTCTCTTTAGGACAGCGGTCCCCAACCTGTAGCTCGGGAGCCATATGTGGCTTGCAGACCCCTGTTGTGTGGCCGCAGGCAGTCACTAGACCAGAGGACTGGTGATGTGGGGTAGGCAGAGGCGCGCCGCCTCCCTCGCGCCCCTCTAGGCGTGCGCGCCCCCGCGCCGGCCGTCTGTGAATGGCCGGCGCGGGGGCGCGCGCGTCAAGAGGGACGCGCGGGAGGCGGCGGCGGAGGAGCCACGGACAAGCGGCTGTCAGATCGCTTGTCCGTCGGCGCTGGGAGCGGGGAGAGGTGAGTTTTCCTGGTGTTTGGGGGGGTTTCACACAGCGGGGCACCCCGATCAGGGGTGCCCCACCGAAGTGGACCAAGACCCAGGATAGTCAAAATCCTGGGTGTTGGTCCACTTTAAGTACTTACATTGGACCAAAACCCACAGAGATCGGCCCAGGAATCTATAAGATTCTCGGGCGGATTGATTCCCTCGCCCCAGGGCATTCAGAATGAGGATGTGTCGCTGCGTGAAACCCCTCAGGTTTCCCAAAAACTCACCTTCTTTCCCGGTCTAAGGGAACATGCGCAAGTAGTGTCCGCATCCCCGCTATCCCTCTAGCAGGGCATGTGACTGTGCAAGGCATTTGTGAATGGCCGGCACAGGCACACTCCCAGTTAGAGGGTAGAAGGAGATGCAGCCACCAGCGCACTCAGATCCGCTCATATTGGACGAGCTCCTGGACGAAGGGGCTAGAGCGGATCTGAGCGTACTGATTGGACGAGCGTTCGCGTCATAGGACCGGGAAGAGGTGAGTTTGGTCGGGCGACCTAGGGAGTTTGACACACCTCCAATCGGGGTACCCCAGGGGCAAGCACCAAAACCCAGAACAGTCAAAATCCTGGTCCACTTTAAAGAGGAACTCTGGTCAGAAAAGGCCAGAATCCCTCTTTAATATGCAGCGGCGTAGCAGCCGCATCGCCCTTTGCATCGTCACCGTATATACTACAGAGTGGGGGGCACCCGGATACTCACCACTTGCGCGTCCCTCATGTTCAGCCTATCAGGGTGGCCTGAGCACATTACTGTGCAGCCGCTTATTGTACAAGCCCATAGGCTGCTCCACGTGGAAATATCCAGAAGAGGCGAGTATCCGGACAGCCCCATTACGTAGTATAGTGGCGTCTATGCACAGCGTGTATATTATAAAGGAGATGCCCAAACTCCATCTTTAAAGCAGACCAACAGTCACAAATTACCTGAGCCAGACCAACACAACAAACAGTGCTCATATACACCCCTCCCCGGGGCAATTTATATTGCAGCTCATAAAAATTTATTTTCCTTTTTCTAAAACCTGCTGGATTAAATTTGAACAAGTTGGTGGTTCAAGGACTTGCAGGTCAGCTGTAAACAGGAAGTGCTGCTGGGCTTCCTGTTACTGTGCATTGTCAGTTATGCCAGGTGGATAAGAAAGCTCCAAAATGGCCGCTTCCTTTCTTTTCAACTGTGCCAGGCTGTTGGTCTGGTTTAAGTGATTATGCACTTTTTTTTTTAATCGTAACTAACTATAAGAGTTATACAGATGCAGCATTAGAAGAGAGATTTCTATCACAGTAGCACAATGAAGAGATCACTGTCACAAAGTTAGCTGTCAAGCTGTACACATTGTAACCACAGGGTGTGCGACTGACTGCTATACAATGTAACACATCAGGGATTAGACATTGATATATTTTAGCAGCAGTCACGCACCTGGTTGTTTTACAATGTAACACAGCAAGCAGTTGGGCAGCTGGACTCCTCTTGTGCTTGTTACAGTGCAGCAGCACAGCGTGAATTTTACTATTCTCTGTGCTACGGTCACTGTATGATTCCTAAGATCTATTCAAGTCAGGCGAGGCTCCTCCCCCCAACATCTCGGTGCCAAATGTGGCTTTAATGGCAAGAAAGGTTGGGGACGACTGCTTTGGGACATTCCCTTAAAGCTCCTCCTAAAAACATCGGATCTGCCTTCCCATGTTACATCGTCAGTGACAGGACCGAGTAAGGGATATCTAAGAAGCACAGATGACGCTAAAACGGGGACCTGTCCATACGACCTTTTTGATTTTCTTTTAAAAAAAATCTGTGTCCACAAATGAAACTAAATCTGAAGAGGTCTCTGTAAGACTTCTAAGATCTATACAAGTCAGACGAGGCTCCTCCCCCCAACATCTCGATGCTGAATGTGGCTCTTCTGGTCTCATTTGTCTGTACACCCTCCTTGATTTTCTTTTAAAAAACATCTGTGTCCACAGATGAGACTAAATCTGAAGAGGTCTCTTTATAACTTCTAAGATCTATACAAGTCAGACGAGGCTCCTCCCCCCCCAACATCTTGGTGCCGAATGTGGCTCTAATGGCAAGAAAGGTTGAGGGCTACTGCTTTGGGACCTTCCCTTAAACCTCCTCCTACAAGCATCGGATCCGCCTTCCCCCGGTTTCCATGTTATGACGTCAGTGACAGGACTGAGTGAGGGATATCTAAGAAGCACAAATAAGGCTAAAACGGCGACTTGTCGATAATTTGCCTGTAATTTGTGTCCACAGGTAAGACAGAGATGGAGGTATAATAATTTCCATCCCAATACCGAACAGTTTTTTCTCCCTCTATAGGAGTTATAATAGTTGAGGATATGGTGTTCTTTTCGCCCTCTCTAACTCCTAGTCAAGGACAACCTAGGTTCCTTAAAACAGCCTGCACCCTTTCCAGCAGCTAGGGTAAGTCAAGTTATCAAAGGGTAGGATGAGAAAGCCGATGTGTAGCTTTGTCTGTAGCCCCTCAGAATACCCACAATGCCCCATATCTATGAAGCAATCATAGCATATTCCATATTCAAACCCTATGGGTACCAACACCCATCCATGCACCACTGTGGGCCTCAGGAATGAGCTAGAGGGCCTCACTTTCTTCAGGGTTAGATCCGCTTTGAAGATACTGCGCGCAGGTTCCCCCCGCTCTGTTTTCCGTCTGCCACAAAGCATGGCTGCCGAAAGGGCGGGAGACTTCATGCGTCTTGACTTCCCCAAGATCCGATCAGTACCAATGAAATGGTTAAAAAACATTCCCCTCAGAATTCTAACTTCTTTTTATGGATGCGTTCGAAGTGTTTGGCCAAGCCCTCCTTCCTGGCGAACAGGTTGCCGCACTCAATGCAGATGAAGGGCTTGATGTCCGTGTGGGTCATTTTGTGCTTGGCCAGGTTGGACTGGTTGGCGAAGCCGCGGCCGCACTGGGGGCAGGTGTAGGGCTTTTGGCCGGTGTGGATGATGCGGTGGGAGATGAGGTTGGACTGGTTGGCGAAGGCTTTGCCGCACTCTGCGCACATGTATGGCCGCTCGCCCGTGTGGATGACCTGGTGGGCGTTCAGGCAGGACTTGCTGGCGAAGACTTTGTTGCAGACAGAGCAGGAGAAGGGCTTCTCGCCCGTGTGGATGCGGAGGTGCTTCACCAGGGCCGGGTTGTTGCTGAAGCAGCGGCCGCACGCGGGGCACTGCACCGGTTTCTCGCCGGTGTGGACCTTCTCGTGGGCCTTCAGGTTGAACTTGGTGACGAAAAGCTTCCCGCACTCGGTGCAGGCGAAGGGCTTCTCGCCCGTGTGCACCCGCTGGTGGGCCACCAAGCTGGGCTTGTAGCGGAAGCACTTGTTGCACTCGATGCAGGTGTAGGGCTTCTCGTCCGAGTGGGAGCGCTGGTGCTTGGTCAGATACGAGTACAGGCTGAAGCCCTTGCCGCACTCGCTGCAGATGAACTGTTTGGGCTTGTCCGCAGGCTGTCCATACTCGTCCATGGCCCGGCCGCCGCTTTGCGAGGCCTCAGAGACGTCCTGCCAGCTCGGGTCGCTGTAGTCATTGGCGTATCCTGCGTAGGAAGGAAAGTAAGAAATCAATGCGATTCAGCATTCACAGGCACGGAGCGGGGCATGCTGGAAATTGTAGTTTGTTTGCCCATCTGTCCCTATTGCGCAACTCTAGCTCTGAGCTACAATCCCGGCATGAAGCGCGGAGATATGCGTGTGAAAGGCCCCCTTGAGAAGCTGTGGGCGGAGCGTGCGGGGTAGCGGCTCTGTCTACTTGGACCCCATTTATTCATTTTATGGGCGGTAGCTATATATTAGTATAAGATTATCATTCAGCAACTTTGGCTTTTTCTATCTGGTGATGCTTTCTATGAATTTAAATGGCTCTTGATTATTTAGGTATATCTGTGCAAGTCCCCTGTTGGGATAGAGATCCCTATATGTCTCTATATGTCTGACCTTAATCAGGTGCTTTATAAAAAATTAAGAAAAAAGATATATATTTTCATTCTTTTTTTTTTTTATACATTTTTTATAAAGCACCTGATTAAGGTTGATATTGTATTGGGGGTTGGCTTGCTCCAGATAGAGATAGATATCTCCATCTGGAGCAAGCCAACCCCTAATACAATATCATAGATAGATTTAGATAGATAGATAGAGAATATATATCTCTATATCTATCTACATATCTCTATATCTATCTACATATCTCTATATCTATCTACATATCTCTATATCTATCTACATATCTCTATATCTATCTACATATCTCTATATCTATCTACATATCTCTATATCTATCTATCTACATATCTCTATATATCTCTATATCTATCTATATCTCTACATCTATCTATATCTCTACATCTATCTATATCTCTACATCTATCTATATCTCTACATCTATCTATATCTCTACATCTATCTATATCTCTACATCTATCTATATCTCTACATCTATCTATATCTCTACATCTATCTATATCTCTACATCTATCTATATCTCTACATCTATCTATATCTCTACATCTATCTATATCTATCTATATATCTATATCTATCTATTAGGGATGTCAAAAAATACAATTCTGTGAAATACTCACCTGTAGAATTGATATTATAAGTATACAGTACGTCCTGCTCCAGATATAGTACTTACACTTGGGTTATCCTCCGCCAGATGGCGCTGCACTGCAGAGACATGTAAAACAGGCTCCTCCCGGCCCCTCAAATACCCGGGGACCTCCCACAAATCCCCAGCATTGAAAAGCAGAGAACAAGAAGCCGGGAGAATATAACCACCAAAAACTGGTAACTATAACAATGATGACAATCACCATACAAGGGATCCAGAATAATGCAAAAACCAGGGTGGGGTAGAGCAGGACGTACTGCATACTTATAATATCAATTCTACAGGTGAGTATTTCACAGAATTGTATTATTCTTAGTATACAGTACGTCCTGCTCCAGATAGATTACTTACACTTGGGACATCCAATAGCAGTGTCCATAAGCAGGGTGGGATCCCCAACAAAAGGTAACAGCAGACAGTTTAAACCACCGCCGCCTGCAAAACCTTGGGGCCAAAAACAGCATCAGCTGAGGCCCTAACATCAGCCTTGTAAAACTTTGAAAAGGTATGAACAGAAGACCAAGTAGCGGCCTTGCAAACTTGTCCAACAGAAGCCTGGTGCTGGAAGGCCCAAGAGGCACCAATAGCACGAGTAGAATGAGCAGTAAGGCGGAAGGAAGGATTCCTCCCCTTAGCAGAACAGGCCTGAATCACAGCCTGACGAATCCATTCGCTAATAGTAAACTTGGCAGGAGCCAAACCCTTCCTAGGACTGGAAGGGACCACAAAAAGAGCATCAGTTTTCCTGAAGGACACAGTGACAACCAGGTAATACTTCAAACACCTGACCACATCCAAGGAATGCAGAACCCTTTCCTTAGCGTTGCTAGGATTAGGGCACAATGAAGGAAGAACAATAACCTGATTCAAATGAAAAGCAGACACCACCTTAAGCAGAAAGTCCGGCTTAAGGCGGAACACCACCTTATCCTGGTGTCTCTCAAGTAATGGGGGCTGGATAGACGGGGCGCCAGCTCAGACCCACGCCTAACCGAAGTAATAGCCACCAGAAAGACAACCTTGAGGGTAAGTCCAGCCAGAACAGCATCCTGTATAGGCTCAAAGGGAGCACCCTGCAAGGCAGACAAGACCAAGTTCAAATCCCAACAGGGACCATAGGTTTACGTGGGGGACACACATGAGTGACCCCCTGAAAGAAGGTCTTAACCAAGAAAAACTGAGCAAAGACTTCTGAAAGAAGGCAGACAGGGCAGAAACCTGACCCTTCAGAGTACTGAGTTTTAGACCCAACTCCAACCCATGCTGTAAAAGCTCCAGAACCCTGGGGACTGAGAACACCCAACAGGGAAGAGACCTAGACTCACACCAAACAAGGTAGGTATGCCATACCCTATAATAGATGGAAAAAGAAGTTTTCTTCCTAGCCTTCACCATGGTATCCACCACCGAGGCAGACAAGCCTTTCTCTATCAAGGAGGAGGTTTCAGCAGCCAGGCCGTCAAGGCCAGAGTTTGTAATTGGGATGGCATAAGAGGCCCTGAGTGAGCAGATCTGGCACTCCTGGCAGAACAGACTGATCTACTGCCATCTGTACCAGGTCTGGGAACCACACTGTTTTGGCCACCTGGGGGCCACCAGAATCACTGGCACCCTTTCCAGAGCAATCTAGCACAGGACCCTGCCTAGCAGGGGGAATGGAGGAAAGACATACAGAACAGAATGTCCTGCCATGACAGTACTAAAGCATCCGAGGTCACGGCCAGAGGATCCTGGGACAGGGAGACAAGAGCCGGAAGCTAGTGATTGTGAGGGGACACAAACAGATCCATATGTGGTTGGTCCCCACGGTGACACAGGGAATGGAATACCCTGTTGCAGAGGGACCCCCCCGGAATGTGTACCACTGATATGCAGGGAACATTGGCCTCCACCCAGGTCAGGATCGGAGACACTTCCTGGAGGACCCTCTTGCTCCGGGTCCCTCCCTGATGGTTGATGTAGGCAACTGCCGAGTTAGAACTAACCTGAACGCTCACGGTTTCAAACATTGATAGGTGTACGGGACTCCTAAGGGCCCCACCTCCCCTGGAACCACAGGGACTTCCAGAACCCCCCCCCCCCCCCCCCGCAACCTGATAGACTGGCATCCATGGTGACCGTCTCCCAGAAAGGGGCAAGAAAGGATCTGCCCCCCAACAGGTTCCTTGAGTCCATCCACTACAAAAGGGACCTCCTTACCAGGGTGGAAGGCACACAGACCCTGTCCAGAGAAGCTGGGTCCTTGTCCCATACAAACAATAGGAGAAGTTGCAGAAGCCCCCAAGGGGGACTGAGCATAAGGGACCGCTTCCAAGCACGCCACCATCAGGCCCACCAGCTGCATCCCCTGCCTGGTGGAGGGACGGGGACAGCTAGGAAGGACAGAGCCCGTGCAACCAGATTGTCCACTTTCTGCTGAGGAAGGAAGATCCTTGCCTGAACTGTCTCCAGATTCATTCCTAGGAATGGAGCTACCAAGGAAGGGGACAGTGAGGACTTGGGGTGGTTGATCACCCATCCAATGACTCCCAGATGGACACAACCAGCTGAATATCCAACTTAGCCTGATATAGAGACTGGGAAGTAATGAGGACATCCAGGTAGGGCAGCACGCGGGCGCCCTTTGGTCTCATCAGAGACATCACCCCCGTCAGCACCTTGGTGAGCACTCTGGGAGCTGAAGAGAGGCCAGATGACAAGGCCACAACTTGGCAGTGTTGGTCTTCCAACGTGAATCTGAGGAACCTTGGTGTCCTGAAAACACAGGGATGTGAAAATAGGCATCTTTGATCTCCACAGACGGCATGAAGCCCCCGGGGCGCAAGGAGCTGATGGCCGAGCGCAGAGTTTCCATGCAGAAAACGCCTATCCCTGACGATTTGCTGAAGATCTGTAAATCCAGAATGGGCCAGACTGACCCATCCTTTTGGGGAACTGTGGAAAGGTTGGTGTAGAGTCCCTTGCCTCTGTCTGTTAAGGGAAATCTGCAAATGACCCCCAGACCCCGCAGGCCTTGCACGGCCTGCGCCAACACCTGAGCAGAGGCAGGGACCAGGAGTACCCGTCTTGGGGGAGGCCGCACAGCAAACTCTATGTTGTAGCCGGAGGACACTACCTCCTGAATCCACCGGTCTGAGGCGTGATGCCTCCAGACATGAGCAAAGTGCCGCAGCCGTACCCTCACCCAGACGGGCAAGGGCGCCCCATCATGCTTGAGGGGACTTGGGAGAAGATTTGGGCTTAGCCCCCCCGGAGGAGCCAGGGCGTTGTCTGCTGCTCCTGGGGCAGGAATCTGCGCGAGCCCCCGCAAAGGACACCCCTGGTTCCTGTTTAACACCATGGCAGGGGGTAGAAGGGGGGCCCTGGCCCCGAAGGGGCCGAGACAGCCGCCTGTGCTGGGGTAACTTACCTCTCTTACCAAACAGGTCTAGACGGGCCCCAAACAGGCGTAGCACCTTGAAAGGAAGCCCAGTAAGGGCCTTCTTCGCAGCATTGTCAGCACCCCACTGTCACAGCCAGACCAAGCGACGTATAGGGCAGAAGTTCTTGCACACATTCTGATGGTGTCATCCAATGCTAATAGGATAAATTTAACAAACACATCACAACTGGAGAGTGCATTAAACACCTCCCAAGGGAGATCATCAGGGGCAAGATCAAGCATTTTTCTGATGAGGGTTCTAGTGGCCACAGCAGTAATGGCAGAGGCACAGACCGGGCGCAGCGCCGTCCCCGCACATGCAAAGGCGTGGGAGGCCAGCAGGTCAATGCGCCGGTCCTCAGCATCCCGAAGGCTAGTATAATCAGGGGGATGCAAGACGGGTGTTAGATAGCCCTATGATCGGGACATCCACCTCGGGGGGGAAAGACCAACATTTAACCACCTCAGGGGGAAAAGGATACTTACTATCCCAATCCCTTGGAACCCCAGGACGTTTACTGGGGCACTCCCATTCCTTGAGCACAAGGGTAAGGAAATGTGCCTGCTCTAGAAATTCCAAACGTGATGTTGCTGTATGGAAACGCTCCCCTCTTTGCCTGGGAGCCTCACCAGTGAGAGAGATAGACAGAACCTCAAAGATCTGGATCAATAATCTGTCAGTGTCATCCTGGGCCCAGGGGTCCGAGCCAGAATCATCATGACCCTTCGGTCTCTCATCAGATGAGCCTGAGTCAGAAAAGAGCTCTCCTTCATCAGAAGGGGTATAGCCACACAGATTCATAAACTCCTGAGATCCCAAAGGGAAAACAGTAACATAAGGCGTCAAGTGCCGCTTTTTACCAGGGCCCTTACGCGCTAAAGACCTCACAATAATCTGTTCAGCCGTAGGCAGTCTAGAAGACACATCAAGCTGAGAATCCCCGCTTGTATGCGACTCAGCAGGAGTGAGATTTAAGCTTGGGGGAGTAGGTGAAGTGCAACGAGGTGTAGCCACTGGCAGGCCAGATTGCAAGGCCAGCGCTTGCTCAGCACAAGGTATGCAGACCCGCGTGTTGTCAGCATCAGCATGGGGTTGTCCACACGCCATACACAGCCGGTCTTGTCCCAGGGGGACCCCGGTCACATTATCCTGAGATGCCTCCATATGGTGATTTTTAGGCACAATATGCCAGTAGGGATTGATGCTATACAGCAACCCTGGATGCCCCAATGACCCGCTAGGGAAGTGGGAGTAATTTTACAAGGCCCGACTATCAATTACAACGGGCCGGGAGAAGCCAATGGATTCGCCCGTCTGAAAGACACAATGAGAAGAAAGGGGTGTCAGAACCGAAAAACACTACAATGAGCATAAAGCCGCCCGCGAGGGCACTTACGGACCACTGTGAGTAGGAACGTCACACGCGCGCGCGACCTGACAACATGGCGCCGAGTACCTCGGAGGGCGGGCCAGAGCGGGCCGTGACGCAAAGTGCGCCAAGCCAGGCCCCGCCCCCCTGATGGGCGCAAAGTCCAACAAGCAGCCAATGAGGACGCCGAAGCGTCTGAGGTAACGCCGCCGCCCGGCGCGGAACATCCAAATGAAGGAAAAAGGCGCACGCGGCGGCATTTGTCATGAGTAAAATATACAATTCTGTGAAATACTCACCTGTAGAATTGGTATTATAAGTATACAGTACGTCCTGCTCCAGATAGATTACTTACACTTGGGTTATCCTCCGCCAGATGGCGCTGCACTGCAGAGACATGTAAAACAGGCTCCTCCCGGCCCCTCAAATACCCAGGGACCTCCCACAAATCCCAGCATTGAAAAGCAGTGAACAAGAAGCCGGGAGAATTTAACCACCAACTGGTAACTATAAAAATGATAACAATCACCATACAGAGGATCCAGAATAATGCAAAAACCAGGGTGGGGTGGAGCAGGACGTACTGTATACGTATAATACCAATTCTACAGGTGAGTATTTCACAGAATTGTATTATTCTAAGTATACAGCACGTCCTGCTCCAGATAGATTACTTACACTTGGGACATCCAATAGCAGTGTCCATAAGCAGGGTAGGTTCCCCAACAAAAGGTAACAGCAGACAGTTTAAGCCACTGCCGCATGCAAAACCTTGCGGCCAAAAACAGCATCAGCTGAGGCGCTCACAACAACCTTGTAAAACTTTAAAAAGGTATGAACAGAGAACCAAGTAGCGGCCTTGCAAACTTGTTCAACAGAAGCCTGGTGCTGGAATGCCCAAGAGGCACCAATAGCACGAGTAGAATGAGCAGTAAGGCAGAAGGGAGGATTCTTCCCCTTAGCAGAATAGGCCTGAATCACAACCTGACGAATCAATTTGCTAATAGTAGACTTGGCAGGAGCCAAACCCTTTCTAGGACCAGAAGGGACCACAAAAAGAGCATCAGTTTTCCTGAAGGCCGCAGTGACTACCAGGTAATACTTCAGACACCTGACCACATCCAAGGAATGCAGAACCCTTTCCTTAGCGTTGCTAGGATTAGGACACAATGAAGGAAGAACAATATCTTGATTTAAATGAAAGGCCGACACCACCTTAGGCAGAAAGTCTGGCTTAAAGCGGAACACCACCTTGTCCTGGTGTCTCTCATAGTATGGGGGCTGAATAGACAGAGCCGCCAGCTCCGACACACGCCTGACCGAAATAATAGCCACCAGAAAGACAACCTTGAGGGTAAGCACAGCCAGAGCAGCATCCTGCATAGGCTCAAATGGTGCACCCTGCAAAGCAGACAAAACCAAGTTCAAATCCCAAACAGGGACCATAGGTTTACGTGGGGACGCACATGAGTGACCCCCTGAAAGAAGGTCTTAACCAAGGAATGCTGAGCAAAAGACTTCTGAAAGAAGACAGACAGGGCAGAAACCTGACCCTTCAGAGTACTGAGTTTTAGACCCAAATCCAACCCATGCTGTAAAAACTCCAGAACCCTGGGGACTGAGAACACCCGACAGGGGAGAGACCTAGACTAGAGTCTGCCAGTAGATTCTCTGCCCCCGGGATATACACAGCCAAAATGCATTGAACATTGGCCTCCGCCCATGTCAGAATCCGCGACACCTCCTGGAGGGCCCACCTGCTCCGGGTCCCTCCCTGATGGTTGATGTAGGCAACCGCCGTCCTGTTGTCTGAGCACACCTGCACAGACAGACCCTTCAGGTGATTGGTCAACTGCTCCAGTACCAACCGAATTGCCCATAGTTCCAGAATGTTGATGGGTAAGTGGGCCTCCTGAGGGCCCCACCTCCCCTGGAACCGCAGGGACTTCCAGAATCCCCCCCAACCTGACAGACTGGCATCCGTGGTGACCCTCCCCCAGGAAGGGGCTAGAAAAGACCTGCCCCCCAGCAGGTTCCTGTGGTCCAGCCACCACGAAAGGGACCGTCTGACCAAGGGGGGGAGCACAAAGACCCCGTCCAAGGACGTTGGGTCCTTGTCCCATACTGACAGAAAGTTGTAGAGGCCTCAAATGGAACTGAGCAAAGGGCACCGCCTCGAAGCTCGCCACCATCAAGCCCACCAGCTGCATTCCCTGCCTGAGGGAGGGCTGGGGACACGAGAGCAGGAGCCTCACCTGCGCAGTTAAAGCTTCCACCTTCTGTTGAGGAAGGAATATCCTTGACTGAACCGTATCCAGAATCATTCCCAGGAATGGAGTCACCGAAGACGGGGACAGAGATGACTTGGGGTGACTGATCACCCAGCCGAAGGACTTCAAGGTGGACACCACCAGCTGAGTGTCCAACTCTGCCTGCTGTTGAGACCGAGAGGTGATGAGTATGTCGTCCAGGTAGGGCAACACGCGTATGCCCCTTGACCTTACCAGAGACATCACCCCCGCCAGCACCTTGGTGAACACTCTGGGAGCTGAAGTGAGGCCAAATGGCAAGGCCACAAATTGGTAATGTTGATCTTCCAACGTGAATCTGAGAAACCTTTGGTGTCCCGGGAACACAGGGATGTGAAGGTAAGCATCTTTGATGTCCACAGACGTCATAAAATCCCCTGGGCGCAGGGAGCCGATGGCCGAGCGCAGAGTTTCCATGCGAAAGCGCCTGTTCTTGACAAAATTGTTGAGGATCTTTAAATCCAGAATGGGCCTGACTGACCCATCTTTTTTGGGCACTGTGAAAAGGTTGGAATAGAACCCCTTGCCCCTTTCTCTTAAGGGGACTCCCAGATCCAGAAGTCCTTGCACGGCCTGCATCAAGACCTGAGCTGAGACAGGGTCCTGGGGGATCCGGGACCTGATGAATCTTGTGGGGGGCCGCACAGTAAACTCTATCTTGTAACCAGAGGACACTACTTCCTGAATCCACCGGTCTGAGACATGGCGCCTCCAGACGTGAGCAAAGTGCTGTAGCCGTCCCCCCACCCTGACGGGCGAGGGCGCCCCATCATGCCTGAGGGGTCTTGGGAGGGGCTTTGGGCTTGGACCCCCAGGAGGAGCCAGGACGTCGTCCTCTGCTCCTATGCCAGGAATCTGCACGAGCCCCCGCGAAGGACACCCCTTTTCCCTGCTTAGCACCTCGGTAGGGGAGTGAAAGGGGGCCCTGGCCCCGAAAGGGCCGAGACTGCCGCCTGCGCTGGGGTAACTTACTTCCTTTAGCAAAGAGGTCTAGGTGGTCCCCAAACAGGCGTAGCCCCTTAAATGGAAGCCCAGTAAGGGCTTTCTTAGCAGCATTGTCAGCAACCGCGCGGCGTATAGCTACCGCCAAGGCAGAAGATCTGGCACACATCCTAATGGCATCTTCCGATGCAGACAGTTAACAAACACATCACAGTTAGACAGTGCATTAACCGTATCAGGTGGCAATTCATCAGGGCCTTCGAGTACATTTCTGAACAGGGCCCTGAGCGCCACAGAAGTAATGGCCAAGGCGCAAACCAGGCGCAGCGCCGCCCCCACAAATGCAAAGGCATGGCATGCCAATTGGTCAATGCGCCGGTCCTCAGAATCCCGCAGCGTAGTAGTGTCGGGGGAGTGCATAGTAGAGGTGTTAGACAGCCCTAGAATAGGAGCATCGACCTCGGGGGGGCGATGACCAGCACTTGACCATATCAGCAGGAAAGGGATACTTTCTGTCCAAACTCTTAGGTATCCCGGGAAGTCTACTGGGATGTTTCCACTCCTTAAGCACAAGGTTATTGAAATGGGTTTACTCAGGAATTCCAACCGAGCCTTAGCAGTATGAAAGAGCTCACCCCTTTGCCTGGGAGCCAGACTCGTCATGACCCCTGGGTCTCTCGCCAGATGACCCTGAGTCAGAGAACAGCTCCCCTTCGTCCGAGGGGGTATAGCCATATAGATGCAACAAGTCGTCAGACTCCGTAGGGAAAAGAGTGGCATCAGGGGTTAAGTGACGCTTTTTAGCGGTGGCCTTACGCGCTAAGGTATTAGCAATCAATTTTTCAACACTGGCCAGTCTAGCAGACACATCAGGATGAGAATCCCCGCTGGTATTGGGGGTTAGACTCAAGCTTGGGGGAGTAGGTGAAGTGAGGCGAGGTGCAGGCCCAGCCACCGGAGGGGCGGGAAGTACCGTTAGCGCCTGCTGTGCGCAGGGAACACAGACCCGTGCATTGTCACGGCTGATAGGCGAGACCCCACAAGCTACACACAGACGAGCTTGTCCCGAAGGAACCCCAGTCACGTTATCCTGGGATGCCTCCATATGGTGATTAATAGGCAAAATAGGCCAATAGGGATTGACGCTGTAAGCTACCCTGGATGACCCAATGACCCGCAGGGAAGTGGGAGTAAATATACTAGGCCCAACTGAGAATTACACCGGGCCAGGAGAAGCCACTGGATTCACCTGTCTGAAAGACACGATGGGAAGGAGGGGCGTCAGAACCATGCACAGTAAGCAATGAGCATAAAAGTCGCCCGCGAGGGCACTTACAGACCGCGTAAGGGGGGACCGTTACACATGCGTGCGCGCGTGACTATACATCAAAATGGCGCCAAGCGAACCTCGAAGGGCCAGGCACCCGCCCCCCCCGAAGAGCGCGAAGCTCTAAGACAGCAGCCAATGATAACGCCGCAGCGTCTGAGGCGACGCCGCCGTCCGCCGCGGGCATCCAAAGGAGGGAAAAGACGAGCGCGCGCGCGCGCGGCGGCGGCGGCCATGTAATAGTAAAACCAGACAAGCCAGCGCGGCGGCTGACACCACATATCTAGTCATACACGTAATCACTATACGCACTGACCCCCCCCCCCTTCTTTCCCCCCTGAAGGCTACGGAGAGAATGAGGGAGGATGGCGGCCCTTTGTACAGGACCCACCGCTACACAGGGTATGTGGCAATAATGCGGGAGGGACATCCCATAAGGCTCACCATCAGCCTAAACCGCCTACCCGTTGGTGGGGGACTGCGGTGGAGCAGCGCTCCATAAGCACACACGGTGCCGCCTACCTTCATCCGACCAGCGCAGCCTAGGCTGGGAGGCACATCTTGTCGAAGAGGACGGGTGGGAATAATCCAACAGGGCCGCAGGCTTTAATAGCCCCGCTCACCTGCGACAGAGTGATAACTTCATGTCTTCGCAGTCAGCACTGCAGAGAAATCTGGGGATTTGTGGGAGGTCCCCGGGTATTTGAGGGGCCGGGAGGAGCCTGTTTTTGCATGTCTCTGCAGTGCAGCACCATCTGGCGGAGGATAACCCAAGTGTAAGTAATCTATCTGGAGCAGGACGTACTGTATACTAAGAATAAAATATTTTCTGCAAAATATCGAGATATTTCATTAGGCGACATTGGATCGATTTAAAATATGGCCGAATCGAACTTTTACAAATTGTTGTGAACTGTCGTTTGCCTTCTATCACGCTACACTGCCCGTCCAGCAGTGTAGCATAACGGGTGGTGGCGGGCCATAGCGTGACCAGGGACGGGTGGCGGCAGCTGTAGCGTGACCAGGGACGGGTGGCGGCGGGCTGACACTTCGGCCCAGTCGGAGCACTGACAGCCCCATCTAGACTAGAGTGTAGGCTTTGCGACATCCTGGCGCATATCAGAGGACGCCTGGTGCGCGAGTCACTGGTTGCCGGGTATATTTGCCCAGCCGGGTGACATTGCATCCGCCCCTCTCCTCTTTAAGTGGACCAACACCCAGGAGAATCGGCCTATAAGATTCCCGGGCCGATCCAATCCCACCCTGCGGGGCATCCAAAATCGGGATGTCCCGCTGTGTGAAAACCCCCCAGGACACCCGCAAACCTTACCTGAATCCCGGTCCAACAGCGCATGCGCGGGCCGCATCTCGCGCTTCTCTCTAGCAAGGCGCATGCCCGCACAGCCTATTTGTGAATGGCCAGCGCGGGCGCGCTCCCTGTTAGAGGGAAGCATGTGATGCGTCCGCCAGCGTGCTCAGAGCCGCTGAGGTAAGACGTCGGTTTTGACGCACATACCTCAGCGGCTCCGAGCACACCGAATGGCCAAGCGGCCGTGCATGCAGCATAGCAGCAGGGTGAGGTGAGTTTTATCGGGAGATCTGGGGGGTTGTACATAGCAGGGCACCGCGGGGAAGTGGACCAAAACCCAGGATACTCAAAATCCTGGGTGTTGGTCCACTTTAAGGAGACTGCAAGGTTCTGGTTGCTACTAGCCACGCTTTGGAGGTGGGGGGAGCCCCATTGCTCCAATCCTGTGTTTGGATTTATTTTGCGGGGGAAACTGGGAACACAGTGCGATTATTAGTAGTACCATATATTGTTTTGAGTCAATGTTAAATATATGTTACTACTGTTCAAAGCTAAAACACAGAGTAAATTTCATGCACTTGTCAACGCACGCCCCTCACCACTCGAGTGCAACTGCTGCTGCTAATAACAGCACTGAAATCTGGTGAGGGGCGTGTTTGCATAGAAAAAAAGTGCATGTACCACGGGATAATCTCTACAATGAGTGTTTGGACTTATTTGAAGCTTGTGTTTTATCAACATTATTGCTGAACTTTTTTTAGGAATAAGAGGTTCAGCATGTCGAGCAGATCTTAAAGTGGACCAAAACCTACAGTGATCACCCCGGGAAACTATAGGGTTTTCAAAGCTATATTCATTAAAAAAAATATATATATTAAGAAAAAAAAAATTGCAATATATCGCCTTTGAGACAGAATCGGGATATATCGTATAGTCATACATGTATTGTTCAATTCACACACCTAATATATATATTTTAATTTTTATATATATATATATATTTTTTTTTTAGATACATATTTTTTATATATATTTTTTGCACAGTGGGTAGCAGGCCAATCTATTTATGTATCATTTACTGTATTATCATGGTCCTAGTAAGGCAGTGGTTTTAATCTTTGTCTCGTCTGGTTCTGTTTGTGTGTATTTATGGATTTGTGGCCTTCATAAAGTTATCTGTGTATTTTTTAAGATATTTTGGATGTTGTGCCCATTTCTTGGCCCTATTATAAATGTTCTTGCTATCTGTATTTGCTGTTTTGGGGTCAGGGGAGCACCTCTTAGTGGATAGCTCTTTTTTGGTCATTGATTTGGATTAGTGGTGGCCACTATATGAATACGAGTGTGAAAGGCCGCAGCCGCATGTCTTTGCACTGCATGTTGCGCAATAGGGACAGAGGGGCAAACAAATTACAAATCCCCCCCCCCCCCAAAAAAAAAGGAGGCAGAACATCCACTAGAAAGGAAAGTCGATTCCTCACTCACCGGGATCGATTTCCACAGGCTCCTCCTCCTCTTTGATTTGAAAGTCATCAGGCTGCTCTGTCTGGGTGGTGGCGTCGCCTCTGCCGCTGTCATCTTGCTGAAGAGGAAAGGGCGAAATCAGAGTTAGGAGTGATCAGCCTCATGGAAAACAATATAGAGATGAATGAAAGCGATCCCACACCCCTTCATTACGTTAAAGTGGACCAAAACCCACGCCCCAAAATCTATAAAATTCCAGGGCCGCTGGACTCCCTCTCCCTGGGGCATCCAGAATCGGTGTGAAACCACCCAGGTCGAGTGAAACCCCACCTTCATTCCCTGTCCAACGGCGTATGCGTGAGCAGTGGCTGCATCCCCGCTATCCCTTTAGCAGGGTGCATGCCCGGTAGCGGGGGATGCGCCCGCCAGCACGCTCTGATGCGCTCGTATTAGACGAGCTCCTGGACGTAGGACATCTGAGAGTGCTGATTGGGCGAGTGGTTGCATATGCGCCGTAGGACCGGGAAAAGGGCAACCTGGTTCGATCAGGCGACCTGGGGGATCTCACACAGCGGGGCATCCCCCTGGGAGGGGAAATGCCACACTGCCTATATGGGGAATATGATACCACACTGCCTATGGGGAATGGGAGGGGTGAATGCCACACTGCCTATGGGGAATGCCACACTGCCTATGGGGAATGCCACACTGCCTATGGGGAATGGGATGGGGGGAAATTCCACGTTGCCTATAAGGAGAATAGGAGGGGGAAATTTCACATTGCCTATATGGGATTCTGCACCTTGCCTATTTGGTTCTTAGGGGAATTTTGTTTTAGCACATTGCGTTCACAATATTTTTTTTCTTATTTTCCTCCTCCAAATCCGAGGTGCATCTTATAGGGCAAAAATATGGTATATACCTTAGCTCTGCGATCATCATCTGAATCCAGCACAGGCCCCCACAGTCCTTTCTGCTACTTCACAGAGGGTGTTCCCCCTGCTTCACTTGAATGGGCAGCCAGAGCTGCACATACATCGGGGAACACTCATTCTCGGCTGTCTACAAGGCACCACCAGTCTATTCATATTAATGGGTTGGCAGTGCCGCGCATACACCAGGGAACACGCTGTGTGAGGTAGCAACAAGGATTGTGTCTACCTGTGCTGGAATCGGACTGTGATCGCAGAGGTAAGGTATGAGTTTTTTTTTATTTATTTATTTTATATATATATATTATTCCACCTCCGCCATGCCTCATCTCTTTAGGACCAGCAGGAGGGAGGGTGTGTGCATGCGCAATACTTATAGCAGCTGGGGCCAGGAGGGATTGCTCACCCCTCCTCTCTATAGCTTGACTGCGCAAGTGCAAGATTTTTATGGCTGGGTTGCCAGCAACCTGCTTGTCGGTGATTGGTCAATAGCAGGAGGAGAGGGAGAATACAATTGAAGTCACAGGTCTCGGCTCGTCTAGCGAGTAAAGAGACACTGAATGTTTAAGGGCCTCTTCAGTAAAGGATGAGCCCCTCCTGTGATGGATGGAGGTCATAGATCATAGGTCAATGATAAATTAAACATATGATGGTGAACATTCCCTCCCTCCATTTGTTCCACTCTATCTTATCTTTCTCTCTGCATTGTACGCCTAGTGGCTAATAAAGGTGAAATAAACCCTCAGGCAGCCACTTCACTCTGCGCTTTTTCTCTTTTGCTTGATAATAATGCTTTGGATTAAGATAATATAATATGCTGCTACTAATGTATTACTGTGATAAAGGTGGCGTCGGGAAGCTGGACAACACCTTTGAGTGTCCTGCCTCCAGGTGTAGATAACATTCCAGTGTGCTTGTTAGGTAGAACAGACCAGTGAGCTAGATGTAAAGTTTTTTCTAATATGATGATATGCCCCCTGTAGATGACCTGTGTGAGTTTTATTTTACATTTATTTTACTATAAATAAAAAAGTCAACCAGATGCATCTCCATGAGATAGTCGAACGCACGCCAATGAGTGTGTTCTTCTGTCTCACGTATTTCTTATCTCCTAGGCCGATTTGAAAGACTGAACGACACCCATGACCCCCGTTATATGGGCATGAAGGAGGGGGGTCCGTCTGACGGATGACACTCCTTCTTGCGGTGCCGCTCGTTTGCACAATTGGGGGCTCGTCCGGGGTGCAGCTGTGTAATTCCCGACGCTCTCTGTTAGTCCCCTCGCCTGGCTTGCTCTGTAAGGAGACATGGACCTGCTCTATCACAGTCTGCATGTAGCTACAGAAGTGCACGTCTGGGTGTTTGAACCTGAGCAGGCTCTTCATCTCTTGCACTGCTCAACAGCGACACCTGGTGTTCAGCACACTGTAAATGCACGAAGCCCAGAGCGTAAGCTCTTGGTCTTGCTTTTTACTTCCTGGTTTCCTGGGTCTGAATGGACAGGAAGTGATCTCACTCAGACTCTGACACATCCCTCCCTGCTCTAATTTCCAGCCCTATTTAAGAGGACAGCTGGCCTGCATCCACTGCTGTGTTATCAGCTTACTTCCTGGATTCTGTTTTCCTGAGTTTCTGATCTGACTTCCTGGATTTACCCTCGGACGGATGACTTGGTTTTCGACTCGGATTCTCTCACTGGACTTTGCCTGTCTGCCGCCAGCCCTGACTTTTGAATTGCTCATTTTGGATTTATTTGCTTTGCTTCGCCCCCCACACCTGGAGCTCGCTCAGCCTTTCCTTGGTGGTAGTTGGGAAGCTTGACACTCTCCACACACACACACACACACATACAGCTTGCCCAGGTCAGCAGCCTCCTCCAGCAACAACTGGTGACATAAGACCCACCTGGTCATCCTGCGGGGCTTCCTCCTCATATTCCCCCTCTGAAGGCTCCTCTTCCTCTATCCGACATGGAGAGCTGTTATGGGGTGAATGGTCTGCTTCCTGCTTAACAGCCCAGGAGGTGGGAGGGGTAGGTGAGCGGGTGGTGCTAGGACTTCCGGGACTCCTCATCACTGTTCTTCCTGAACGGATGATTGTTTAGAGGAAATGTGTTTTTACAAGTGCAGCTTTAAACAAACCCAAAAGAGGTGTATTATGGGTACGAAAAACAATATGCACCTCCCCCCACCATAATTGGGGCAGCGGGTCAGGTGATGATACAGATAATTGGAGCTGCGGGTCAGGTGACGATACAGATAATTGGGGCTCAAGTTCAGGTGACGATACAGATAATTGGGGCTCAAGTTCAGGTGATGATACAGATAATTGGGGCTGTGAGTCAGGTGAGGAAATAGATAAATGGGGCTGTGGGTCAGATGATGATACAGGTAAATGGGGCTGTGGGTTGGGCTGTGGCTATTTATTGGCTGTAAGCCTGCATTTGGGGTGGACATGTTTGTACATTGCAACTCTCTGCTCAGCATAGCACTGCGCTTTACCGCTCCCGCCGTTTCTGAGCTCAGCAGTTGATACTCTTACCTGGCAGCTGATCTTCCATCGTCTTGTAGCTCCGCCTCCCCAGACCCTAAGGAGAGAAAGCAGACCAATCAGCAGGCTGCCACATTCACACCAATCCCCCACATTGCCAGTCTAGAGTGAGGAAGGCTCAGCTCCCCTGTCAGGATTCAGTGCGGAGTGCAAGTGTCTCTCTCCCACTTACCTGAGCCAAGAATTCAATCCACAGCCAAGTCATAGGTGTCACCGGCCCACTCACAACCCGCCCTGGTGACACCCGTGAGTGCCAGAGGAACTTCCTGCTAGGAGTTGTAGAGTTGGGGCAGGATTTCAAGCCCTAAAAATGGTTTGGTTTAGGTTGGGGAGGAGCGGGGAAGGGTTTGATCACTGGTGTTCACATTTCTATAGCCAGCTCTCGCTATGATAAAAACTGGAGTTAAGCTTTCACTTCCTGTTTGGTCACAGAAAGTTCATTTATTGGGGAGATCTTAGGTGCCGTCACAAACATGGAGATCTTCCTGTCTGGATGCCAGTGACAAACATGGCAGAAGAACCCCTTACTTCCTGGCTGGATGCCAGTGACAAACATGGCAGAGGAGCCCCTCATTTCCTGGCTGGATGCCAGTGACAAACATGGCAGAAGATCCCCCTGACTTCCTGGCTGGATGCCAGTGACAAACATGGCAGAAGATCTCCCTCACTTCCTGTCTGGATGGCAGTAACAAACATGGCAGAGGATCCCCCTCACTTCCTGGTTGGATGCCAGTGACAAAGATGGCAGAAGACCCCCCTCACTTCCTGGCTGGATGCCAGAGACAAACATGGCAGAAGATCCCCCCTCACTTCCTGGCTGGATGGCAGTGACAAACATGGCAGAAAATTCCCCCCCCCCCCCACTTCCTGGCTGGTTGCCAGTGACAAACATGGTAGAGCAGTGGTCCCCAACCCCCGGGCCGCGGACCGCTACCGTGGCTCAAATGGTACTGGGCCCTTAGGCTACCCGCTCAGAGGTTCGCTACCATCGGGTGCAGGAGGAGGAGTACGCGGTCACCCTGCAGCTCTACAGGTGGGTGACCGTATATAGCAGGGGTACTCAACCCGCGGACCGCGGTCCACGGGTTGAGTACCCCTGCTATATACGGTTTCTGGACCCCGCGGCCAGGCGGGTAGTCGGGCAGAATGAAAGAAAGCGGGGCGGGGCAGGCAGGTGGGAGGAAAGACAGCGGGCGGGGCGAGAGGGCGGTAATGACAGCGGGCGGGACTGAGGGAATGACAGCTTGTAAAGAAAGCGGGCGGGGCGGGAGGAATGACAGCGGAAGGGAGGGAGGAAAGGCAGTGGGCGGGACGGATCAAAGACAGCGGACGGGGCGGGCAGGTAGGAGGAATGAAAGCGCGCAGGCGGAAAGATAGGGGGCGGGCCACCGAGCGTGAAGAAAGAGCGCGTGAATAAGGTAAAAGCTGGCTGCCAATGTCAATGATTGGGGGGAGGCGAAAACTGAATGTTTAGTTAATTTGGGGGAAGATTGCAGGGGTTTGGGATGCCCAGGAATACCTTTAAAGTGGAACCCACCAGCGGCTGGCCTGGAATCTAAAAGTAGGCTTTTCCTTGAGACATCCTGATTCGGGATGCCCCGCTGTGTGAACCCCCCTTCTCCAGGGCACTTGTAAAAACTCACCTTTCCCAGCTCCCATCTCTCTATTCCCAGCTCTGTCCCATCCCATCTCTCTATTCCCAGCTCTGTCCCATCCCATCTCTCTATTCCCAGCTCTGTCCCATCCCATCTCTCTATTCCCAGCTCTGTCCCATCCCATCTCTCTATTCCCAGCTCTGTCCCATCCCATCTCTCTTTTCCCAGCTCTGTCCCATCCCATCTCTCTTTTCCCAGCTCTGTCCCATCCCATCTCTCTTTTCCCAGCTCTGTCCCATCCCATCTCTCTTTTCCCAGCTCTGTCCCATCCCATCTCTCTATTCCCAGTTCTGTCCCATCCCATCTCTCTATTCCCAGCTCTGTCCCATCCCATCTCTCTATTCCCAGCTCTGTCCCATCCCATCTCTCTATTCCCAGCTCTGTCCCATCCCATCTCTCTATTCCCAGCTCTGTCCCATCCCATCTCTCTATTCCCAGCTCTGTCCCATCCCATCTCTCTATTCCCAGCTCTGTCCCATCCCATCTCTCTATTCCCAGCTCTGTCCCATCCCATCTCTCTATTCCCAGCTCTGTCCCATCCCATCTCTCTATTCCCAGCTCTGTCCCATCCCATCTCTCTATTCCCAGCTCTGTCCCATCCCATCTCTCTATTCCCAGCTCTGTCCCATCCCATCTCTCTATTCCCAGCTCTGTCCCATCCCATCTCTCTATTCCCAGCCCTGTCCCATCCCATCTCTCTTTTCCCAGCTCTGTCCCATCCCATCTCTCTTTTCCCAGCTCTGTCCCATCCCATCTCTCTTTTCCCAGCTCTGTCCCATCCCATCTCTCTTTTCCCAGCTCTGTCCCATCCCATCTCTCTATTCCCAGCTCTGTCCCATCCCATCTCTCTTTTCCCAGCTCTGTCCCATCCCATCTCTCTTTTCCCAGCTCTGTCCCATCCCATCTCTCTTTTCCCAGCTCTGTCCCATCCCATCTCTCTATTCCCAGCTCTGTCCCATCCCATCTCTCTTTTCCCAGCTCTGTCCCATCCCATCTCTCTTTTCCCAGCTCTGTCCCATCCCATCTCTCTTTTCCCAGCTCTGTCCCATCCCATCTCTCTTTTCCCAGCTCTGTCCCATCCCATCTCTCTATTCCCAGCTCTGTCCCATCCCATCTCTCTTTTCCCAGCTCTGTCCCATCCCATCTCTCTTTTCCCAGCTCTGTCCCATCCCATCTCTCTATTCCCAGCTCAAAACAATATTAACAATCAATGCCGCAGCACCGCCCCCAGCCACACCCCCAGCCCCGCCCCCAGTGCCCCACCGGGCAGCGGTAAAATTGCCAAATCCTGAACCGGTCCACGGTGAAAAAAAGGTTGGGGACCACTGTGGTAGAGGCTCCCCCTCACTTCCTGGCTGGATGCCAGTGACACACATGTCAGAGGATCCCCCTCACTTCCTGGCTGGATGCCAGAGACAAACATGGCAGAGGATTCCCCTCACTTCCTGGCTGGATGCCAGTGACAAACATGGCAGAAGATCTCCCCCACTTCCTGTCTGGATGGCAGTGGAAAACATGGCAGAGGATCCCCCTCACATCCTGGCTGGATGCCAGTGACAAACATGGCAGAGGCTTCACCTCCCTTCCTGACTGGATGCCAGTGACAAACATGGCAGAAGATCCCCCTTACTTCCTGGCTGGAGTCATCAATGGCAGGGGGGGGGGGGGGGGCTTCTGAAGACACCCATGAATGTTTTGTTTACTGAACTACCTGTCTCCAGTGACTAAACAGGAAGTGATGGCAAATCTTCTTTCCCAATGGGGTCACTGATTGCGGGGACAACACTGGGGTAGTTCTAACCTCACCTCCCCGCCATCAACAACTTTAAAGAGAAACTTAAATTCATTTCCCTGCTTCCTAATCATATGACTGCTGGCAACCATTCAAATGTGCAAGCCTAATCGGCAATCCCGATTGGTCAACGGCAGCCATGTGACTTTCCCAGTTTTGTTCCAGTCTTCTGGGGCATCCTGAGTTGGGGTGCCCCGCTGTGTGAAACCCCCCAGAATGCAGTTTTTTACTCACCTCTTCCTGGTTCCAACTGCGCGTGTGTGGGCTCTCGTCCAATGAGAGAAGTTAAAACGGAACAAAACCCAAGCAGACCGGCCCAGGAATCTAGGGCTGGACGCTGGCCTTCCCCTGGGACATTCCAAATTGGGATGCCCCGCTGTGTGAAACCCAGCAATAGACATATTTTCTCACTCAACCATGTAAACAACTGTAGAGCGAGAGCGACAGCAGTCTCCAGCATGCCTGTGCTGAAGCGTGTCCTCGCGCCCAGCCATTCGGATAGGCTGGAGACTGGAGCCCACCCACGTCCTGGGATGTGGCCGCTTTCGCTCCCCATTGTTGCTTGACAAACATTAAATATGCACAGCAAACGGCTCTGATTGGATGAGAGACAGCACATGGGCCGTAGGACTGGGGAAAATTACCATTTTGTGAATACTCACCTGTAAAATGGGTATTATAAGTATGTCACACACCCCGCTTCAAAGCTATTATTACACTTGGGTTTACCTACCTGTAGAGGGCGATACTGTAGAGAAGTCAAAGAAAAAATAGAGCCCCTCCCGGACTATAAATACCTGGGACCTCCCACTATATCCCAGTTTTCAAACAGCAGTAAGGCAAAGGGACCAGGAAGATCCAACTGTAAACCTTAAAATTGAAAAAGCTTCACCATATAAAGAATCCAGGATACCAAAAAAAGGGCGGGTGAAGTGGGGTGTGTGACATACTTATAATACCCATTTTACAGGTGAGTATTCACAAAATGGTATTATTCTAAGTATGTCACACACCCCGCTTCAAAGCTATTATTACACTTGGGACATCCAAAAGCAGTGTCCACAAAGGGCCGGTATCCAACAAGGCACAATGCAACTCAAACCACTGCAGCTTGCAGAACCTTGCGGCAAAAAACAGCATCCGCTGAGGCCCGCACATCAACCTTATAAAACTTGGAAAAGGTGTGAACAGAAGACCAAGTAGCAGTCTTACAAACTTGTTCAACAGAAGCCTGCTGCTGAAAAGCCCAAGACGCTCCAATAGAACGAGTAGAATGAGCAGTAAAACGAAAAGGGGGAACCTTCCCCTTAGCAAAATAGGCCCCAACAATAGCCTGGCAAATCCATTCACTAATGGAAGACTTAGCAGGAGCCAAACCTTTCCTAGTCCCGCAAGGAACCATGAACAAAACATCAGTCTTACTAAAAGGAGAAGTAGTAACCAAATAGTACTTCACACAACGCACCACATCCAAAGAATGCAAAACCCTCTCCTTGTCATTCCTAGGCTTAGGACACAAGGAAGGAAGAACAATGTCTTGGTTAAGGTGAAAGGAAGAAACCACCTTAGGAAGAAAATCAGGTTTGAATCGAAAAACCACCTTGTCCTGATGCCTCTCAAAGTAAGGAGCATGAATCGACAAGGCTGCCAACTCCGAGACATGCCGAACAGGGGTGATGGCAACCAAAAAGACAACTTTCTGAGTTAAAGTAGAAAGAGCAAAATCCTGCAAAGACTCAAAGGGAGGACCCCGAAGAGCAGAAAGAACCAAATTCAAATCCCACACTGGGAGCATAGGTGTCCTAGGAGGTCGCACATGCGAAACCCCCTGGAAGAAGGTCTCAACCAAAGGATGAAGCGCAAAAGACCTTTGAAAAAAGACAGACAGGGCAGAGACCTGCCCTTTCAAGGTACTCAGCTGGAAACCCAAGTCCAGGCCATGTTGTAGAAAATCCCAAATCCTAGAAATAGAGAACACCCGGCAAGGCAAGGCCCTAACCTCACACCAATCAATATAAGACCTCCAAGTCCTATAGTAGATGGTAGAAGAGGATCTCATCCTAACACTAACAAGAGTCTGAATCACAGAAGCCTTCCTCTTTTAAGATGGAAGTTTCAGTAGCCAAGCCGTCAAAGCCAGCGTTGGTAAATTGGGATAAAGTAGTTGACCCTGAGTGAGCAGGTCCGGCCGAAGGGGCAGAACAAAGTGATCCACTGCCAGCCGGACGATGTCTGCGAACCACACCCGCCTTGGCCACCTTGGAGCCACCAGAATGGCGAGAACCCCTTCTAGGGCCAGCTGTCGCAACACCTTGCCCACCATGGGAATTGGAGGAAACAGATAAAGAAACCCCAGGTCCCTCCAGCTCAGGGACATGGCATCCACTGCCAGAGCTAGAGGATCCTGAGAGAGAGACACAAAAGCCGGAAGTTTGTGATTGTGAAGAGAGGCAAACAGGTCCACCTCCGGTGTCCCCCACCGGAGGCAAAGAAACCGAAAAACCTTGGGATTGAGAGACCATTCCCCCCCCCCCGGCGAGAAGAACACCTGCTCAGAGAGTCCACCTCCGTGTTCTCCACGCCCGGGATGTACACCGCCGAAATGCAAGGGACATGGCTCTCCGCCCAGGCCAGAATCAGAGACACCTCCCTGAGGGCACTCCAGCTGTGAGTCCCTCCCTGGTGATCGATGTAGGCAACCGCCGTCCGATTGTCCGACCGAACTTGCACCGGCAAGCCCTGTAACTGCTGTGTCAAGTGAGACAGAACCCACCTAATGGCTCTCAGCTCCAGAACATTGATGGGCAAGTGGGCCTCCTGAGGCCCCCACAGCCCCTGAAACGGAAGATCCTTCCAGAAGCCCCCCCACCCCGACAGACTGGCATCCGTGGTGACTGTCTCCCAAAGAAGCGCCAGAAACGATCGGAACCAGCCACCACTGAAGAGACTGCCGAACCCAGGAGGACACCTGGAAAGACAGATCCAACGACCTTGGACACCAGTGTGTGAAACTGAGCAAAGGGAACCACCTCGAACGAGGCCACCATCAATGCCACCAGCCTCATTCCCTGCCTGATAGACGGGTGAGGGTTGGACAAAAGAAGCTGAATCAATTCCTGAATCAAGAGAACCTTGGAGTGAGGAAGAACACTCTGTGTTGGGAAGAATCCAGAGACATTCCCAGAAAGGACACCACCCTGGACGGAAAGAGGGAGGACTTGGGATAGTTGATCATCCAGCCAAATCTCCCCAGAGTGGATACCACAGTCCTGGTGTCTGTCTCCGATTGGCTGAGAGACGAAGCCATAATGAGAAGGTCGTCCAACTCCCTGGGCCCTGAGGAGGGCCATCACCCCTGCCAGCACCTTGGTGAAACCCTTGGAACCGAGGTAAGGCCGAACGGAAGAGCCACAAATTGAAAATGCCGATCCTCCACCACGAACCTGAGAAATCTCTGGTGTGCCAGGAAGATAGAAACGTGTAGATAAGCATCCTTGATGTCTATGGACGTCAAGAAGTCCCCCTGACGAAGAAAATTGATGGCTGAGCGCAGGGTTTCCATGCGGAACTTCCGAGGACGAATAAACCTGTTGAGGAGCTTCAGATCCAGGATGGGACGGACAAATGGTCCTTTTTTGGGCACCGTGAACAGATTTGAATAGTAGCCTAGGCCTCTTTCCACGGAAGACACCAGGCAAATGACTGCCATATCCAGAAGATTCCTCAAAGCCGCCAGGAGCCCTTGCGCAGCCAGGGGGTCCGACGAGACCCGAGACCTGAAAAATCTGCGAGGAGGCCAGGACTCGAACTCCAGATTGTAACCGGACGACACCAATTCCCGAATCCATCTGTCCGAGACCTCCCGGTCCCAGACCTGGGAGAAAAGTCGCAGCCGTCCCCCCACCCGCAAGGGTGAGGGCGCCCCCTCATTGCTGAGCGGGTTTGGCTGCGGGCTTGGGCTTGGAGCCCCAAGAGTGTCCAGGACAGGCACGACCCCTGCCCCTGTTCCAGGCGTCACCTCTGGTGGCGGATAAAGCCGAACCCCTGCCCGCTCTGGCTCCCCGAAAGGAAGGGTTAAAAGAGGTCGTCCTCCGAAAGGAACGACTTTGTTTCTTGCGCTGAGGTAACTTACCTCCCTTGGCAACCGAATCCAATTTGTCTCCAAACAGGTGCAGACCCACAAAAGGGAGAGCCGTAAGAGACCTTTTAGAAACAAAATCAGCCGCCCATTGGCGCAACCAAACCGACCGCCGGATAGCCACCAACAAGGCCGTAGTCCTACTACACATCACCATGGTGTCATCCTGAGCGGCAAGCACAAAAGACAAAAACAACTCACAACGATTGAGAGCAATGAACTCATCACTAGACGGGTCAAGGCCGGAAGAAGTCAACAACAGTGCCGAAGCACAAACAGGCCGCAAGGCCAACCCAACACTGGCAAAACCGTGGCAAGCCAACTGGTCAATACGTCCATCCTCACCATCCTTGATGGTAGTACAATCAGGAGAATGCAAAACCGCAGTGCTAGATAACCCCAAAACCGGAGCATCAACCTCGGGAGGGGATGACCATCGCTTGACCAGGTCCGCCGGAAAAGGACAATTCTTATCCGAACCCGGAGGAACACCTGGAAGCCGAGTAGGCCTTTCTCATTCCTTAAGAATGACATCGGCAAAGTGCTTTTGATGGGAAACTCCAAGCGCGGCTTGGACACCTCAAACAACTCCCCTTTTGGCGGAGGAGCCACCACAGGAGGAGAAAATACCATTTTTTGAATACTCACCTGTAAAATGGGTATTATAAGTATGTCACACACCCCGCTTCAAACATTAATAATTACTCTTGGGTTACTCCACCAGCAGGTGGCGACGTTGCAGAGAAGTCTTGAAAAAAAAACGAGCCCCTCCTGATCTATAATACCTGGGACCTCCCACTTATCTCCCAGTTTTCAAACAGCAGTAAAGACAAGGTACCAGGAAACCATTGGTAACCCTCAAACTGTAAACGAAGCTTCACCCTATAAAGAATCCAGGATACCAAAAAGGGCGGGTGAAGCGGGGTGTGTGACATACTTATAATACCCATTTTACAGGTGAGTATTCACAAAATGGTTTTATTCTAAGTATGTCACACACCCCGCTTCAAACATTAATAATTACTCTTGGGACATCCAAAAGCAGTGTCCAGAAAGGGCGGGTATCCAACAAGGCAATAATGCAAAACTCAAACCACTGCAGCCTGCAGAACCTTGCGGCCAAACACAGCATCCGCTGAAGCCCGCACGTCAACCTTATAAAACTTGGAAAAAGAGTGAACAGAAGACCAAGTGGCAGCCTTACAAACTTGCTCAACAGAAGCCTGGTGCTGAAAAGCCCAAGACGCCCCAACAGCAGGAGTAGAATGAGCAGTGATACGAAAAGGGGGAGCCTTCCCCTTGGCAGAATAGGCCCCAACAACAGCCTGACGAATCCACTTGCTAAGGGAAGACTTAGCCGGAGCCAAACCTTTCCTAGGCCCGCAGGGCACCCTGAATCAGTCTTACGAAAAGGAGAAGTAGTAAGCAAATAGTACTTTACACAGCGTACAACGTCCAAACAATGCAAAACCCTCTCCTTGTCATTCCTAGGCTTAGAACACAAGGAAGGAAGAACAACGTCCTGATTAAGATGAAAAGCAGAGACCACCTTAGGAAGAAAGTCCGGTTTGAAGCGGAAAACCACTTTGTCCTGATGCCTCTCAAAGTAAGGAGCCTGAATCGACAAGGCCGCCAACTCCGCCAAGTAAGGAGCCTGAATCGACAAGGCCGCCAACTCGACAAGGCCTCCAATCGACAAGGCCGCCAACTCAGCCAACTCAGAAGTGAAGGCCACCAAAAAGGCAACCTTCTGAGTCAAAGTAGAAAGAGCAATATCCTGCAAGGGCTCAAAAGGAGGAGCCTTAAGAGCAGAGAGAACCAAATTAAAATCCCAAACAGGGAGCAAAGGCTTCCTAGAAGGCTGCACATGCCCCTGGAAAAAAGTCTTGACCAAAGGATGAAGCACCAAAGCCTTTTGAAAAAAGACAGACAAGGCAGAAACCTGCCCCTTTAAAGGTACTCAGCTGGAGACCAGAATCCAGCCCCGATTGAAGAAAATCCAAAATTCTGGAAACAGGGCAAAGATGTAGCCTCACACCAATCAATATAAGATCTCCAAGTCCTATAGCAGATGGTAGAAGAAGACCTCTTCCTGGCGCTAATAAGAGTCTGAATAACAGAATCCGAAAGACCTCCCTCCCTTAAGATGGAGGTCTCAGCAGCCAGGCCGTCAAAGTCAGAGTTGGTAACTTGGGGTAACGCAGTTGACCCTGTGTGAGAAGATCCAGCTGAAGAGGCAGATCGAACTGATCCACCGCCAGACGAACAATGTCTGCGAACCACACCCGCCTTGGCCACCTTGGAGCCACGAGAATGGCGGGAACCCCTTCCAGGGCCAGCTTTCGCAACACCTTGCCTAGCATGGTAATCTGGAGGAAACAGATAAAGGAACCCCAGGTCCCCCCAGCTCAGAGACATGGCATCCACCGCCAGAGCCAGAGGATCCTGAGAGAGCGACACGAATGTCGTAAGCTTGTAATTGTGACGAGAGGCAAACAAGTCCACCTCCGGTGTCCCCCACCGGAGACAAAGAGACCGAAAAACACCTTGGGATCGAGAGACCATTTTCCCCGGCGGGAAGAGCACCTGCTCAGAAAGTCCGCCTCGTGTTTTCCACTCCCGGAATGTACACTGCCGAGATGCAAGGGACATGGATCTCCGCCCAGGCTAGGATAAGAGACACCTCTCTGAGGGCACTCTGACTGCGAATCCCTCCCTGGTGATTGATGTAAGCAACCGCCGTCCGACTGTCTGACCGAACCTGAACCGGCAAACCCTGTAAATGCTGTGTCAGGTGAAACAGAACCAACCTGATGGCTCTCAGCTCCAGAACGTTGATGGGCAAGTGGGCCTCCTGAGGGCCCCACCACCCCCGGAACTGAAGAACCTTCCAGAAAACTCCCCATCCTGACAAACTGGCGTCCGTGGTGACAGTTGTCCAAAGAGGCGTCAGAAAAGACCTGCCCCTCAAGAGATAGGCCGAGACCATCCACCACTGAAGAGACTGACGAACCCGGGAGGACATCTGGTCGCCGGTCCCAAGACGCCAACAGACGAAGCTGAAGCGTCCTCGTGTGAAACTGAGCAAAGGGAACTGCCTCGAAGGAGGCTACCATCAACCCCACCCGTCTCAACCCTAACCGGATGGACGGGCGAGGATTGGAGATAAGAAGCTGCGCCAATTCCTGAATCAAGAGAACCTTAGGCTGAGGCAGAAACACTCTGCGTTGACAAGAATCCAAGGACATTCCCAGGAAGGACACCACCCAGGGAGGACTTGGGATAGTTGATCACCCAGCCGAAACTCTCCAGAGTGGACACCACCGCCCTGGTGTCCGTCTCCGATTGACCGAAGGAAGGAGCCATGACGAGAAGGTCGCCCAGATAAGGCACGATGCGAATCCCCTGAGCCCTGAGAAGGGCCATCACTCTGGCCAGCACCTTGGTGAACACCCTTGGAGCCGGGGTAAGGCCAAAACGGAAGAGCCACAAATGAAAATGCCTATCTTCCACCACGAAACGAAGAAACCTTTGATGAGCCGGAAAGATAGGAACATGAAATTAAGCATCCTTGATGTCTACGGACGTCATGGAGTCCCCCTGCCGAAGAGAATTGAGGGAAGAGTGCAGAGTTTCCATGCGAAATTTCCGGGAATGTATAAACCTGGTGAGGAACTTCAGATCCAGGATGGGACGCACCGATCCATCTTTCTTGGGCACTGTGAAGAGATTGGAATAATACCCGAGGCCTACATCCGAGGAAGGAACCGGGCAGATGACTGCCATGTCCAGAAGATTCCTTACCGCCCCCAGGAGCTCCTGCACGGCCGAAGGATCGGAGGACACCCGGGACCTGAAAAACCTTGAAGGAGGTCGAGACTCGAACTCCAGTTTGTAACCGGACAACACCACCTCCCGGACCCATCTGTCCGGGACCGCCTGGTCCCAAATCTGTGAGAAGTGTCGCAACCGTCCCCCCACCCGCACAGGTGAGGGCGCCCCCTCATTGTTGAGCAGGCTTGGCAGCGGGCTTGGGGCCCCAGGAGTGACCAGGACTTACCCCCCTTGGCAACCGAATCCAGTTTGTCGCCAAACAGGCGCAAACCCAAGAAGGGAAGAGCCGTAAGCTTCTTAGAATTAAAGTCAGCCGTCCATTGTCGTAGTCACACCGACCGTCGAATAGCAACCAACAGGGCTGTGGTTCTGCTACACATCGCGATGGAATCATCCTGGGCGGCCAGAACAAAGGAAACAAATGACTCACACTGCTTGAGAGAAGTAAACTCATCACAGGAGGGATCAATGCCCGCGTACAAATCGCTAACAATGGACCTGACAGCCAACAACAAAAGCGCCGAAGCACAAATCGGCCGCAAGGCCGAACCAGCACTGATGAAACCATGGCGATCCAACTGATCGATCCGACGATCCTCACCATCCTTAATGGTAGTAGTGTCAGGAGAGTGCAACACAGCCGTGTTAGAGAACCCCAACACCTGGGCATCAACCGCAGGGGGAACAGACCAACATTTTACCAAGTCCTCCGGAAAGGGATACCGCTTATCCCAACCAGGAGGGACACCAACAAGGCGCGTAGGCTGTGCCCATTCCCTAAGGACAACCCTCTCAAAAAGTTGTTGCCTGGGAAACACCAAACGCGGCTTGGGCACATCAAACAACTCGCCCTTTGGCGGGGGGAGCGCCGCAGATGGAGCCAAAGCCAAAATTTCAAACATTTGGGCCAAAATAGAGGGAGTGTCAAGAGACACCCCCGCAGCCTGATTGCCAGCAGTACCAAACAAATGCTGGTAGCCAGGCTCGTCCGACTCCTCGAAGAGCTCCCCCTCCTCAGCCGGGGGACAATCGGACCAATCCAAAACTTCCAACACCTCATCCTCCGGATCCGGCGAAGCCGGAGAAAGGTGCTTCCGCTTAACCGTAGCCCTCTGAGCTACCGCAGCGGAAAACATCTTCTCGAGGCTGGCCAAACGTGCACACACCTCGGATTGCGAATCCCCACCTATGACCACGTCACACGGGGTCCGGAATAGGCGTGGAGGGGTAGGAGATGACTGAGGTTGCGAAGAGCCAGAAGCCGGAGTGCCAGACTGGTGCGCAATGTTCTGCTGAGCGCACGGAATGCACAATATGACATCATCCCCTGGTAGCGGAGCCCCACAACCCCCGCCCGCCTGGATTGCCCCGAAGAGCCATTTCCGGTATTGGTGGAAGCCTCCATATGGTGAAATTGTGGTATTCGCAATAACCCAGGGATTTACGCAGTATGCAACCCGGGATGCCCCTTTAAAATTAAAGTCCCGGGAGTGGGAGGATTTTTGCCTAGGGAAAACCCAAATATTGAAATAAGACTAGCCAGGTATATCAGACCGCAGCGAGGGTATCCCAGGATCTGTAAGGGAAAGAGACAATAATCAGTCCCCAGTGAATCATGACACAAAGAGAAAAACAATGAATATATGGCCATCATGCACACCCACACACACATGCAAGCCAAGGAAGGTGAAAAAGTGAGGAAGGGAGGAGTGACAAAGGCAACTCACGGGGCAAGCAGGGCTGTTTTAATGACCATGGCATCTAGTCAAAAATAAAGACAATAAGTCTTTACATACCTATAGAAAATAAACCAGAGAGCAAGAATAAGCCCATATATATACACTATCAACGGGACAACTGCCCAAGGACTGGCCGCCATGAAGAAGCAGCCGTACTGCACCCACGGTCACACCAGGCAAACAAAGACCGTAACTAATAGAAACAACTCAGTACCTGTAAATGGCGGCAATCGGGTCCGGCGAGGATAAGCGCAGGAGAGATCACGGAGGAAGAAGAGGGGCGTGCCGGCCCAGCGCGCGCGAAGCGCTCCGGCCCCACCCCCCGCCATAGAACAGGACAGCGCGGGCCGCGACGGAGCGTGGCCCCGCCCACCAATAGCACACCACAGCCCGCACAATGGCGGCGCAGCCGCAAGAGTAAAACGGGAGCCATCAGGCACCCCAACACAGTAAAACAGACACACACACATACCTATCACGGAAGCCCCAGCCGCCCGGGACAAGCACCCGCACTCCGCGGCGCCGACCCCACAGAAAGCCAGGGACACACAATCACTCAAAAATCGCCTCACGGAGTAAAGCACCCACACATGCCACCCCCCCGGCGAAGGGACCAAGTGGGAGTCAGGGAGGCAAACCCGGGACGGGGCATCCCAAATCCGGATCACCATGCCGGATAACCGGGTTGCCCCACTCGTGGGGTCTAGCGGAGGAGATAAGCTCTAAGGCACCAGGAGGTGCCATCTACCATCACCCAGCCAACAGCCAAGGCTGTGAGGCTTCCATTGTCATCTATTTAGCAAACAAACAATGACTGAGCAGAAATAGACCATGGGGGGGGGGTGCCGGGGTGTCACCCCGGCTACCTGCAAGCAGGAGACTTCTTTCGTCTGTCTTGTCGCCATCTTGCAGAGAAGAACACTGGGAGATAAGTGGGAGGTCCCAGGTATTATAGATCAGGAGGGGCTCGTTTTTTTTTCAAAACTTCTCTGCAACGTCGCCACCTGCTGGTGGAGTAACCCAAGAGAAATTATTAAAGTGGACCAACACCGAGAGGTGATCGGCCCGGAAATCTATAAGATTCCCGGGCCGATCACCTCCCACCCCGCGGGACATCCGAGATCGGGATGTCCCGCGGGGTGAAACCCCCCCAGACACCCCAAATCGCTTACCTGATCTTCGGCGGCGGCCGGCCGCCGCCGCCTCCCTCGCGCCCCTGTAGGCGTGCGCGCGCCCGCGCCGGCCGTCTGCGAATGGCCGGCGGGGGTGCGCGCGCGCCGAAAGTGACGCGAGGGAGGCGGCGGCGGCGGCAGCCGCTTAGACGTTCCTGATCCCCGCCTGGACGTTGGCGGGGATTGGACCGTCCAGTCACGTGGGAGCGGGGACAGGTAAGATTTTGGGGCTATCTGGGGGGTTTCACACAGCGGGGCACCCCCGATCGGGGTGCCCCGCCGAAGTGGACCAAAACCCAGGATAGTCAAAATCCTGGGTGTTGGTCCACTTTAATGTTTGAAGCGGGTGTGTGACATACTTAGAATATAGCCAAAACCTCAAACATCTGAGCCAGGACCGAAGGGGTGTCAAAGGCATCCCCCTGCGCCTGCTCACCAGCTGCACCAAGGAATTGCTGGTCGTCAGCCTCGTCCGATTCCTCAAAGAGCTCACCCTCCTCAAGCGGGGAGCAATCGGACCAGTCTAACGAGTCAAACTCGTCAACAGCACAGGCCGGCGCGGCTGGGGAAGGATGCTTCCGCTTAGCCGGGGCCTTCTTGGCAACCACAGTAGAAAACAGTTTCTCAAGATTGGCTAATCTGGCACACACCTCAGATTGCGACTCCCCACCCATGACAACATCACACGGGGTACGGAACAGGCGGGGAGGGGTAGGTGATGATACAGGCGGAGAGGAACCGGACGCCGGCGTACCGGACTGCCGCGCAATGTTCCGCTGTGCACATGGAATGCTGAGTATAACATCATCCCCTGGTAGGGGAGCCCAACACCCCAAACATTGCCTGGATTGCCCCGAGGGGCCATTTCCGGTATCGTAGGAAGCCTCCATATGGTGAAATTGTGGTAGTCGCCATGACCCAGGGAATTACACAATAAGCGACCCAGGATGCCCCTTTAATGTCCCACGTGGGAGGATTGGCAGGGAAACCTAAGACTACCCAAGTATCTAAAGACCGGGGGACCCCTTTTAACTTGCCACAGGGGACCAGGAAAACAGGAGACAGCAATCACTCCAGGATCATGTTTCCCACGCAGATATGCAATATACACAGACATATATATATATATATATATATATATATATATATACTAAACATGCAAACAGAAATGGCAGCAGATGACCTACAAACTCAAGGCACATGTGCATAATAAAAATATATACAGATACACCAGATACAGCTGGGCACCCACAAGGGCAGCGCCAATAAGGTATGTGATTGAGTCAAGACAACGGAGAAAAAAAAAAAAAACTCACAAGACGGCAGGCGAAGGAGAAGGGGGGCGGCCCAGCACAAAACCGCGCGTAGCGCCCCAGCCCCGCCCCCTCCATGAGGCGCACGAATCAGCACACGAGTAGGGCGGGGCGGGCCGCATGATGCGCAGCCCTGTCCCTCAAGCAAATCCCAGCCACACCGGGCCAGCGCGCCGTGCAAGAAGCAAGGGGAGGCGGGCCGTCGGTCGCGCAACGCGTCCGGCCCGCCCCCCGAGACGAGCAAGGAGCCCGGCCATAGAGCGGGCTCCTCCACGGCGCCAACAGCAGGAGTGGGCGGGCCGCTGGCTCGCGCGTCGAGACTTGCCCCACCCCTCCCGCAGACACCTGAGGGAGAGACGCTCCCCAAATGCCAATGGCAGCGCCGCACGAAGCGACCTAACGTGGAAAACACACACACGCAAGGGAAGACCCCCCCCTCCCCCCTAGCGAAGGGAGAAGGGACCAAGCAGGGGAGAAAGCACCACAACCCAAGGGGTGAGATTATGGACGGGGCATCCCCAACCGGGATCACCAGACCGGATAAACCGCCTACCCCCTAGTATAGAGTCTTGCGGTGGAGCTAGGCTCCTAGGCACCATAAGGTGCCGCCTAACTTCGCCCGGCCCCGCAGCCTAGGCTGGGAGGCTTCACTAAGGGGTAAGAACAGAGTGCCGGGCAGCAATAGAACCGAGAGGGGGGCCGGGAGTTACCCCGGCTACCTGCAAGCAGGAGACTTCATTCTTCTGACTTGTCGCCGATCTGCAGAGAAGGAACACTGGGATATAGTGGGAGGTCCCAGGTATTTATAGTCCGGGAGGGTCTCTCTTCTTTCTTTGACTTCTCTGCAATATCGCCCTCTACAGGTAGGTAAACCCAAGTGTAATAATAGCTTTGAAGCGGGGTGTGTGACATACTTAGAATAGGAGAGTTTGTACTGGCTGATTTTACACAGTGGGGCATCCCAAATCGGGGGCAAGGCACAAAACCGGGATAATGAAAAACCTGTGTTTTGTTCAGCTTTAAAGTGGACCAAACCCCACGCTGATCGGCCCGGGAATCTGATTCCCTCACTCCGGGACACCCAGAATTGGGATACCCCGCTGTGTGAAAACACCCCCCCCCAGGTTGCCCCATACACTTACCTTGTTTTTCCGGTCCAATGGCTCATGCATAAGCCGTGGCCGCATCCCCGCTATCTCTTTAGCAGGGCACTTGCCCACGCCAGGCATTTGTGAATGGCCGATGCGGGCACGCTCCCTGTTAGAGGGAAGCGGGGGATGCGGCCGTCAGCGAACTCGGAGCCACTGGCCTTAGACGAAGCCTTAGGTGATGTGACGTCAGTGGCTGACGTCGATTGGACGAGCCGCCGCATATGCGCCGTAGGACCGGGAAGAGGTGAGTTGGTTTTGGCAATCTGGAGGGTCCCAGATTGGGTCCATCCCCAATCAGGGTGCCCCGGGGGAAAGGACCAAAGCCCGGGATAGTCAATATCCTAGGTTTTGGTCCACTTTAAAAAAAAAATTAAAAATAGCTGCATATAAATTGGGGGCTCATCCGGGACACTGCTATTCTATGTGAATCCTTGATGGCTCCCAAAAAGTCCACACAGCACCTCCAGGTCAGCAGCTTCTGCAACAACTGCCCCCCCCTCCTTTAGTGGATGAGCCCCTCCGCCATGGTATACCGCTCACCCACACAATAATTGTGGGCTCGTCCGGGATACTGCTACCTAACATGTGAATCCCTGATGGCTCCCAAAAAGCTCTCCTCTGTATACCGCACCTCCAGGTCAGCAGCCTCTTCTGCAACAACTGCCAGCATCTGCCCCCCCTCCTTTAGTGGATGAGCCCCTCCGACATGTATACCGCTCAATCACACAATAATTGGGGGCTCCTCCGGGATACTGCTATGTAACATCTCAATTCCCCAAAAAAACTCTCCCCCACACACAGCTCCTCCAGCAAAATCAGACCCACCTGGTCATCCCGCGGGGTGCCCTCCTGTTCCTCCTCATGCGGCTCCTCTTCCTGTCTGTTACACAGAGGGCTGTTATAGGGCGATTGCGCCATTTTCTGTTTAATAGCCCAGGAGGTGGGAGGGGTAGGCGAGCAGGTGGCGCTGGGACTCCGCCCCCCTTTTCCTCCTACAACAAGAAAATAACACAACGGATGATTGTTTAGAGGGAATCCCAGGTGCTCTGTGTTTTTATATTAAAGTGCAACTGTAGGAAAACAGAAAGAAAGAGGCATTATGGGTCAGGTGATCGTACTGATAAATGGGGCTGCGGGTCAGATGATCATATACAAAATTGGGGCTGCGGGTCAGGTGATGACACAGATAATTGGGGCTGCTCAACACATCACTTTACCGCTCTCATCGTTTCTGTGCTCAGCAGCCGATCCTATTACCTGGCAGCTGATCCTCCATCGTCCTGTAGCTCCGCCTCCCCAAACCCTGAAGAGAGAAAGTAGACCAATCAGCAGGATGCCACATTTATTATTATTTATTTATTTATTTATTTATATAGTGCCATCATCTTCTGTAGCCCTGTACAGAGTAGTCGTTACAGACAGGGTAGAAACATACATTACATAGACTATTACCAATGCAACAAATATTCTGAATACAAGTTACAATAGCTGCTGGTTACCATGGGTGACAGGGCCCACATCACAACACTGCTGGTTGCCATGGGTGACAGGGCCCACTTCACAACACTGCTGGTTGCCATGGGTGACCGGCCTACTTCACAACACTACTGGTTGCCATGGGTGACAGGCCCACTGCACAACACTGCTGGTCACCATGAGTCACAGGCCCACTGCACAACACTGCTGGTCACCATGGGTGACAGGCCTACTGCACAACACTGCTGGTTACCATGGGTGACAGGCCCAAAGCACAACACTGCTGGTCACCATGGGTGACAGGCTCACTTCACAATACTGCTGGTAAACATAAGTGACAGGGCCCACTTCACAACACTGCTAGTTACCATGGGTGACAGGCCAGATCACAACACTGCTGGTTTCTATGGGTGACAGGCCCACTGCACAACACTGCTAGTTACCATGGGTGACAGGCCCACTGCACAACACTGCTAGTTACCATGGGTGACAGGCACACTGCACAACACTGCTGGTTACCATGAGTGACAGGCCCACTGCACAACACTGCTGGTCACCATGGGTGACAGGCTCACTTCACAATACTGCTGGTAAACATAAGTGACAGGGCCCACTTCACAACACTGCTAGTTACCATGGGTGACAGGCCAGATCACAACACTGCTGGTTTCTATGGGTGACAGGCCCACTGCACAACACTGCTAGTTACCATGAGTGACAGGCCCACTTCACAACACTGCTAGTTACCATGGGTGACAGGCCAGATCACAACACTGCTGGTTTCTATGGGTGACAGGCACACTGCACAACACTGCTGGTTACCATGAGTGACAGGCCCACTGCACAACACTGCTGGTCACCATGAGTGACAGGCCAACCTCACAACACTGCTAGTTACCATGGGTGACAGGCCAGTGCACAACACTGCTGGTTTCTATGGGTGACAGGCCCACTGCACAACACTGCTAGTTACCATGGGTGACAGGCCCACTTCACAACACTGCTGGTCACCATGGGTGACAGGCCTACTGCACAACACTGCTGGTCACCATGGGTGACAGGCCCACTTCACAACACTGCTGGTCACCATGAGTCACAGGCCCACTGCACAACACTGCTGGTCACCATGGGTAACAGGCCCAAAGCACAACACTGCTGGTTTCTATGGGTGACAGGCCCACTGCACAACACTGCTAGTTACCATGGGTGACAGGCCTACTGCACAACACTGCTGGTTACCATGGGTAACAGGCCCAAAGCACAACACTGCTGGTCACCATGGGTGACAGGCTCACTTCACAATACTGCTGGTTAACATAAGTGACAGGCCCACTTCACAACACTGCTAGTTACCATGAGTGACAGGCCCACTGCACAACACTGCTAGTTACCATGGGTGACAGGCACACTGCACAACACTGCTGGTTACCATGAGTGACAGGCCGACCTCACAACACTGCTGGTTACCATGGGTGACAGGCACACTGCACAACACTGCTGGTTACCATGAGTGACAGGCCGACCTCACAACACTGCTAGTTACCATGGGTGACAGGCCAGTGCACAACACTGCTGGTTTCTATGGGTGACAGGCCTACTGCACAACACTGCTAGTTACCATGGGTGACAGGCCCACTTCACAACACTGCTAGTCACCATGGGTGACAGGCCCACTTCACAACACTGCTAGTCACCATGGGTGACAGGCACACTGCACAACACTGCTGGTTACCATGAGTGACAGGCCCACTGCACAACACTGCTGGTCACCATGAGTGACAGGCCGACCTCACAACACTGCTGGTTACCATGGGTGACAGGCCTACTGCACAACACTGCTAGTTACCATGGGTGACAGGCCCACTTCACAACACTGCTAGTCACCATGGGTGACAGGCCCACTTCACAACACTGCTAGTCACCATGGGTGACAGGCCCACTTCACAACACTGCTAGTCACCATGGGTGACAGGCCCACTCCACAACAATGCTAGTCACCGTGGGTGACAGGCCCACTTCACAACACTGCTAGTCACCATGGGTGACAGGCCCACTTCACAACACTGCTAGTTACCATGGGTGACAGGCCCACTGCACAACACTGCTAGTTACCATGGGTGACAGGCCTACTGCACAACACTGCTGGTTTCTATGGGTGACAGGCCCACTTTACAACACTGCTAGTTACCATGGGTGACAGGCTCACTTCACAACACTGCTGGTTACCATGGGTGACCGGCCTACTTCACAACACTACTGGTTGCCATGGGTGACAGGCCCACTTCACAACACTGCTGGTCACCATGAGTCACAGGCCCACTTCACAACACTGCTGGTCACCATGGGTGACAGGCCCACTTCACAACACTGCTGGTCACCATGGGTGACAGGCCTACTGCACAACACTGCTGGTCACCATGGGTGACAGGCCCAAAGCACAACACTGCTGGTTACCATGGGTGACAGGCCCAAAGCACAACACTGCTGGTCACCATGGGTGACAGGCTCACTTCACAATACTGCTGGTAAACATAAGTGACAGGGCCCACTTCACAACACTGCTGGTTACCATGGGTGACAGGCCAGATCACAACACTGCTGGTTTCTATGGGTGACAGGCCCACTGCACAACACTGCTAGTTACCATGGGTGACAGGCACACTGCACAACACTGCTGGTTACCATGAGTGACAGGCCCACTGCACAACACTGCTGGTCACCATGGGTGACAGGCTCACTTCACAATACTGCTGGTAAACATAAGTGACAGAGCCCACTTCACAACACTGCTAGTTACCATGGGTGACAGGCCAGATCACAACACTGCTGGTTTCTATGGGTGACAGGCACACTGCACAACACTGCTGGTTACCATGAGTGACAGGCCCACTGCACAACACTGCTGGTCACCATGAGTGACAGGCCGACCTCACAACACTGCTAGTTACCATGGGTGAGAGGCCAGTGCACAACACTGCTGGTTTCTATGGGTGACAGGCCCACTGCACAACACTGCTAGTTACCATGGGTGACAGGCCCACTTCACAACACTGCTGGTCACCATGGGTGACAGGCCTACTGCACAACACTGCTGGTCACCATGGGTGACAGGCCCAAAGCACAACACTGCTGGTCACCATGAGTCACAGGCCCACTGCACAACACTGCTGGTCACCATGGGTGACAGGCCTACTGCACAACACTGCTGGTTACCATGGGTGACAGGCCCAAAGCACAACACTGCTGGTCACCATGGGTGACAGGCTCACTTCACAATACTGCTGGTTAACATAAGTGACAGGCCCACTGCACAACACTGCTAGTTACCATGGGTGACAGGCACACTGCACAACACTGCTGGTTACCATGGGTGACAGGCCCAAAGCACAACACTGCTGGTCACCATGGGTGACAGGCTCACTTCACAACACTGCTAGTTACCATGGGTGACAGGCACACTGCACAACACTGCTGGTTACCATGAGTGACAGGCCCACTGCACAACACTGCTGGTCACCATGAGTGACAGGCCGACCTCACAACACTGCTAGTTACCATGGGTGACAGGCCAGTGCACAACACTGCTGGTTACCATGGGTGACAGGCCCACTTCACAACACTGCTAGTCACCATGGGTGACAGGCCCACTTCACAACACTGCTAGTCACCATGGGTGACAGGCCCACTTCACAACACTGCTAGTCACCATGGGTGACAGGCCCACTTCACAACACTGCTAGTCACCATGGGTGACAGGCCCACTTCACAACACTGCTAGTCACCATGGGTGACAGGCCCACTTCACAACACTGCTAGTCACCATGGGTGACAGGCCCACTTCACAACACTGCTAGTCACCATGGGTGACAGGCCCACTTCACAACACTGCTAGTCACCATGGGTGACAGGCCCACTCCACAACAATGCTAGTCACCGTGGGTGACAGGCCCACTTCACAACACTGCTAGTCACCATGGGTGACAGGCCCACTTCACAACACTGCTAGTTACCATGGGTGACAGGCCCACTGCACAACACTGCTAGTTACCATGGGTGACAGGCCTACTGCACAACACTGCTGGTTTCTATGGGTGACAGGCCCACTTTACAACACTGCTAGTTACCATGGGTGACAGGCTCACTTCACAACACTGCTGGTTACCATGGGTGACAGGCCTACTGCACAACACTGCTAGTTACCATGGGTGACAGGCCCACTTCACAACACTGCAGTATTGTGCAGTAGGCCTGTCACCCATAGCAACAAGCAGAATTGTGCAGTAGGCCTGTCATCCATAGCAAGCAGCAGTATTGTGCAGTAGGCCTGTCACCCATAGCAGCCAGCAGTGTTGTGAAGTGGGCCCTGTCACCCATAGCAACCATCAGTATTGTGCAGTAGGCCTGTCTCCCATAGCAACCAGCAGTGTTGTGCAGTAGGCCTGTCACCTATCGCAACCAGCAGTATTGTGCAGTAGGCCTGTCACCCATGGTAACCAGCAATGTTTTTATTTGGGCTCTGTGACCCACAGCAGTGTTGTGAAGTGGGCCTGTCACCCATGGCAACAAGCAGTGTTGTGCAGTGGGCGTGGCCACGGCTTTGCATAAGCCGGCGGAGGTGAGAGGTCAGCAGACAGCTGGGAGGCCATGGAGGGCGCCCACCTAATGCGGGCAATGGGAGGGGCAACTGGCCGCCACATCCGGGGTAACAAGAACGCCATCCGCCCCATAGACTCGTCTCCCCCCCTAACCACCACCATATTTATAGCCCCCGGTCTTACCCTCCCGTCCCAGCGCTGCCTCCCAGCCGCCCGGAAAGGAAGCGGAGCCACCGGGTGGTGAGCTCACGTCCTGCCCCGACTCCGGGAATCATGGGAAATGGAGTTCCTGTCACAGCACGCCCACCATTAAAAATGTCGGCCGTTAAGTCGAAGCCCAAACTGGTAGCAGCCAAAATGGCGGCGGCGTTAAGGGTGCGAGAATCGTGAGGTAAATAAGCTCCGCCCACGCCGGCTTGAGACGATGGAGAAGCCACGCATGTGGCTGAAAAATAATATTAATAACGGTCACATGTAGCTGTGTGAGGTGATTGTGCCATAATACCCATTACTGTTCTGTGTGTCATTCATTTATTGATATATTTGTATTTATGGATTTAGATCAAGAAATGTTGTGTGCTGCCCCATCACTGGGAGAGTCGGAGACCCAGTGTTAGCAATGGTAGGCCGGGTTAACGGGATGCTTCCCCCGTCGTTTGGGCTTGAAAAGGTTCCTCTATTCCCTGTTGTGTCAACATGAGCGTAACTATAAGAAAACTATAAGACTATTTCTTTACGCAAGTAAAAAAAACACTAAGAGTAACTGTCTCTGCCTCCAAATTACCCTTTCTGCATCAGCCATGAATAATTCAAAAGTGAACACACTTAAAAGTGCACCAAAACCCACGCCCCAACGGCGTTGGAATCTATGTTTCCAGGGCCACTAGATTCCCTCCTATGGGGGCATCCAGAATTGGGATGCCCTGCTCTGTGAAACTCCCCCAGGTCGCCCGGAACTCATCTTTCACGTTCCAATGGCGCATGCTTGAGCTGCATCCCTGCTATCCCTTTACCAGGATGCGTAGAGCCGCAGATTGTGGGGGATGCGGAGAGCTGCAGATCCTCCTTAGAAGAGCTCTTAGACAAAGGGGCAGGAGTCGGCTGATTGGACTAGAGGCGGTGCACGTGCCATAGAACCAAGGAAGGGTAAGTGAGATCGGGCAACCTGGGGAGTTTTCATATGACAGGGGAACCCCGATCAGGGTGCCCCGGGGGCAAGGACCAAAACCCAGGGTTTTGGTCCACTTTAATATTAAATTATTTATCCTTGCTTACAGAAATGTAAAATCATTAAAAGGATCAACTGTGGCTAAAAGAGTCACTGAATGATCAGGAGTAACTGGCTCCACCTACTTACTGCAGGCAGCCATGCTGAAGCATCGTTAGCCCTTCCAGAGCCTATATGAACCCAATAGAAGAAAATATACGCTTAACAGAAACTATAAATCATTAGACTATTGCTTATACAAGTGAAACATTGTTAAAACAATCAATGATGGCTAAAAGAGTCATTGAACAATCAGGACTAACTGGCTCCGCCTACCTACTGCTAAGTGCAGGCAGCCATGTTGAAGCATTGCTATCTCTTCCAGAGCCTGTTGTGAGCGATTGGGGTGAATGGCAGTGACACGGACAACAGGTCTTCAAAAATTAAAGACAAGTTTTATTGAAACTAAAATGTTCAACTGAAAAAAAGTCTCTTATTTCAGAGGTTGCAGCATGCAATGCAATAAATCAAGCGGTTACTTCACCAACTCAATGAAAGTCCAGGGTTTGATACTCCAGAAAACTGCAAGTCTGGGGTATGTCAGGTCAACAAAGTCCTTCGGCTATCTCCAGATCTGTCATTCACTTTGAGCAGTACAGCCTGGGCTCCTTCCTCCAGGCTGGTCAACAGCAAACTAACAGGCTCAGCTTCTCCTTTTATCTGGGCTTCCCCTGCAATCAGCCTCATCACATGTGCGAGGCCTGGAATCGGGGAACAAACCTCTAGAGGACTGGGGAATGTGAACTGGGTCCTGAAAATCCGGCATGGATCGTGCCTGATACAGCATAGCAGGGGAAAAATACACACCATTCAGGACTTTCCCATACACTTTCCACTCTTCTACCCCTCTTCTTCAGACCCGAGGTCTGACAATTTTCAGCGATCATACAGTAGACTTGGGACAAAGCATCCGCATTCCCCTGTAACTTCCCCGGCCTATGTTCCACTTTAAATGTAAAGTTTTGCAAGGAGAGAAACCATCGGGTGACCCTTGCATTTCTCTCCTTATTTTTCTTCATCCAGACCAGCGGAGCATGATCTGTCATCTGTCAAATTCTCGCCCCAACAAGTAATATTTTAGGGCTTCTAACGCCCACTTAATGGCGAGACACTCTCTTTCCACTATCGCGTAATTTCTTTCTGCCAGGGTCAGCTTCCTGCTCAGGTACAATACTGGGTGTTCTTCCCCATTCACCTCTTGTGACAGAACTGCACCCAAACCTGAATCAGACGCATCCGTCTGTACGAAAAAATCTTTGCTGAAATCCGGGGACACCAGGACAGGCTGTTTACACAGAGCAGATTTTAGGCTTTGAAAAGCCTTTTCTGCCTCTGGGGTCCATTCCACCATTACTGACTTACTACCCTTTGTTAAGTCAGTTAATGGGGCAGCCATTGACGCGAAATTGGGCACAAAACGACGGAATTAGCCAGTTATACCAATGAAGGCTCTCACTTGTTTTTTTTGTAAGTTGTTTGGGCCAGTTCTGTATTGCCTCCACCTTATTGATCTGGGGCTTAACCAACCCTCTACCAATGACATAGCCCAGGTATTTTGCCTCCTCCGGACCGACTGCACACTTCTCAGGGTTTATGGTTAAGCCAGCATTACTGATAGAGTCTAGGACGGCCTGTACCTTGCAGAAGTGACTCTTCCAATCAGACAAAAAAATGACCACATCGTCCAGGTAAGCAGCGGCATAATTCCAATGTGGTCTCAAGATCATATCCATCAGCCTCTGAAAGGTAGCAGTGGCCCCATGTAACCCAAACGGCATTACCAGATAATGCCTTTTTTTTTCTTTAGCCTCCTCAGACAATGGTATCTGCCAATACCCTTTTGTGAGATCCAGGGTTGTGATGTATCTTGCCCTCCCGAGCTTCTCAATCAATTCATCTACCCGGGGCATAGGATACACATCAAACTTTGAGACCTCATTTAGTTTTCTGAAGTCGTTACAGAATCTCCAATCACATTGGGCTTTGGTATTAGGACAAACCAGGCACTAGAAGACTCCTCAATGATGCCCAACTCTAACATGCGTTTTATTTCCGATGGGATCGCCTCTCTGTGCTTCAGGTATGCTGTATGGTTCAAGGTTTACCTTAGTGTAGGGTTCATTTTTAATCTGATGCTTTATTAAGTGAGTTTGACCCGGCAGGTCAGAAAATGTATCTCTATTTCTCTGCAGAAATTCCCTGACCTCCTGCATTTGGTGGCTTGACAAAGACTCACCTATTTTGACTGGGGGAACGGTCTGCACCGTCTCTAACTCTAGCCGAGGTAACTACCAAGGCTTCGCGATCCTTCCAAGGCTTGATCAGATTTATATGGTAAATCCGGTAGGGCTTTGTTCTACCAGGTTGATGAACCTTGTAGTTCACCTCACTCACCCTCTCTACAACCTCATATGGACCCTGCCACGTGGGCACTAACACCAGGACCCAGTTCCCAGGACTAAAGGCCCTCACCCTGGCAGATCTATTGTATATTCTGCTCTGGGCCGCCTGAGCCCTTTGCATATGCTCTTTAACTATTGCCAATTCCTTTTTTCGATTCGGTCCTGCATCTGGGCCACATGTTCAATTTATACTCTTGTACGGGGTGGCCTCAGTCTCCCAGGTTTCTTTGGTGATGTCTAACAAACCCTGGGGGTGCCTACCATACACTAGCTCAAAAGGCGAAAACCCTGTAGACACCTGGGGTACCTCCCGGATGGAAAACATGAGATATGGCAATAAATATTCCCAATCACGGCCATCCCGTTCTACAACTTTATTTAGCATATGCTCAAGGGTTTTATTAAATCTCTCCACTAACCCGTCTGTTTGAGGGTGGTACACTGAGGTGCGGAAATGGGTAATCTTAAACAGCTTGCACAGCTCCTTCATAACCTTTGACATGAAGGGCGTGCCCTGGTCAGTTAGGATTTCCTTCTGAATTCCTACACGTGAGAACATAAGAAAGAGTTCCTTCGCAATATTATTCTTAGTATACAGTACGTCCTTCTCCAGATAAGATTCTTTATGTCTGGGTATAACTCCGCCAGATGGCACTGGACTGCAGAGACAGCGAAATTGGCTCCTCCGGGCCCCACAAATACCCAGATTTTCTCTGCAGTCTGGACTGCGAAGGACAAGAAGATGGCTCTCTCTTCTCGCAGGTGAGCGGGCTATTAGCCTGCGGCCCTGTAGGACTATTCCCACCCGTTCCATTGTTAATTTGCCTCCCAGCCTTGGCTGCGCTGCTGCGGGTGATGGTAGGCAGCAGTTGATACATATTGGATTGGATTCAAAGCGTGATTTTAATGTTTGAAATGTGAGTGCAATCTGGCACAATAAATTATTCCTTGTTTCCAACATTGTTGCACTATGGTCGTGTTGTGTTTTCTCTTTTTTATATGTGCTTTATGAGAGACACAACTGTGTAAGGCCTGAAGTAGTGCTGATAACCAACTCAAGATCCTGAATGTGGGGAGGAATTTAGTGATCATTTGGCATACTATCCCTGGATGTTATGATCCTGAATGTGGGGGAATTCATTATTTGGAACATTATTTTTGGATGTTCCAGTAAGAGCATTGTATTGGTGATGGGAAACGTCACTGAATTGGACATTGTGGCAACATTACACAGTGGTGAAAGCGAATGAGCACAGAATAACCACACGGCTACTTGGAGGTCCATAGAAGCTTTGTGCATTTTATTGACTTTATTTGCACTGGTTGCTTGCTTGAATATGCCGCCGCCGCACGCGCTTGTACGGCGTTCCGCGGTCGGCGGCGACATTACCTGCTGCGCCATCATTGGTTGATTGTCATGTGTGCGGCTTCGGGGGGGAGGGGGCTGCGGATGACGCGTTCCACATCACTGCCTCCGCGGGGCCGCCCCTCGAGGTATACTCGGTGCCATTTTTGCTTAATCGTGCTGCGTGGCTGGCACCTACCTACCGCGGTCCGTGAGTGCCCTCGCGGGCTGTTTGTATATTTTTTTTATGTTATGTATGCATGTCGCTTACAGGGTTTTTTTGCTTATGTCTTACAGGCGGGTCAAACTCAATTAGTTTCTCCCGGCCCTACCCCCTCTATTAGTTTATTTAACTTATTGAGGCCTAGTGTGCTAATTCCTCCCACTTCCCTAGTGGGCTATTGGGGCATCCCGGGTTGCTTTTCTAGCGTGAATCCCTATCGGCCTATTGTGTCACTATAATCACCATATGGAAGCGCCTCAGGATAATATGCTCGGAGTTCCTTCGGGACAAGCCCGGCTGTGTGTGGCGTGTGGGGTGTCCCCTACAAGTGTTGACAATGTGCGGGTTTGTATACCTTGTGCCCAGCAGGTGCTTGTGCTGCAGCCTGGTTTACCAGCAGCTGGACCTGCGCCACTTAGGTCCAGCTGCCTACTCCCCCAAGCTTACATTTCACTCCCAGTGAGGTGCATACCAGTGGGGAGTCTCAGCCTGATGTGTCTACTAGACTGGCCAGTGTTGAAAAGTTGCTTGCTAATACTATGGCACGTAAGGCCTCTGCTAAGAGGCGGCATTTGGCGCCTGATGTCACTCTTTTCCCTATGGAGGCTGAGGAGTTCTTTGATCTGTCTGGTTATACCCCCCTGGAAGAAGAGGAATTGTTCTCTGACTCAGAATCATCTGATGAACGGCCCAAGGGTTATGATGATTCTGGCTCTGATCCCTGGGCCCCAGATGATACTGATAGGCTTTTGGCTAAGATTTTTAAAGTGCTTTCTATCTCTCCCCTGGCTCCTAAGCAGCAGGGGGAATTGTTTCATATTGCTAAGCCATGTTTAGAGTTCCCTGAACAATCTCCTTTTAATAATCTCGTGCTCAAAGAATGGGAGCATCCTAGCAGGCTCCCCGGAGTCCCTAAAAGTTGGGATAAGAGAGATCCCTTTCATGCTGAGGTGGTTAAACGTTGGTCATCCCCTCCCGAAGTGGATGCCCCCATTCTGGGTTTGTCTAACACCTCTGTCATGCATTCCCCTGACTTTACTACCCTGAAGGATAGTGAGGACCGGTGTATTGATCAGCTGGCTTCCCATGCCTTTGCCTGTGTGGGGATGGCGCTGCACCCGGTTTGTGCCTCTGCCATTACAGCTGTGGCTATTAGGACTCTGCTTAAAAGTGTCCTAGATGGAGCTCCTGATGATGTTTCTAGTGAAGAGTATAATGCACTCTTGCGTTGTGATGTATTTGTTGCTTATGTCCTCTCTGCCTTGGATGATACCATTAGGATGTGTGGCAGAGCCTCTGCCTTGGTGGTGGCTATACGCCACTCTTTTTTTGGCTTCGCCAGTGGGCAGCTGACAACGCTGCCAAGGAGGCTGTCACTGGTTTTCCCTTCAAAGGACTACGCCTCTTTGGGGACCGCCTGGACCTGTTTGCTAAGGGAGGCAGGTTACCCCAGCGCAGAAGGCAGTCTCGGCCCTTTCGGGGCCCGGGCTCCTTTTCTTCCCCCTACCGTGGATCCAGAACGGGGAGAGGGGTCTCCTTTACTGGGGCCCGAGGAGATTTCTGGGGTAGGGGCAGAGGACGTGGACGCCCTGGCCCATCCTGGGGCTCCAAACCTAAACCTTCCCCCAAGCCCCCTCAGGCTTGAAGGGGCGCCCTCACCAATCTGGGTGGGGGGACAACTTCAGCTCTTTGCTCACGTCTGGAGGCATCATGTCTCAGACCGGTGAATTCAGGAGGTAGTGTCCTCCGTTTACAAGATAGAGTTTTGCTGCCTGGCCGCTCCCAAGATTCATCAGATCCCGGATGTCTCAGGACCCCATGTCAGCTCAGGCTCTGATTCTGGCGGTGCAAAGCCTTCTGGAGCTGGGGGTCATCTGTCAGGTCCCCTTACTAGAAAGAGGCAAGGGTTTTTATTCCAACCTTTTCATCGTGCCCAAAAGAGTTGGGTTAGTCAGGCCCATCCTGGACTTGAAGATCCTCAACAAATTTGTCAGATGCAGGCACTTTCGCATGGAAACTCTGCACTCTGCTTCCAGGGGACTTCATGACCTCTGTGGACATCAAGGATGCTTACCTTTATATTCTCATCTTTCCAGGTCATCAAAGATTCCTCAGGTTCGCTCTGGAGGATCAGCACTACCAATTTGAGGCATTGCCCTTCGGTCTCACTTCAGCTCCCAGAGTGTTCACCAAGGTGTTGGCAGGAGTGATGGCTCTGCTCAGGTCTCAGGGCATTCGCGTCCTGCCCTATTTCTCATCACTTCTCAGTCCCTCCAACAGGCAGAGCTGGATATTCAGCGAGTAGTGTCCACACTGAAGTCATTTGGCTGGGTGATCAACCATCCCAAATCTTCCCTGTCTCCCTCCTTGGTGACGCCTTTTCTGGGAATGAATCTGGATACAGTTCAGGCAAGGATTTTTCTTCCTCAGCAGAAGGTGGACAGTCTGTTAGCGCAGGTTCAGTTCCTTCTATCTTGCCCTCATCCCTCCATCAGGCAGGCAATGCAGCTGGTGGGACTGATGGTGTCGTACTTCGAGGCGGTTCCTTATGCCCAGTTTCACATGAGGCCTCTGCAACTCCACCTCTTGTCAGTATGGGACAAGGATCCTGCGTCCCTGGACCAGGTCCTTGTTCTGTCCCCCCTAGCCAGGCGGTCTCTCTCGTGGTGGCTGGACTCCCGGAACCTGTTGGCGGGCAGATCCTTTCTGGCCCCCTGCTGGGAGACAGTCACCACGGATGCCGGTCTGACAGGTTGGGGGGGGCTTCTGGAAGTCCCTACAGTTCCAAGGGCGGTGGGGCCCTCGTGAGGCCCACACCCCTATCAACATTCTGGAACTGAGGGCGATCAGGTTGGTTCTGGCTCGCTTGACCCAACACCTTCGGGGCCGGCCTGTTCAGGTACGCTCGGACAACCAGACGGCGGTTGCCTAAATCAATCATCAGGGAGGGACCCGGAGCAAGGGGGCCCTCAAGGAAGTGTCCCTGATCCTGTCCTGGGCGGAGGACAATGTTCCCTGTATCTCAGCTGTGTACATTCCGGGGATGGAGAATCTGCAGGCAGAATCTCTGAGCAGGGGGACCTCTCACCTGGGAGAATGGTCCCTCAGCGACAGGGTGTTTAACTCTGTGTCTCCATTGGGGTCAGCCAGATGTGGATCTGTTTGCGTCCCGTCACAATCACAAGCTCCCAGCTTTTGTCTCCCTGTCCCAAGATCCTCTGGCCTTGGCCACAGATGCTCTAGCAATGTCATGGCAGGACTTTCAGCTTCTGTATGTCTTTCCCCCGTTCCCCCTGCTGGGCAGGGTTCTGCGTAAGATAGCTCAGGAACGGGTGCCAGCAATCCTGGTGGCTCCCCGGTGGCCAAGAAGAGTGTGGTTCGCAGACATAGTGCAGCTGGCAGTAGATCAGTACGCTCTGCCCAGGGTTCCAGACCTGCTCACTCAGGGGCAGCTACGCCATCCCAATTTACAAACGCTGGCTTTGACGGCCTGGCTGCTGAAACCTCCATCTTGATGGAAAAGGGGCTGTCTGCCCCTGTTGTTAACACCATGTTTAGGGCTAGGAAGAAGTCGTCTTCTTCCATTTACTATAGGGTTTGGCGTGCCTACATTGACTGGTGTGAGTCTAGGTCTCTTCCCTGTCATGTGTTCTCTATTCCCAGGATTCTGGAGTTCCTTCAACATGGTTTGGATCTGGGGCTTCAACTCAGTACTCTGAAGGGTCATGTTTCTGCCCTGGCTGTTTTCTTCCAAAGATCTTTTGCTCAGCATTCTCTGGTCAAGACCTTTTTCCAGGGGGTTACTCATGTGCGTCCTCCACGTAAGCCTATGTTGCCTGTCTGAGACTTAAACTTGGTCCTTTCTGCCTTGCAGGGTGCTCCCTTTGAACCTGTGCATGAGGCTGCCTTGGCCATTCTTACTCTCAAGGTTGTCTTTTTGGTGGCTATCACTTCTGTTAGGCGTGTTTCTGAGTTGTCGGCGCTTTCCATCCAGCCCCCCTACTAAGAGACACCAGGACAAGGTGGTGTTTCGCTTCAAGCCAGATTTTCTGCCTAAGGTTGTGTCTGCCTTTCATCTTAATCAGGGCATTGTTCTACCTTCCTTGTGCCCTAATCCTAGTAACACTAAAGAGAGGGTTTTGCATTCCTTGGATGTGGTCAGGAATCTGAAGTACTATCTGGTGGCTACTGCACCTTTCAGGAAAACTGATGCTCTTTTTGTGGTCCCTTCTGGTCCTAGGAAGGGTTTGGCTCCTGCTAAATCTACTATCAGCAAATGGATCTGTCAGGCTGTGATTCAGGCCTACACTGCTAAGGGGAAGAATCCTCCCTTCCGCCTTACTGCTCATTCCACTCGTGCTATTGGTGCCTCTTGGGCTTTTCAGCACCAGGCTTCTGTTGAACAAGTTTGCAAGGCCGCTACTTGGTCTTCTGTTCATACCTTTTTCCAAGTTTTACAAGGTTGATGTTAGGTCCTCAGCTGATGCTGCTTTTGGCCGCAAAGTTCTGCGGGCGGCAGTGGTCTAAACTGTCTGCTGTTACCTTTGGGGATCCCACCCTACTTTACGGACACTGCTATTGGATGTCCCAGACGTAAAGAATCTTATCTGGAGCAGGACGTACTGTATACTAAGAATAATACAATTCTGTGATTACTCACCTGTAGAATTGGTATTATGAGTATACAGTACGTCCAGCTCCACCCCGCCCTTGGTTTCATTACTCTTGGATCCCCTTTATGGTGATTGTTATCATTGTTGGTTTAGTTAATGGTTGGTTGTTATCATTCTCCCGGCTTCTTGTTAACTGCTTTTAAATACTGGGGATTTGTGGGAGATCCCGGGTATTTGAGGGCCCGGAAGGAGCCAATTTCACTGTCTCTGCAGTCCAGCGCCATCTGGCGGAGTTATACCCAGACGTATCTTATCTGGAGCAGGACGTACTGTATACTCATAATAACAATTCTACAGGTGAGTAATCACAGAATTGTATTTTTGGAGGCCATATTTCTTAGCAGAACTGCTTCCGGGTAGCGGGTAGCATAATCTAATATGACTAGTATGAATTGGTGTCCTTGGGCAGACTTCACAATGGGCCCCACCAAATCCATGGCAATTCTCTCGAAGGAACCTCAATAATGGGGAGTGGCACCAAGGGACTCCGGAAATGTGACTTTGGGGCACTTAACTGGCACGTAGGGCAGGACTCGCAGTATCTTTTTATTTCCTCATACACTCCAGGCCAAAAGAACCTTTGGAGAACTCTCTCCTGGGTCTTATGAGTTCCCAAACGTCCCTCCAAGCACATGCATATGGGCGATCTCCAGCACCATGCGTCGGTATGCTTTAGGTACCAGAAGCTGTTCCACAATTTCATTATGTATTTTGGTGACCCGATACACCAGATCCCCATTCATGGCAAAGTGTGGAAACTTCTGGTCAGCTTCTGGCAGTCTCCAGAGTGGGGTCTCTTAATTGTTTAGACCCAAAATTACCACAAGCCACCTCTAGGTCTAAGATCCGCTGATCAGGCAGGGAAGCCTCATCATCCTCGCCTGCTAACACCTGTAGTGGGAATCGGTCATCACTGCATAATTCAGATGTTCCCATTTCTTCACTAGGTACCTCATCTGGACTATTGTCTCTACTAGACACTTCAGCCGGCTCAACAATAGGGAGGGCTACTGGTTCTGCCGGAGATACTTCGCTGGCGGCAGAAGCGTTACCCCTTTCCTATAACTCCCAGAACAAGGGAAAATCAAGACCGATAGCATCATACATAAGGCGTTTTACCACACCGACTTCATGGTTCAATGTCCCAGCGGGAGTCTCAAACTTACCCACGGCTACAGGGTAAGCTACGATATCCCCATGGATGCACAACACTCTAACATTTTTATTCGGTATGTAACCTCCACGCACAAGGTTGGCCCGGACCAAGGTTACCAGGCTACCTGAGTCCAACAGAGCCTTCACTACATAGCCATAAGAAGTATAACTGCCTATAAGAAGTATAAAGTAATTATAAGGACTGCTAAAGGGCAAAAAGAGGAAGAAATGGCCAAATCTATGAAGAGGGGAGAAAAAACCTTTTTCCGATATATTGGTGACAGAAAGAAGAAAAACAATGCAGTGGCTGGCCATCTGACTAGCTACTTTTGTTCGGTATTTTCAGATAGTAGCAGGCATGGCCATAGCACAGCATCCCGCTGGGAGGGCACAGCTCTAGTGTTTCTGGAGGCTGATGTCTTAGCCGAGCTGGCACATCTAAAGGTAAGTAAGGCAATGGGTCCAGATGGAATCCACCCCAGAGTTCTAAGGGAACTTAGGTTTGTGATTGCAGCCCCTCTAACTGATTTACTTAACCATTTCCTTTCAACTGGTGAGGTTCCAGATGATTGGAGAATGGCCAATGTCGTACCAATCCATAAAAAGGGGAGTAGAGAAGAAGCCAGTAATTACAGGCCAGTTAGTTTAACATCTATAGTGGTCAAATTAAGGGAAACACTCTTAAAAAAACAGATAATTTCCCATCTAAAAATTAATGACCTATTGGACCCAAAACAGCACGGCTTTACTGAGGGCAGATCATGTCAGACCAATCTTATTGATTTCTTTGACAATGTCACTAAAGTGTTAGATGAAGGTGGTGCTGTCGATATCTGGATTTTAGCAAAGCCTTTGACACTGTACCACATAAAGATCATAGATAAGTTATTGAAGGTAGGACTCAATCCCTGGATAGTTCAGTGGATTTCCAGTTGGCTGAGGGATCGGTATCAGAGCGTTGTTGTAAATGGCGTGCAATCTGAACAAAGGCGAGTTACAAGTGGTGTGCCGCAAGGCTCTGTCCTGGGCCCCATTCTTTTTAATATATTTGTAAGTGACATAGGAGAAGGCTTGGTAGGAAAAGTTTGTCTGTTTGCTGATGATACAAAGGTTAGTAATAGGGGGGATATTCCTGGAGGTGTCTGCAACATGGAAAATGATTTAGCTTTACTGGATAGATGGTCAAAACTGTGGAAACTAGAGTTTAATGTCTCTAAATGTAAAATCATGCACTTGGGTAGAAGGAATCCCTGCTCTGAGTACCGTATGGGCAGCACTGTGTTAGCCAGGACCTCGGAGGAGAGAGATTTAGGGATACTGATTACTGATAGCTGCAAGATGAGTGGACAGTGTAGCCAGGCAGTGGGAAAAGCAAGCAGGATGCTCGGCTGCATAGCCCGAGGCATCACCAGTAGGAAGAGGGAGGTTGTGATGCCGCTGTATAGAGCCCTGATAAGGCCACAGCTATAATACTGTGTGCAGTTCTGGAGACCTTACCTGCAAAAAGACATTATTCAAATAGAACGGGTCCAAAGGCGGGCAACAAAAATGGTGGAAGGACTTAAACTTAAAACTTATCAGGAGAGACTTAAAGAACTTAATCTGTACAGTCTGGAGGAAAGAAGGGAGAGGGGGGACATGATGGAGACCTTTATATATGTGAAAGGATTGAATAAGGTTCAGGAGGGAAGTGTTTTTAAGAAGAAACTTAACGATAGAACAAGGGGGCACAACCTGAAGCTAGTCGGGGGGAAGATCAGGAGCAATGTTAGAAAATATTATTTTACAGAAAGAGTAGTAGATGCTGGGAACAAACTTCCAGCAGAGGTAGTTGAAAAATCAACAGTCACTGAATTTAAACATGCCTGGGATAAGCACACATCTATCCTAAGATAAAGAGTACATACAGTATACACATAAGGGCAGACTAGATGGATCGTATGGTCTCCTTCTGCCGTCAACCTTCTATGTTTCTATTTACTTTTAAGAACAACATATGTGGCTCAGTCCCCGACCGCGGCATGGCGGCACAAACTGGTTCGGCAAACAGGGATCTTCTGTAGCCAGCGTCACACTCCATGGGCTCAGGGGAGAGGGGGCAACCCGTGGCCATGTGTCCCCACTCATGGCACCTCCAACACTGGGGACCACGGTATCTCCTTGCCCGGGCGTCTTCCCTAGGAATAGGGAGCCTCTGAGGGTCAGTCTTTTGCCTTGCTCAAAGTCTAAAGCCCGGCCCCCTCTTACACCCTTCCACACACCTCCAGTTGGAACTCGCTTACCCATCGCTGTCACAGGTTTGATGGTCTTGGAGGGTGCTGGTGCTGTAGGGGCATCCCGAAGGTAGTCCTCAGTAGCGATGAATCTCTCAACCAAGTTGACTAGTTGCTCAGCAGTCTGCGGGTTGCCTTGTCCCACCCATCGTTGTAATTTTGGTGGCAGGGTCCGGAAGAAGTGGTCCACCACGACTTTCTCGATGATCTGCGCAGGGGGGAACACTCTGGCTCCAACCATTTTTGGACCAGATGGATTAGGTCGTACATCTGCGACCGGGCAGGCTTATCAACAGCAAAAGTCCAGTTGTGTACTCTCCTTGCCCGAACTGCTGGCATGACACCCAGGCGAGCAAGGATCTCCATTTTGAGTTTGGCATAGTCCCGTACATCTTGCTCCCTGAGATCAAAATATTCCAGTGCCCGTGCATGCTGGAGGTTAGCCTGGATTAGCTGCTTTATTACCTCCTCCATTGCACTGGATCAGCCTTTAAATGTCCCAACCGTCAAATGCAGCATTTTTGTCACTCCGTTGCCCCTAGCAACAGTCACTATTCCCGCATCCTCCACCAATTGTGAGCGATTGGAGTGATGGGGTGAACGGCAATGACACGGACAACAGATCTTCAAAAATTAAAGACAAGGTTTATTGAAACTAAAATGTTCATCAGAAAAAATGTCTCTTACTTTAGAGGTTGCAGCATGCAATGCAATAAATCAAGCGGTTACTTCACCAACTCAAAGTCAAGGGTTTGATACTCCAGCAAACTGCAAGTCCGGGGTATGTCAGTCCGCTTTACAGGGCATACAAGCCCACGCTTTTCATCCGCAAGTCCAAGTTCAGAGATACCAACTGTCCTTCGGCTCATTCACTTTGAGCAGTACAGCCTGGGCTCTTTCCTGGCTGGTCAACAGCAAACTGACAGGCTTAGCGGCTCCTTCTATTTGGGCTTCCCCTTCAATCATCCTCATCACCTGTGCGAGGCCTGGAATCAGGGAACAAACCTGTAGAGGACTGGGGAATGTGAACTGGGTCCTGAAAACCCTGCATGGATCGTGCCTGATACAGCATAGCAGGGGAAAAATACACACCATTCAAGACTTTTCCATACACTTTACCACACTGTGCAAACCCAAAAGAAGAAAACACACGCTTAACAGAAACTATAAATCGTTAGACTATTGCTTAAACAAGTGAAACATTGTTGAAAGGATGAACTATGGCTAAAAGAGTAACTGAATGTTCAGGAGTAACTGGCTCCACCTACTGCTAAATGCAGGCAGCCATGTTGAAGCATTGCTATCCCTTCCAGAGCCTATATGAACCCAACAGATCGAAAAACACACGCTTAAAAGAAACTATAAATCGTTGGACTATTGCTTACACAAGTGAAATATTGTTAAAATAATCAACGATGGCTAAAAGATTCACTGAACGACCAGGAGTAACTTGCTCTGCCTACTTGCTGCAGTGCAGGAAGCCATCTTGAACCCAACAGAAAATGAATCAAAACAGTGATCGCCGGGCTGTTCCTGCTCAGAATATGACATCGGCAAAAATAAAGGAAATATGCTTTAAATGGGGTATCTAGGCCAAAAAGCTCAGCCTACAACCCCCCCCCCACACACACACACACACACACACACACACACTCTGCATCAGCCATACATACTTCAAGAATAAACCCATACTTAAAGCACCAGGGGGTGCACTCTCCTGTCTCAGCCTATCTGAACGCACGCCGCCAGGGATGCAGCAGCGCATGCTCTCCCTTGAAAACAATCCGAGCTGTTTGCCAAAAGTTAAATAATCGGAGCTCATTGGACGAGAGCCTGCACATGTCATTGAAGTGGGGAAAGGTGAGTGTTCATGGGTGTCCTGGGGGAGTTTCACACAGCGGGCAATGCCACAGAGCTTTAGAAAGAGGGGCCTCAAAACTGAGGGTGGTATACAATATGGCGTTGGTCCAGTTTTAAACTGTCGTAAGTTTCACGGATAATCAACCATATAATTTATGAGCATACCTGTGATTTCGAAAAACAGCCAACCATGTTGTAGCATCACCATCCCTTTAAGAATCTTTTGAACCCAAACAGACAAGACATACAATAAAGGCTATTCACAAACTCAGTTTATGGGCGGACCTCTCTGAGATGAAAACAGGTGGTGGGCTTTAAAGGGTTCCCTAGGCAACCGTAGCTAGCTCCACCTACAGATTTCATCACTGCATCAGTCGTGCATCCAACACTTCAAGAGCCTGTACGAGTCTACGTGCAAAAAGTAAAAAAAAAAAAAAAACATTTTACGGAGTTAGTTGCTGGGTGACCCCATCTCACAATATAAAAGTTGATGAAAAATACATAGGTGTCCTTTAAGAGTAGAGTAGAACTTTGCCTAGGGGTTGCCTAAGCAACTGTAGCTGGCTCCACTGACAGATTCAATCACTGCATCAGTCCTGCATTCAATACATCAAGAGCAAGTAAGAGACTGAAAGTAAAAAAGAATAAATGCTATTTTCACAAATTTAGTCATTGGGCCGCCTCCACTCAGAGTGTAAAAGTTGAAGAAAAAATATAGGGGTTTCCTTCAAGAGGAGAGTAGATGGCAATACATTGATGGAAAGAAAACTCTGGCTGCTTGACAGCGAGGCGAGACAAGCTGGAACACGACAGGCAGCAGAGGAAGAGACGGCAGCCAGCAGGGCAAGTACGGACAGCTCCACTTGCCTGTTTATAAAGCCCCGGCAATGGCAAAGGCATGTGGACGGAGCTCCGGAGACCTTTCTCTGTCAGAATTTTTTTTTCAATTTCTTAGTCGGAAATTGCAGATCTGAAAAGTGACATCCATACTCTGCAATTCTATCCTTCAATTTTCATATTAGATGGAATGAAAGTTGTAATGTTTGTAGGTTGTTTTAGTCATATTTTACCTGGACAGCACCAATGAAAAAAATGATTTCTTCAACTGAAGCGTACAAAAGAAAATCAGTCGAGATAGAAGTGTCCTGAATATCAATCGAAAGAGAAATGTGAAAATCAATGGAAAGGGGAGTGTCATAAAAAATCGATAAAGCAGGAAGTGCCTTGGAAAGCAAAAGTTAATGAAAATTGTATGAAACGGAAGTGTCACAAAAATCAATCGAAAGAGAAATGCTGTGAAAATCAATCGAAAGGGAAGTGTCATTAAAACTAATGGAAAGTGAAGTGTCATGAAAATCAACCAAAGGGAAGTGTGGTGAAAATCAATCGATTGTAAAAGTTGATAGAAAATCAAAAGTGTCATGAAAATCAATTGAAAGGGAAGTGTAATGAAAATCAACCAAAGGGAAGTCTCATGAAAATCAACCAAAGGGAAGTGTAAAAATCGAAAGGGAAGTGTTGTGAAAATCAATGGAAAGGGAAGTGCCATGAATAGTTGAAAGGGAAGTGTTGTGAAAATCAATCGAAAGGGAGGTGGCGTGAAAATCAATCATAGGGAAGTGTCATGAAAATCAACCAAAGGGAAGTGTCATGAAAATCAACCAAAGTGAAGTGTCATGAAAATCAACCAAAGGGAAGTGTCATGAAAATCAACCAAAGGGAAGTGTCATGAAAATCAATCGAAAGGGAAGTGTCATGAAAATCAATCGAAAGGGAAGTGTCATGAAAATCAATCGAAAGGGAAGTGTCATGAAAATCAACCAAAGGGAAGTGTCATGAAAATCAAACAAAATGAAAGTGTCATAAAAATCAAAGGGAAAGGGAAGTGTTATGAACATCGAACAGGAGGTGTAATGAAAATTGATGGAAAGGAAACTGTCGTAAAAATCAGTTGAACGGGGAGTGTCATGAAAATGGGGAAGTGTCGAAAGGCAATTTTCATGACACTTCCCCTTTGAAAATTAATCAATCTTAGGATTGATGGCTATTTTAATTGAGGTTTATTATCATATCATAAGGAAAGCATGTCAAGGGGACACTGAAGTAATGTCCTTCCAGATACCATTGCCTATATCGATTATATAACAAAAACTTAATATGCTTGTGACCAGCTCAGGCAAAAATCCAACATTTTGTTAAAAAAACGATTGCCAGCCGTGTGTTTTAAGTTGATTGTCTTTCAGATGAAATCTGATGGGCATCACAATGTCTGTGGGTTTAAATTTCCTTTCAAAAAAATCCTTTTACAATTACAGACTTTCCTTCTGCTCTGATTTCGATCAAATGTCTGATCACATTGAACAGCAAACACGTTTGTAAACCAAAAATCATCAGAAGTAATGCTCCTGACCGTACACTGACTGGACTGTCTTTTGCATGAGATTTATAGCCTTATTTAAGAAGCATCAGCACCACGCAGCACCACTTTTTTGGCCTCAGCGTGGGATTTAAGAAAGAAACAAATGGCAGTGCTGATGTGGCCGAAATAGCAAATATTTTGTAAGAAGGCGAACAACCAAATTCAAAGTTTGCAAAAATAGTGATGGGATTTAATTGTGAAAAAAGAACACAAGTGCTGTACATATTAGCAAGGCATATGCATATAAAGAATACATGATAACAATGTTAAAGCAAAGAATTGTATCTCTACAGTTTGACCGCTAGATGGCGCTTCTGCGAGGTATCAGCCAAAAATGTTCTTAAAGTGGACCAACACCGAGAGGTGATCGGCCCGGAAATCTATAAGATTCCCGGGCCGATCACCTCCCACCCCGCGGGACATCCGAGATCGGGATGTCCCGCGGGGTGAAACCCCCCCAAACACCCCAAATCACCTACCTTATCTTCCGCCGCCGCCGCCTCCCTCGCGCCCCTCTAGGCGTGCGCGCCCCCGCGCCGGCCGTCTGTGAATGGCCGGCACGGGCGCGCGCGCGCCAAAAGTGACGCGAGGGAGGCGGCGGCGGCGGAAGCCGCTTGGACGTTCCTGTTGCCCGCCTGGACGTTGGCGGGGATTGGACCGGGCAGTCACGTGGGAGCGGGGAGAGGTGAGTTTATTGGGGTTTCTGGGGGGTTTCACACAGCGGGGCACCCCCGATCGGGATGCCCCGCCGAAGTGGGCCAAAACCCAGGATAGTCAAAATCCTGGGTGTTGGTCCACTTTAAACCAAAAATAAAGCAGTGCTGAACAAATCCAGTAACCTGTAGTCGGGTAATAGGAACCCATAATATACTACACGTATGGGGAAACCAGGTACATAGTAAGGAGAGGAGTCCAGGCGGGGCTCCAACAAAAGTCCACAAGTTACCCAGCACTAATTAAGCAAATACAGTGAAAAGTAACAACAAGACAAAATAGCTTACAGGCAGCGCAGGTGGATGTAATCCCTCAACGTTTCGGCTGGATTGGCCTTTGTCAAGAGGGGGAGCGGTACCAGTTAGTTCAGAGGCTTAGGCTTAAATGGTCTCCATGCTGCTTGATGCGGTGGACAGGCGCGCTCAGTGCGGCATCCGGACCTCGGCCACCACTGATGACGTGGACAACATATGCCTTGCTAATATGTACAGCACTGTTCTTTTTTCACAATTAAATCCCATCACTATTTTTGCAAACTTTGAATTTGGTTGTTCGCCTTCTTACAAAATATTTGCTATTTCGTGGCGGCCGCATCCCCCGCTTCCCTCTAATGGAGCGCGCCCACCCCAGCCATTCACAAATGCCTGGTGCGGGCACCCGCCCTGCTAGAGGTATAGCGGGGATGCGGGCGTGGCTCGTGCATGCACCATTGGATCGGGAAGCTAGGTAACCTGGGGGCTTTCACACTGTGGGGCATCCTGATTTTGAATGCCCCGGGGGGAGGGGATAGTGCTTGGTTTTGGTCCACTTTAATATTACACACATTTTATTTGTACAGAACTTGCATTGGGACTTGTCAATAATGGAAACACAGGACATAGATGGGCCAAAATGTAATGATGAAATGCCGACCAGTGGCGGAAAAATACAGCACTAAAGATTTCAAGGAGGAAAAAAACATGAATATGCAGGGGAGCGCCGAAATAACGGCAGTACAAAGTGGCACTCACTGGCACTGGCATAATCAGCCGAGGGGGCCAACAGGCGCTTACCTAGGCCTGCCAATATTTAAATCAGATGTCCTCGGGGGAGTAAAACTGGGAGCCTTGTGACCTGGTATAGGGGTCTCATGGATCCCTCACCAGTTCACAAATGGTAAAATATGAAAAAAGACACACACATCAGAAAAAAATATTTTATTTTTTAATACTTACCTCCCATCGATCCATCCCCCAGCACTACCCCACACCAATCAGAGCTTCTGCTCTGCTGCTGCTTCTGGAAGCCTTTTACACCTGCTGAGTGATGGGTCCCCCCTGCCGGTCATTTTTTGGGGGACTTTGAACCCTTAAAAATCCCCCAGAAATGGCATGAGGTCCCCCCTACCCAGAATAACCAACCTGGGGACCAGCTATGGGGGCTTGTAGAATAGGGCACATGGCCCAGCTCTGCAGGCCTACAAGCCCGCACAGCCTAGATAGCCATGGGCTCTTCTGCCCCCCCACCCCGGGCTTTGGGGAGGCAGGTAATAAAGGGCTGGGGGTTAATGGTTAAATGGAAAATAACCCGCTTGCTGCAGGTGACTTTCCAGACCCCACACCTTGTGAACAGGTATAGGGGTCTCATGGATCCCTTACCAGTTCACAAAGGGTTAAATGTGAAAAAAAAAGGCACCACGCCAAAAAATGTCATTTTTATTAATTTTTTTTACAGCTTTTGTCAGCGGAAGGGCCCTATTCCAGGCCCTTTCCTGAAGCCAGAGCCCCCCGGATAAAGAGAAGACCCGGCCATGTCGATTAATGGGTCAGGTGAGTTTTTGGGCCAATAGCAGGTGGCAAAGCCAGGCACGTAAAAATTTACGTGGCTGGGGGTTAACGATAGGAGAGGCAACCACGTAAAATTTAGCTAAAACTGTTGGAGCATTGGAGATTCATAGGAAAAATGAGGAGAAACAGTGCGTGTGGCAACAGCGATGTGACTTAAGCACACTGTGATGAGTGTGAGAGAAGGGCAGGGTTTCAGAGCTGCAAAAAGAGGCAGCTAATCAGGACATCTGGGGAAGACGTTTCCGTTCTTGGTCCACAGAAGGTTGATTGAGGGACCAGGTCAGTGGGGTGGAGACTGAAAGCTGAATAAGGAAGTCATTTCTTCACTAAGACAAAGGAGGAGCAGTGCGCTGCAACCACTCAATAAAAGGTAAGCTACTGATATTTATCTTTTGACTTGCCAAACAGTTTAGGCCTAATTTCGATCAGAGTTTTAGGAAGGGTCTTTCAAGTTGCAGCAAATTTCCTTAATTTCAATCAATTTTCTCCTACGTTTTTTCAAAGAACTAGACTGCAGTTTTTGTTCCCAAAAACAGACAGAACCATGAAGTTCTAAAACCATACAAAATGTTATTTATGTTGGGCAAGCACAAAAGACACAATTAAAAAGATTTCATTAAAAAAAACATATAACATATATATGACACTACATATTGTATGAGACATTGCTCTGTTAGATCCTCTGCTGTTGACACTTTTCATTCCTTTTTGCTCCATTTACTCTCCTCCCTAGGAATCCAAGATCTCGCCCTCTCATGGCTCTCCTCCTCTCAGACCACACGTTTAGTGTAGTCGTCTCACCATCTGTTGGGGTACCACAAGGGTCTGTCCTGGGACCCCCTACTAATTTCAGTCTACGCCTGTGGCCTTGGCCATCTCATAAACTCATCTGGATTCCATCGCCACTTCCATGCTGATGACCCTTTTAAATGTCCTTCTCAGGCCCAGATCTCTCTTCATTTGTGTTCCAGACTGTCTAACAGCTATCTCTTCATTCATGTCCTCTTGCTCACTCAAACTGCACATGGAAGAATCAGAGCTTGTAATTTTCCCACCATCCAATATGGCTCCCATCTCCTCAATAACAACGTCTGCCAATGTCTTATCACAGCAGCTCCTCAAGCCCAATGTCTTGGTGTTATACCTTTCATTCAAACCTCACATTCAGTCACTAGCCGCCTCCTGTCATCTCCAACTCATCTGCATCTGTCCCATCCCTATACCTGAAATCACCAAAATGTTAGTGCATGCCCTAATCATCTCCTGACTTATCTACTGCAGCACTCTCCTCTACTGTGTTCCCCCCTCAAACAGCCCGGCACTCCTCCAATCATTTCTTAACTCTACTGCCCGCCTCATCCGCCTCTCCTCTGGCTTTTCCAGTTCTGCCCCTATCTGTCAATCCCTACACTGGCTGCCACTATCTGAAAGAATTCAGTTCCAAAATCTAACCCTAACCCACAAAGCCCTCTACAGCTAAGCCCCGTCCTACATTTCATAGCTAGTCCCAAGATACCAATCCAGACACCATCTACAATCTGCACGTGACCTTCTTTTACAATCATTTTTATTAAGAATTTCACATGAAATTAAAGTAGCAATGAGATGATTACATTTGTATGCGGTCAATTGGTAAATGACAATTAAGGTAATTGCGTATAACAGGGCTCTTGAGAATCTAAAACTAAGGAAATAAACCAACACTTAAGCAGGTACATGAGCTGCATGAGGCAGGTGTTCAATTCCGCCCAGAGGGACCGAAAGGGTCCCCAGGGACAGAAGAGGCCACCATCGCACTGGAAAACACGTAACTGGTGTATCAAATATAAAATGGACCCAACAAAGGAAGATAGACAAAAAAGAAAGGGAAAAGAAAAAGAGGGATGTGAGAATAAGAAAAAGGGGAGAAAAGAGTAGACAGTAAAGACAAGTAAGAGTATTAGGGAAGGGGGATGTCTCCGGGGTTAGAGGGGGGCCGACAAACTTGAACCTGAAATGGGAGGCAGGTGCATTGTGAACCCCTCAAGTTATGTGGAGGAAATGACTACTGTAGAATATGTGCAATTTATGGGTCCCATGCTCTATGGTGCATCTCTAGTCTGTCCCATGTGATTGCCGTCAGCTTTCCTAACCTTCTTCTGTCCTCAACCATGATCACCTCCTCCCATTGTTGTATCCAGGACTTCACATGTGCCACTCCGTTCCTCTGGAATGCCCTTCCCCAAACAATTTGGCACTCTGGTCCTTAAAACTTTTAAAAGAACCCCCCAAACCTATCTATCTGTACAAGCCAACTGGCCTAACCAAACATCCTAAAGCGTATGGAAACCCAAAAATGGGTCCACCGCTCAATGTATGGGCCACCCTCCGCCCGAGCACTTAGTGTTTTGCTCAGCGCTGGCCCAGTTTCCAAATTGCCGAAGCCACGAATGCGGCACTTTTTAAGAGAGCCAAAAGTGCAGCTGTAACAAGGTGCGGCCAGCTGGTCGAATCCCCGGGATTTTACACAGAGGGGCATCTGGTGTAGGATGCCTCAGGGGTAGGCTCCCGGCCCGAGGGTTTTGACCCACTTGTCACCCTTTTAGAGCGCTTGCTACCATGCTTAGTACATGTGACTTGACCTATTGTCTCTACCCTCATCCTTTAGACTGTAAACTCACAAGGGCAGAACCTTCTAATATATTCCTGTAATAATGTGTTTTGTTGCATTTGATACATACTGTATGTATTATACAAATTCCTTGTCATATCTCTGTTATATACCAACTCAATATGCCCTATGTATTATAAGTATGTTATGTTATGTTATACTGTACAGTATATTCTACAGTATCACAAGTGGACCAAAGCACCCCTGGAATCTGTAAGACTCAGGGCCGCCTAATACCCTCCCCTGGGGGCATCCTGATTTGAGGTTGCCCAGCTGTGTGAAGCCCCCTGAGTCCTCTGTAAAACCTATCTTCTCCTCGATCCGAATCAATCGTCCCAGGAATCTTATAGATTAATAAATATATAATAAATATTTTTTGTTTTAATTTGCAGCAAATTTATACATTTTTGACCAATACTCTCCTATGTTTTGAAAAAAAAAATGGAACTGCAAATCGTCTCAATCAATAAATCAAAAGACATTTCAGAACTCTAGAGTCAAAACACAGAATTTTCTCTATCCTGGGTTTTAGTCCTCCTCGTGCACCCCGGTTTGGGATGCCCCGCTGTGTGAAACCCTGCCGCTGGCCGAGTAAACTCAGCTCTCCTCGGTCCTACAGCACATGGGCAGACTCTCATCCAATCAGCTTCTCTAGCCACGCATATTAATGTGCGGCTGGAGAAGCCGAATGGAATCCCAGCCACACACATCAGTGGAGCGCGGCACTCCTTTCTCAGCGCTGGCTCATAATAAAGGTATTACGAGCCATCTGTACAGTTAGGTGCGAGGGGGCTCCAGCATTCTCGATGCCCCCGAGGTTCCTGCTATCACAGAGAGAGAGGGACCAACACTCGTTAAATTAAACGCATGTTGGTCCAGTTTAAAGTGGACCAAAACCCAGGATTTTCACTGTCCCAGGTTTTGGTGGTTTTCCCTGGTTTGAGATGCCCCGCTGTGTGAAACCACACAGAATGCCAAGAAAACGTACCTCTCCTCGAGCCCACAGCGGTGCAGCCGCTCATCCAATCTGCTTCTTGCGGCTGGAGAAGCTGAATGCATCCCAGCCACAATGCCGAGCAGCACACTGCATCACTCGACTACCTTCGGCTGTGCGCAGCCCCGCACAGCCATTCAGTTGCGGCAGGCAGAGTCGCATACAGCCGAGAAGGGAGGCGAGTGATGCCCGCGCCGCATGCGCACATGGGCTCTGGTGGAAAGGTGAGTTTACCGGGCGCCCTGTGGGAGTTTCACATACCGAGACACTCCAAACCGGTGTGCCTCAGGGGTTGGGAGTAAGCCATAGACATCCATAGACAAGCCTTTGGTTCGAGAAGACATTTACAGACTAGAGTCCCAGCTTGACGGCAGCAAGCAGGGTTACAGAGCGTCGAACCAAAATGGATGCTGGATGTTTTCTAGACGCGCTTTTCAAGTGGATTTAATGTGAGCAAAAATTATTTTTTTACATTTTAGTAAATAAAAGTTTTTAAGCAATATCACACTATGTTATGCATTTATAGATACTAATGCAAGCTTGGAATACCATAATGTGAGTGGAATCTGATATTGACCGGCGAGAATGCACCTTAAGGTGGAACCAAAGTGAAACATTAAAGTAGACCACAACCCAGGATTTTGACTATCCTGGGTTTTGGTCCTTTCCCCGGGGCACCCCGATTGGGGATGCCCCGCTGTGTGAAACCCCCCGGTCGCTGACTCACCTCTTCCCGGTCCTACTGCGGATATGCAGCTGCTTGTCAAATCAGTGTGCTCGGAGCCGCTGATGTCAAGTCGTCTAGGGCCAGCGGCTTCGAGCGTGCTGGCGGCCGCATCCCCTCCTTCCCTTTAACAGGGGGCGTGCCCGCGCTGGCTATTCACAAATGCCTGGCACGGGCACGCGCCCTGCTAGAGGGATAGCGGGGATGCGGCTCGCGAATGCACCAGGAAACAGGGTAAGTGTATGGGGCGACCTGGAGGGTTTCACACAGTCCCGATTTTGGATGCCTGTGGGGGGAATCGATCAGCCTGGGAATCTTATAGATTCCCGGGCTGATTGTGCTGGGTTTTGGTCCACTTTAAAGGGAAGCCAAAGAGGAAAATATTGGCTGTCTTTCTGCCTATTTGAATTTGGTAAGCAGGAAATCGGTGTCATATGCGGTGAAGGGTCGTTTATATAGTGATAAGAAGACGGAGGGATGTTATTTAAATCTGAATCTTCAAAATTAAGCACTTTATTGCTGGACATTTACCAATAGTGTCAAAATGTTTTGATCGTTCGCCTTTAAGTTTTAATATGTGTGCAACGCTCTAGAGGAACATGAGCATACGCTCCATATATTATTTTATACATTTATTAAAAAGCAAACGACATTTGAGCCTAATTACGTATACCTCCCAAGTGTCCCTGATTTAGAGGGACTGTCCCTCTTTGGAGTCCATGTCCCCCTGTCCCTCGTTGTTCTCATTTGTCCCTCTTCGAGGTACAACATGCAGATCTGCAGAAATAAGTGATGGGCAGGCTGATTCATTACTATCGCCAGGTAATAGCAGCTGAGCGTCTGTACATCGGCGCTAAGAGTGACCACTAGTAGATGCTGTGATCGTCCGTGAGTCGCTATTACAGAGCGCCTCAGTTGCTGTAGTAACATGGCCGGCATTGATGAATTTGATGTGTGGGTCACTATAACACCAGTACAGAGCTAAATGGGAGCAAACGGTAGCGACTGATCAGTGTGAGCGACTCAAACCATATTCATAAAAAAAAAAAAAAAACAGCCTCACTCAGCACTGGCGCTCAAAATTGGGTCACTGTAGCCCAGAGCGCCAGACGCTGTGTGATTAAAGTCCGTTTTTGAACACATATCCACCAGTAACAAAGTGAAAAATATTGAATGACGTTACACTGTGGCATTAACATTTTAATACAAGACCTGTAATGAAAATTTTAAATATCAAAAAAGTGTTCAAAAATGTATTTAAATAGCCCTGGAGAGGTCACAAAATGATTTGATAAAAAAATAAATAAAATAAAATAAAACCCTGTTTAAAGAGAAGAAAATGAACGTCCATTGAAATATATGGGAGAGCGACAGGTAATACCTGGCGCTATGGAAGTTAGAGCGCCGCCCGGGATCCGCTGAGCCGCTTGTGATGATGAATCGGACGCTACGTGTCGCTGTAAGAGGTGCTCACCAGAATCACCTTCATACATGTGGTATTGCGTACAGCGCCCGGCATTCACCTGATGCTACCTGCCGCTAAGAGGCGCTACCTGCCGCTATCCCTTGATGAATAAAATAAACTCCTAAATTCTCTATTCAAAGTGTTTCTATTGTTGTAACTGTTACATCCTATCAATCAATTAACAGGTGTGGCTTTATTTACCAATTGTCCCTCTTTCCGACCCTGAAAAGTTGAGAGGTATGTAATTACATATCATTGCGCGCCTGATTTAATATCATGGTCGTTCGATCTAAAGGGATCAATTAACAGTTCTATATCTAATTTTCACCCTGTTACTTTAGAAATAATTATAAATAATAAAGGAGAAAACCTTACGGTCACATTGTAGGATTCGTGGCCACGTTCAGGGTTAAAAGCAGAGCGGCAGCCATAGTTCCCGGGTCTGCGGTGGGATCTGTAGCGTCAGTCGGGGATGATGATGAGGCGTCCTCCGCCTTTCCGCAGTCGCCGTGCCAGAGCAAGTCCCAGCATGCCCTGCTGCCTCGCGCTGGGACTTGTCGTCCCTCCCGACATTATCCGCCTCAGCTGGAATCTTCACTGACGCCCCCCTCCTCCTCCCATCATTGGCTTCACAGGGCCCCATAGCTAAAACATACCTCCCAAGTGTCCCTGATTTGGACGGACTGTCCCTCTTTTCAGTCCATGTCCCTCTGTTGTTCCCATTTGTCCCTGTTTGAGGTGTAACATGCAGATCTGCAGCAATAAATTATTCATTTGCCTATTCAAAGTGTTTATTTTGTAACTGTTACAATGTATCTCCTATCCATCCCTTAATGAGGGGGCATGACTTCATCCCTCAATCAATGAGGGGGCGTGGCTTCATCCATCAAGCAATGAGGGGGTGTGGCTTCATCCATCAATCAATGAGGGGATGTGGCTTCATTTACATATCGTCCCTCTTTGAGGTGTAACACGCAGATTTGCATCAATAAATGATTCATTTGCCTATTCAAAGTGTTTCTAGTGTTTAACATCCTATCTCCTATCTATCCCTCAATGAGGGGGTGTGGCCTATTTAACAAATGTCCCTCTTTCCCACCCTGAAAAGTTGGTAAGTATACTAAAGTGATAGTGGGGCTCCCATGGCCAGCTCTGAGATCAATGAAATAACCCCCCCCCCCCCTCCCCAAACCCACAGCCAGGGTCAGTTGTGGCCCTGGTCAAAACCCAAATCATGGGGACCAGGTGAGTATACACAAGTGTGTGAATAGTCCCCCATACACACAGAGCCCACCCCCAGCATATTACAGGTAGCCAGGAAATGGGAAGGACCCCCATCATCTGCCACAAACAGATGGGCCCCTGTGCAGTGGCTATTATGTCAAATAGCACCTGCCTGGGCTCTCTGTCAATAACTTCAAGGACCTCGTCATTGTTGCCCCTGATGGCTACAGTGCTTCCCTGCTTGGGGCCTACTAGAGGATCCTCTGATTCTCCAATTGGCCGCTCCCAGTGTTACCATTGGTTCTTCAAGACGAGGGGAGACAGTGTGCACTCGCCCCCTTCTGCCATGGGCCTAGGAGAAGCCACCTTCCCTTCCTCTGTCATACATCCCAAGTGTCCATCATTCAGGACTGTCCCTCTTATGAGCCCATGTTCCCCTGTCCCTGGTTGTTCTCATTTGTTTCTCTGTGAGGTGTAACATGCAGCAATAAGTGATTCATTTGTCTATACAAATCTCCTATCCAACCCTCAATGAGGGTTCATGAATCCTCAATGAGGGGGTGTGGCTTCACAAATCCCTTAATGAAGATGTGTGGCTTCATTTAAATAGCACCCCTTTATAAAGTGCAACATGCAGATCTGCAACAATAAATGATTCATTTGCCTATTTAAAGTATTTATTTTGTTGAATAAGGGGGTGTGGCTTCATCCTTCCCTCAATGAGGGGTGTGGCCTAATTTAAGAATTGTCCCTCTTTCTGACCCTGAAAAGCTGGAAGGTATGTGTAGGTCCTTGCAAAGATCTCATGGCTGTCTCTGGTCTATGGACCATCAGCTGATCAGGTTAGATAGCGTAGTCTAGTATCACATTTCTAACCCCTGTTAGAAGCTGTGCAGCAGCGGCGGAGCGCGCGGGGCAGCTACAGTCTCCTGGCATTACTTCACCAAGCTTGGGCGGTATTCACTTCTTATTTGTTCTTTTGATTGATGTATATATCCTTTTCTGGGCACTTTGCAATTATTGACTATTGGATACTTATGTGTATGACTCAGTTTTGCTCATGGTTGCTACACATTTATTTTTTATTATGTATCATTGTGTGAGCCTTACAGACACACACATGTGAGTTGCCAGCACGTTTGTATTTTTTGTTTATTTACTAGCAGCCTGTGCTTTTACTTTTCAGGTTTGTTGATTTGGCACAATTTGTGCATATTTATCCCATATATATAGTTTTTTGTATTAGGGCAGTGGCACCATGTATGGTTTTTTGCACATATTTTTGTAGGCTAGCCACAATCACTATTAACACCTCATGGCAGGTGATTTTTAACTAAGTTTCATACTCTAGTTTCCTTTTATAGCACGGGCCTTTTTAATTATATAGCTCCATAGTATTATATTTTTGAGTAGATTCACGCAGCATCGCTTTTCAATTGCTACCGCCCTCACTTGGTACCTTCAATTATGTAGTTATTGACTTATTATTTGCATTCACATTGGGGTTAGGATTTACTTATTTACCCATTGTATTATCAATTATAGGATCAATCCAGCACGGTTTGGTGTTAGTGCTGGTAGTTGCATAACTAATAGGAAATTATCACCAGGAGACTGCTGTTTTAACTTTGTCTTGTCTTTTTTGTGTATTTTTTAACTTTTATATGCCAATAATAAATTATATTTTCTATTTATCATATACCTGCTGGTGTGCCTTTTCCTTTGAGTTCCATTTTTTCTCTTTGGATGGTGTACTATTATGTGGTTGTGGAACTCAGTGAGCACCCAAGCAGGTTTCATTTAATTGTGTTAGGATCATAGTAGTGCCCCTTACCGGTTGTTTTGATCAAACATTTCTGGGTATGGTAGGGATGGTAAGCTGGAGCGATTGTTTCCCAGGATAGGCGAATGCCATAAAAGCAAGCCTGCCTCATTATTTTACCATTGTATTCAGTGTTTGTTGTAAGGCTTCCCGGCATCACAACTGCCAGCTATAGTGACATGTCCTCTTTAAAGTGCACCTTAGGAATGGGGTCAGTTTAGCTTAGTAGAAAGGAAGTATCACAGAGTAAGGCACTATTGTGCATCATAACAGAGAGAAAGAGGTTAATGTGTAGCATAACAGGCAGGAAGGAGTTATATCAAGTAAGCGGATAGGGTATTAATGTGTAGCATAGCATAGAGGAAGGGGTTAACACAAGAGATGTATGTGTAGCATAATAGAAAGAAAAGGGTTAATATTTATCAGAGAGTAAGGGATGAATGTGTAGCATAACAGAGAGAAAGGGGTTACTACTTATCTGGGAGTAAATGATTAATGTGTAGCATAACAGAGAGAAAGGGGTAATTTCTTATGAGGGATTAAAGGATTAATGTGTAGCATAACAGAAAGAAAGAGGTCAATACTTATCTGGGAGTAAAGGATTAATGTGTAGCATAACAGAGAGAAAGGGGTTAATGCTTATCAGAGAGTAAGGGGTTAATGTGTAGCATACCAGAGAGAAAGGGGTAAATTCTTATGAGGGATTAAAGGATTAATGTGTAGCATAACAGAAAGAAAGGGGTCAATACTTATCTGGGAGTAAAGGATTAATGTGTAGCATAACCGAGAGAAAGGGGTTAATGCTTATCAGAGAGTAGGGGGTTAATGTGTAGCATAACAGAGAGAAAAGGGTTAATACTTATCAGGGATTAAAGGATTAATGTGCAGCTTAGCAGAGGAAGGGTTAAGCTGGAACTGGATTTTTACTATCCCGGGTTTTGGTCCTTGCCCCCAGGGCACCCCGATTGGGAGGGCCCCGCTGTGTGAAACACCCTAGATCGCCCGAATAAAACTCACCTCTTACCCGGTCCAACGACACATACGTGGTTGCTTGTCCAATCAGTGCGCTTGGATCACACTGGCGGGTGCATCCCCCGCAACTCTCTAACAGGGATCGTGCTCGTGCCAGCCATTCACAAATGCCTGGCGCGGGCACGCTTCATGCTAGAGGAATAGCGGAGATGTGGCTGCTGCACCGTTGGACCAGCTGGACTCGCCCCTTAGCCGATATTGACAAACATAGGCGCAAGCGTATTACTGGGTGAGCTGCGGGGGGTTCACACAGCAGGGCATCCCGAATTGGGGTGTACAGGGGCCAAGACCAAAACCCAGGATAGTCAAAATCCTGGGTTTCGGTCCACTTTAAAGTTCAGGGTGCAAAATGGTTAGGATCTATTCTAAGTATGTCACACACCCCGCTTCAAGATATCCATAACATGTGGGTAATACCGACCTGAAGAGGGCGTTCCTGCAGAGATGATAGCAAAAAAGAAAGCCCCTCCCTGATCCATAAATACCTGGGACCTCCCACTCATTACCCAGTTTTCCATCTCTGCAGACGGCGAGCAAGTCAGAAGATGATGGCTCCTCCTTGCACAGGGGGATTTCAGGTAGCCGGGATGACTCCCGGCCCACTATTCATTTATTCCCGTTTGGACCTTTTTTCCCCAGAAATCCATATGCCTCCCAGCCTCGGCTGAGGGTCCAGGCGAGGGTATATCAGCACCTTAGGTGCTCAGGAGCTATGCTCCACCGTGAGACCCTATTTGAGAGGGTAGGCGGTTGCTCCGGGTTGGTGACCCCGGTTTGGGATGCCCTGTCCCTTAATTATCATTCAGTGGCCCTCCCAGGATCCCCTTTCCACAGGTGGGGTTGGGGAGTGTGGGTCCCTTCTTTATTTAATCCCTAACATGTTCCGTAGAATCATGGCAGTTGGTTCCATAGTGTAGGTGTTGTGTAGTGTCTCTTTAAATTGTATCACCGCCGCAGCCGTTTTACAGGGCCTGTGCGGTGCTGGACGTGTCGTTTTTCCCCCCATCTTCCCTCAGCTGTGTTTCACTTTTATAATGGCGGAGGTATTTACCTCACGCCATGTACACTGTCCTTCTGGAGGGGGGGGGCGGGTCCGGACCGTTGGCGCGGGGCCGGGGCTCGTCCCTCCTGTTTCGCTTGTTTGAATGTGTGTGTGGCTGTGTCTTATTCTGAAGCCGGGCGCGGCGGCCGCACTTTACACTGCGGCGCCGGCCGGCTCTTGGCGCCTTTTTCTGTGAGGAGATTCTCCTCACGCTTGACTGGGGGGGGCGGGGCCGGTGTGGCGGCGCGTCAGTCCTTTGGTGCTGATGCTGAGCTCCGATACTCCTCACGCTCTGGCTCTGATGTTAGAGGTTCTGAATATTTCTCCTCCTGAGGAGGTGTCACAGCAGAAGGGTGAATTGTTTGAGGAATCCAGGCCGCGCTTGGAATTCCCTACACAACGGCATTTTGACAAAATCATTGCTAAGGAATGGGACAGGCCGGCTCGGCTCCCTGGCATCCCTCAGGGGTGGGATAGGAAATATCCCTTCTCTTCGGAGGCGATTAAGCGCTGGGCATCTCCCCCCGAGGTGGATGCCCCGGTGTTGGGGTTGTCCAATTCCTCGGTTTTAAATAGACCTGATTGTTCCATTCTCAAGGATGGAGAGGATAAACGTATTGACCAGATGGCTTGTCATGGTTTCGCTAGTGTTGGGTCAGCCATGCGGCCCGTTTGCGCCTCGGCTCTAATGGTGTTGGCTGCCAGGTCCGTGGTCAGGGACCTGTTGACTTCTTCCGGGCTGCGTCCTGGTAGCGCTGAGTTTCTTAGCCTTAAGCGGTGTGAGTTGTTTTTATCCTTTGTGTTGACAGCCTTGGATGACACTTTGATGATGTGTGGTAGGACATCGGCTCTGCTGGTCACTATTCGGCGCTCGGTTTGGCTGCGCCAGTGGGCAGCAGATTTTATGTCCAAGAAGTCGCTAACGGCTCTGCCTTTTGTTGGATTACGGCTTTTTGGAGAGACATTGGACTCCGTTACCAAGGGTGGTAGGTTACCCCAACGCAAGAAACAACGCCGCCCCTTTCGAGGGGCGCCTTCCTTTACCCCCTCCTTTTGTGGGGCCAGATCTGGCAGGGGATTTGCATTCCCCTCTTCCAGAGGAGATTCTGGGAACAGGGGCAGAGGACGTGCCCGTCCAGGATACAGTTGGGGCTCTAAGCCCAAGCTGGCTGCCAAGCCGGCTCAGCAATAAGGGGGCGCCCTCACCCATGCGGGTGGGGGGACGGCTGCGACACTTCTCCCAGATCTGGGATCAAGAGGTCTCGGACAGATGGATCCGGGAAGTGGTGTCTTCCGGTTACAAGCTGGAGTTCGAGCTCCGCCCCCTTCCAGATTTTTCAGGTCTCGGATGCCTTCGGAACCTCTAGCGGCGCAGGGGCTCCTGTTGGCAGTACAGAACCTTCTGGATATGGCTGTCATTTGCCCAGTGCCCCCTTCGGATCAGGGCAGGGGTTTTTATTCCAATCTGTTCACGGTACCCAAGAAGGACGGATCGGTCCGACCCATCTTGGATCTGAAGTTTCTCAACAGGTTCATCCGGCCACGGAAATTCCGCATGGAAACGCTACGTTCGGCCATTCACTCTCTTCATCAGGGAGACTTTCTGACGTCCATAGACATCAAGGATGCTTATCTACACGTTCCAATTTTTCCAGCACACCAGAGGTTTCTCAGGTTCGTGGTGGAGGATTGGCATTTTCAGTTTGTAGCACTCCCTTTCGGTCTCACCTCGGCTCCTCGGGTGTTCACCAAGGTGCTAGCGGGGGTGATGGCTCTGCTAAGGGTTCAGGGTATCCGCATTGTGCCCTATTTGGACGATCTTCTGATCATGGCCTCTTCTTTCAACCAAGCGGAGTTGGACACCAGAATGGTGGTGTCCACCCTGGAGAGGTTCGGTTGGGTGGTCAACCACCCCAAGTCTTCTCTCTCTCCGTCCAGAGTAGTGACTTTTCTGGGAATGTCTCTGGACACTTCGCAGGCCAGGGTATTTCTGCCCCAGGCCAAGATTCTTTTGATTCAGGAATTAGCTCGGCTTCTCTTGTCGGCCCCTCGTCCGGCCATCCGGCTAGGGATGAGGCTGGTGGGGTTAATGGTGGCCTCATTCGAGGCAGTTCCCTTTGCGCAGTTTCATACAAGGACGCTTCAGCTTCATCTGTTGAAGGTTTGGGACAAGTCTCCTCTATCGTTGGATCAGTCCTTCCTGATGACTCCCCGAGTTCGTTGATCCCTGCAATGGTGGCTGGGGTCGGTCAATCTGTCGAAGGGCAGATCTTTTCTGGCTCCGTGTTGGGAAACAGTCACCATGGATGCCAGTCTGTCAGGTTGGGGGGGTGTTTGGAAGGACCTCCAGTTTCAGGGTCTGTGGGGCCCGCAGGAGGCCCACGAGCCCATCAATGTTCTGGAGTTGAGAGCCATCAGGTTGGTTATGTTTCGCTTGACTCATCAGTTGAGAGGCCTGCCAGTTCAGGTCCGGTCGGACAACAGGACGGCGGTTGCTTACATCAATCACCAGGGGGGGACTTGCAGCAGGAGTGCCCTCAGGGAAGTGTCTTTGATTCTGGACTGGGCGGAGAGTCACGTCCCGTGTATCTCAGCAGTCTACATTCCGGGCGTGGAGAACACGGAGGCGGACTTGCTGAGCAGAGCCTCCTCTCGTCAGGGGGAGTGGTCTCTCAGTCCCACGGTGTTTCGTTCGATATGTCTCAGGTGGGGGTTCCCAGCGGTGGACCTCTTTGCCTCTCGTCACAATCACAAGCTTCCAGTCTTTGTGTCTCTCTCGCAGGATCCTCTGGCTCTGGCAGTGGATGCCATGTCTCTGAACTGGAGGGATCTGGGGTTTCTTTACCTGTTCCCTCCGTTTCCAGTGGTAGCCAGAGTGGTGCGCAAGCTGACTCTGGAGGGCGCGTCGGCGATTCTGGTGGCACCAAGGTGGCCAAGGCAGTTTTGGTTCGCAGACCTGGTAAGACTGGCAGAGGATCAGTTCGTTCTGCCTCTACTGCCGGACCTGCTCACCCAGGGTCGGCTGCGCTATCCCAATTTACCTTCGCTGGCTTTGACGGCGTGGCTGCTGAAACCGCCATCTTGAAGGAAGAAGGTCTTTCTGACGCAGTGGTTCAGACTCTTATTAGCGCCAGGAAGCGCTCTTCCTCCACTATTTACTATAGGACTTGGAGGTCCTATATTGACTGGTGTGAAAGTAGGTCTTTCTCTTGTCGGGAGTTCTCCATTTCCAGAATCCTGGAGTTTCTTCAACATGGTCTGGATCTGGGGCTTCAACTTAGTACCTTGAAGGGGCAGGTTTCTGCCCTGGCAGTGTTCTTTCAAAGGTCCTTTGCACTTCATCCCTTAGTCAAGACCTTTTTCCAAGGAGTTACGCATGTACGGCCTCCTAGGAAGCCTTTTGTTCCAGTTTGGGATTTGAACTTGGTTCTTTCTGCTCTTCAGGGTCCTCCGTTTGAGCCCTTGAATGAGGTTGCTTTGTCTTCTCTTACTCAAAAGGTGGCCTTTTTGGTGGCTATCACTTCAGTTCGGTGTGTTTCTGAGTTGGCAGCTTTATCCATTAAAGCCCCGTACTTCGAAAGACATCAGGATAAGGTTGTCTTTCGTCTCAAGCCGGATTTTCTTCCTAAGGTGGTCTCTGCTTTTCATCTGAATCAGGACATTGTTCTGCCTTCTCTATGTCCTAATCCCAGCAACGACAAGGAAAGGGCGCTGCATTCCTTGGATGTGGTTCGTGTTGTGAAATATTATCTGGTGGTTACGTCTTCCTTTCGTAAGACTGATGCTTTTTTTTGTGGTGCCTTTTGGGCCTAGGAAAGGTTTGGCTCCCGCCAAATCTTCCATTAGTAAATGGATTCGTCAGGCCATCATTGGGGCCTATTCTGGCAAGGGGAGGAGTCCCCCTTTTCGTGTTACTGCTCATTCTACTCGTGCGGTTGGAGCGTCCTGGGCTTTCCAGCACCAGGCCTCTGTTGAGCAAGTTTGTAAGGCCGCTACTTGGTCCTCTGTTCACACTTTTTCCAAGTTTTATAAGGTTGATGTTCGGGCCTCAGCGGATGCTGTTTTTGGCTGCAAAGTTCTACAAGCTGTTGTGGTTTAAGTTGTGCATTGTTGCCTTGTTTTGGATCCCCGCCCTTTTTATGGACACTGCTATTGGATGTCCCACATGTTATGGATATCTTGAAGCGGGGTGTGTGACATACTTAGAATAATACCATTTTGTGAAATACTCACCTGTAAAATGGGTATTATAAGTATGTCACACACCCCGCTTCACCCGCCCTTCTTGTATTCTGGATCCTTTATTTTGTGAACTTTGCGTGGTTATGACTTATATTTGCCTCTTCCTGGTCCCTTACCTTACTGCTTCTATATACTGGGTAATGAGTGGGAGGTCCCAGGTATTTATGGATCAGGGAGGGGCTTTCTTTTTTGCTATCATCTCTGCAGGAACGCCCACTTCAGGTCGGTATTACACACATGTTATGGATATCTTGAAGCGGGGTGTGTGACATACTTATAATACCCATTTTACAGGTGAGTATTTCACAAAATGGTATTTTTCCAGTGCATGTCAAGCATTGTCTTGCTGGAGAGACGCTTATTTTGACTTACCAGGTGGCAGTAATGTGAATCCTGTAGACAGCTCCACGTTTCCTGTGTGTATCTGTATCAGATGTGTTCTTATTCCATAAGGCTTGGCAGATAGCTTACTCGGCTGCTCGTGGATTATGTGGAATATGTTTCAAAAGCTTTATTTTAGTACAGAATGTTGCAATACACACTTCTTACAGCAGGAATCTTGACACATGTATGTTCAATACAGCAGGAAACTGATGTAACCCATACACAGCAGCAGGTAAAAAGACTGTATAGACTGCAGGAGGGAGCAGCAGGTGTGCACTGCTTGGATGCAAACTAGAAATGGCCTGCATCAGAGCAAGACTAAGAGAGCCAGGAGAGGACAAATGCATTAAAGGCACACTGCTTAGTCTATGTAAATAAACACTATATCAAGATATAATAGATATATATATATATATATATATATATATATATATATATATATATATCTCAAGCAGTATATATATATATATATATATATATATATATATATATATATATCAAGCAGTTACCCCGGGTACAATGAAACAGTGGTGTGGGGCAAGACACTTCCTGTTGGCAGGTGGCCTGCAGATGCATGAGCAAGGTAAATGCATTTGTATGTCCAGCAATGTAAATTGCCCCCGGGAGGGGGCATATGGGCACTGTTTGTTGTGTTGCTCTGGTTTAAACCAGCCCTTCAGCATCATTTAAAGCGGACCTTCACTCTGAATAAGAGTCTATCTTATATGTTTCCCACACCCTGTACATACAGATTGCTCACATTAAAAATCATCCTACCTGCATCTACTGCATGTTATGAGCCTTTAAACATCCAAGATGGCGGCTTATGGAAGCCGCCATCTTATCAGGCAGCCTGCAAACAGGAAGTGCCTCCTGACTGTGCTGCTCTGCATTCTGGGACTGCTGACCATTACCTGACCCCAGCTCTGCTCTGTCTGAGCAAAGCACAGCTATAACCTGCCCCCCTGTACCTTATCCCACTCTCCTCTCCTCAGTAAGTGTGATGCTTCTGAGTCAAGATAGCGGCGCCCGTATCCTAAATTCCTGAACAGAGTTGCAGCCCAGTGGGGGAAAGAATAATAAGTTAGTGACTAAAAACGTAAAATATATAAATTTTAGATGCTGGGGAACCGTTTTTTAAGAGTTTGGGCTTTTCATTAAATCACACTGAAGGTCCGGTTTAATGAAAAGCCCAAACCCTTAAAAAATTATTCCCCAGCATCTAAAATGTATATATTTTAAGTTCTTAGTCACTCTTCATTCTTTATTAGGGTTATAGCTGACCCCACAGAGTTGGGTCAGGGAAAGAACAGCAATCCCAGAATGCAGCGTGGCACAGTCAAAAGACAATTCCTGTCTGCAGGCTGCCTGATGCTCCATTATCCACCATCTTGGATGTTCAAAGGCTGAGAATACGCCCTAAGTGCAGGTAGGATAATGTGGCCAATCTGTATGCACAGGGTGTGGGAAAGATACAAGGTAGGCTCTTATTCAGGGTAAGTGAGCAACAATGGAGAGCAATGGGCAGGAGTGAGTAACAATGGAGAGCAATGGGCAGGAGTGAGTAACAATGCAGAGCAATGGGCAGGAGCAAGTGAGCAACAATGCAGAGCAATGGGCAGGAGCATGTGAGCAACAATGGAGAGCCATGGGCAGGATCAGGTGAGAAACAATGGAGAGCAATGGGCAGGAGCAAGTGTGTAACAATGGAAAGCAATGGGCAGGAGCAAGTGTGTAACAATGGAAAGCAATGGGCAGGAGCAGGTGAGAAAGAATGGAGAGAAATGGGCCAGAGCAAGTGAGCAACAATGGAGAACAATGGACAGGAGCAGGTGAGCAACAATGGAGAGCAATGGTTAGGAGCAGGTGACCAACAATGGAGAGCAATGGTCAGGAGCAGGTGACCAACAATGGTGAGCAATGGGCAGGAGTAAGCGAGCAACAGTGGAGAGCAATGGGCAGGAGCAAGCGAGTAACAATGGGGAGCAATGGGCAGGAGCAAGTGAGCAACAATGGGGAGTAATGGCAGGAGCAAGGGAGAGCAATGGGAAGGTGCAAGTGAGCAACAATGGAAAGCAATGGGCAGGAGCAGACAAGCAACAATGTAGAGCAATGGCCAGGAGCAGGTGAGAAAGAATGGGGAGAAATGGGCAGGAGTAAGTGAGCAACAATGGAGAGCAATGGACAGGAGCAGGTGACCAACAATGGAGAGCAATGGGCAGGAGCAAGTGAGCAACAATGGAGAGCAATGGACAGGGGCAAGTGAGCAACAATGGAGAGCAATGGACAGGGGCAAGTGAGCCACAATTGAGAGCAATGGGCAGGAGCAAGGGAGAAACAATGGAGAGCAATGGGAAGGAGCAAGTGAGCAACAATGGAAAGAAATGGGCAGGAGCAGGCAAGCAACAATTGAGAGCAATGGGCAGGAGCAAGTGAGCAACAATGGAGAGCGATGAGCAGGAACATGTGAGCAACAATGGAGAGCAATGAGCAAGAGCAAGTGAGTAACAATGGAAAGCAATGGGCAGGAGCAAGTGAGTAACAATGGAGAGCAATGGGCAGGAGTGAGTAACAATGCAGAGCAATGGGCAGGAGCAAGTGAGCAACAATGCAAAGCAATGGGCAGGAGCATGTGAGCAACAATGGAGAGCAATGAGCAGGAGCAGGCGATCAATAATGCAGAGCCATGGGCAGGAGCAGGTGAGCAACAATGGAGAGCAATGGACAGAAGCAAGTGAGCAACAATGGAGAGCAATGGGCAGGAGCAAATGAACAACATTTGAGAGCAATGAGCAGGAGCATGTGAGCAACAATGGAAAGCAATGGGCAGGAGCAAGTGAACAACATTGGAGAGCAATGGGCAGGAACATATGAGCAACAATGGAGAGCCATGGGCAGGAGCAGGTGAACAACAATGGAGATCAATGGGCAGGAGCAGGTGAATAACAATGGAGAGCAATGAGCAGGAGCACGTGAGCAACAATGGAGAACAATGGGTAGGAGCAAGTAAGCAACAATGGAGATCAATGTGAAGGAGCAGGTGAGCAACAATGAAGAGCAATGGGCAGGAGCAAGTGAGCAACAATGGAGAGCAATGGGCAGGAGCAAATGAGCAACAATGGAGAGAAATGGGCCGCAGCAAGTGAGCAACAATGGAGAGCAATGGGTAGGAGCAAGTGAGCAACAATGGAGAGCAATGGGCAGGAGCAAGTGAGCAACAATGGAGAGCAATGGGCAGGAGCAAGTGAGCAACAATAGAGAGCAATTGGCAGGAGCAAGTGAGCAACAATGGAGAGCAATGGGCAGGAGCAAGTGAGCAACAATAGAGAGCAATTGGCAGGAGCAAGTGAGCAACAATGGAGAGAAATGGGCCGCAGCAAGTGAGCAACAATGGAGAGCAATGGGTAGGATCAAGTGAGCAACAATGGAGAGCAATGGGCAGGAGCATGTGAGCAACAATGGAGAGCAATGGGCAGGAGCAAGTGAGCAACAATAGAGAGCAATGGGCAGGAGCAAGTGAGCAACAATGGAGAGAAATGGGCTGCAGCAAGTGAGCAACAATGGAGAGCCATGGGCAGAAGCAGGTGAACAACAATGGAGATCAATGGGCAGGAGCAGGTGAAGAACAATGGAGAGCAATGGGCAGGAGCAAGTGAGCAACAATAGAGAGCAATTGGCAGGAGCAAGTGAGCAACAATGAAGAGCAATGGGCAGGAGCAAGTGAGCAACAATGGAGAGCAATGGGCAGGAGCAAGTGAGCAACAATGAAGAGCAATGGCCAGGAGCAAGTGAGCAACAATGGAGAGCCATGGGCAGGAGCCAGTGAGCAACAATGGAGAGCAATGGGCAGGGGCAAGTGAGCAACAATGGAGAGCAATGGGCAGGGGCAAGTGAGCAACAATGGAGAGCAATGGGCAGGAGCAAGTGAGCAACAATGTAGAGCAATGGGCAGGAGCAAGCGAGCAACAATGGAGAGCAATGGGTAGGAGCAAGCGAGCAACAATGGAGAGCAATGGGCAGGAGCAAGTGAGCATCAATGGAGAGCAATGGGCAGGAGCAAGCGAGCAACAATGGAGAGCAATGGGCAGGAGCAAGCGAGCAACAGTGGAGAGCAATGGGCAGGAGCAAGTGAGAAACAGTGGAGAGCAATGGCCAGGAGCAAGTGAGCAACAATGGAGAGCAATTGGCAGGAGCAAATGAGTAACAATGGAGAGCAATGGGCAGGAGCAAGTGAGCAACAATGGAGAGCAATGGGCAGGAGCAAGTGAGCAACAATGAAGAGCAATGGCCAGGAGCAAGTGAGCAACAATGGAGAGCCATGGGCAGGAGCCAGTGAGCAACAATGGAGAGCAATGGGCAGGGGCAAGTGAGCAACAATGGAGAGCAATGGGCAGGAGCAAGTGAGCAACAATGGAGAGCAATGGGCAGGAGCAAGCGAGCAACAATGGAGAGCAATGGGTAGGAGCAAGCGAGCAACAATGGAGAGCAATGGGCAGGAGCAAGTGAGCATCAATGGAGAGCAATGGGCAGGAGCAAGCGAGCAACAATGGAGAGCAATGGGCAGGAGCAAGCGAGCAACAGTGGAGAGCAATGGGCAGGAGCAAGTGAGCAACAGTGGAGAGCAATGGCCAGGAGCAAGTGAGCAACAGTGGAGAGCAATTGGCAGGAGCAAATGAGCAACAATGGAGAGCAATGGGCAGGAGCAAGTGAGCAACAATGAAGAGCAATGGCCAGGAGAAAGTGAGTAACAATGGAGAGCAATGGCCAGGAGCAAGTGAGCAACAATGAAGAGCAATGGGCAGGAGCAAGTGAGCAACAATGGAGAGCAATGGGCAGGAGCAAGTGAGCAACAATGGAGAGCAATGGGCAGGAGCAAGTGAGCAACAATGAAGAGCAATGGCCAGGAGAAAGTGAGTAACAATGGAGAGCAATGGCCAGGAGCAAGTGAGCAACAATGGAGAGCCATGGGCAGGAGCCAGTGAGCAACAATGGAGAGCAATGGGCAGGGGCAAGTGAGCAACAATGGAGATCAATGGGCAGGAGCAAGTGAGCAACAATGGAGATCAGTGGGCAGGAGCAAGTGAGCAACAATGGAGAGCAATGGGCAGGAGCAAGCGAGCAACAGTGGAGAGCAATGGGCAGGAGCAAGTGAGCAACAATGGAGATCAATGGGCAGGAGCAAGTGAGTAACAACGGAGAGCAATGGGCAGGAGCAAGCGAGCAACAATGGAGAACAATGGGTAGGAGCAAGCGAGCAACAGTGGAGAGCAATGGGCAGGAGCAAGTGAGCAACAGTGGAGAGCAATGGGCAGGAGCAAGTGAGCAACAGTGGAGAGCAATGGGCAGGAGCAAGCGAGCAACAGTGGAGAGCAATGGGCAGGAGCAAGTGAGCAACAATGGAGAGCAATGGCCAGGAGCAAGTGAGCAACAGTGGAGAGCAATGGGCAGGAGCAAGTGAGCAACAATGGAGCGCAATTGGCAGGAGCAAATGAGCAACGATGAAGAGCAATGGGCAGGAGCAGGCAAACAACATAACTGCAATACCCATTTCTCCCACCAGATGGCGGTCTCTCCAGCTTCTAAATAGAGACAGCTGCAGCATCTATTTCCCCCAGCAAGTGGCGGTGTCCCCATCCCCTCAATAGACGTCACTAGAGACAGCTGCAGTGTCCATTTCTGCCAGAAGGTGGCGGCCTCTCCAGCTTCCTCATAGACCTCAATACAGACAACTGCAGCACCCATTTCTGCCAGCAGGTGGTGGCCTCTCCTTCTCCATCGACCTTAAAGTGGACCAACACCGAGAGGTGATCGGCCCGGAAACCCCCCCAGACACCCCAAATCGCTTACCTGACCTTTGGCGGCGGCCGGCCGCCTCCCTCGCGCCCCTGTAGGCGTGCGCGCACCCGCGCCGGCCGTCTGCAAATGGCCGGCGGGGGCGCGCGCGCGCCGAAAGTGACGCGAGGGAGGCGGCGGCGGCAGCCGCTTGGACGTTCCTGATCCCCGCCTGGACGTTGGCGGGGATTGGACCGTCCAGTCACGTGGGAGCGGGGACAGGTAAGATTTTGGGGCTTTCTGGGGGGTTTCACACAGCGGGGCACCCCCGATCGGGGTGCCCCGCCGAAGTGGACCAAAACCCAGGATAGTCAAAATCCTGGGTGTTGGTCCACTTTAATATACAGCTGCAGTGCGCTTTTATCGCAGCAAGTGGCGGTGTCCCAATCTCCATAGACCTCAATAGCAGCTGCACCCGCAGCGGAGCGGGTGGCGCTGCCTATAGCTCAGCCATTGGGTCGCGTGGCGGTGCTCATTTCATCCTGCAGGTGGCAGTGTCTATCAGCCATATTAGTCTATGGGAGGGAGGCGCCTTATTACCCCCATCCTCCTCACAGGCCTCCGCTAGCCGTCTGCCCTCACCCAACATGGCCGGAGCGCGCCGTGCCTCTGCTGTCGTCACCACCATTGTCTCCTGCGAGGCGCCGTTGGGAGCAGCGCGCAGGCGCAGTGGCGGCCCGGCCATTACGCGCTGGGGTCAGTGTGTGTGGTTCGGAAGCGGGAAACCGCGGGAGTGGCGGCAGTGAGCGGGTCACCGGGCAGAGGCGGTCAGGTGTGTGCCGGGGCGGGCGGCGCGGGGGCTCCAGTGGGCGGGGTAGGGCGGAGCTAACATCAGCGGCACGGCCGCCGGGGTGTGAGGAGCCTGGAGCTGTGTGTATGTGTGTGCCAATGGGGGGCGGCAGTGCGTCATTCTGATCGGCAGGTGGCGCTGTCGCCCCAGGCAGCCTCAACACTGGACTGGTCCATTGCCTTGCAGCTGCTGTTCCCGCTGCCCCCAGCAGGTGGCGCCTCCACATTGTACAATTTTTTTCCAGCAGGTGCCTCTTGCTCCCCGTGGATGTGCATTGATTCCAGCTGCAGTGCCCAGTGTTGCCAGAAGGTGGCAGCGTTTCCTGTGCCCTATTGCATTGGATCAGCTGCAACAGCTATTCCCTCTTAGATATTGGTCCGGCAGCAATTGCCGGATCGTCTAGTGGATGGCGCTTTTCTGGCACCCTGTGGAATTGTATAGGCCCGGCTGATCCTACGCTGCCCCCCAAAGCCATTTGGGTAAAGTTGGATCAGCTTTGTGCCTCTTAAAATGACAGTCCAGTCTTGTGGGAGCAGCCATGATGGGAGAGAAGAAAGGCAGGGGGCGTGGCTTTGTCTCATACATCTCAATGAAAGACAATGGGGCGTCATGCCACAGTAATCCCATCATGGCTGCATTAGGTTTTTACATCTAACTGCAACACCCATTTCCCCCAGCAGGTGGCGGTGTCCTCATTTCCCTATAGACTTGTATATCAGTGAGAGGCAGCACCCATTTCCTCCAGCAGGTGGCAGTGTCTTCATTTCCCTATAGACTTGTATATCAGTGAGAGGCAGCACCCATTTCCTCCAGCAGGTGGCAGTGTCCTCATTTCCCTATAGACTTGTATATCAGTGAGAGGCAGCACCCATTTCCTCCAGCAGGTGGCAGTATCCTCATTTCCCTATAGACTTGTATATCAGTGAGAGGCAGCACCCATTTCCCCCAGCAGGTGGCAGTGTCCTAATTTCCCTATAGACTTGTATATCAGTGAGAGGCAGCACCCATTTCCCCCAGCAGGTGGCGGTGTCCTAATTTCCCTATAGACTTGTATATCAGTGAGAGGCAGCACCCATTTCCTCCAGCAGGTGGCGGTGTCCTAATTTCCCTATAGACTTGTATATCAGTGAGAGGCAGCACCCATTTCCTCCAGCAGGTGGCAGTGTCCTCATTTCCCTATAGACTTGTATATCAGTGAGAGGCAGCACCCATTTCCCCCAGCAGGTGGCAGTGTCCTCATTTCCCTATAGACTTGTATATCAGTGAGAGGCAGCACCCATTTCCCCCAGCAGGTGGCAGTGTCCCTATTTCTTTATAGACTTGTATATCAGTGAGAGGCAGCACCCATTTCCTCCAGCAGGTGGCAGTGTCCTCATTTCCCTATAGACTTGTATATCAGTGAGAGGCAGCACCCATTTCCTCCAGCAGGTGGCAGTGTCCCTATTTCTTTATAGACTTGTATATCAGTGAGAGGCAGCACCCATTTCCCCCAGCAGGTGGCAGTATCCCTATTTCTTTATAGACTTGTATATCATTGAGAGGCAGCACCCATTTCCCCCAGCGGGTGGCGGTGTCCTATATTTCCCTATAGACTTGTATATCAGTGAGAAGCAGCACCCATTTCCCCCAGCAGGTGGCAGTGTCCCTATTTCTTTATACACTTGTATATCAGTGAGAAGCAGCACCCATTTCCCCCAGCAGGTGGCAGTGTCCTCATTTCCCTATAGACTTGTATATCAGTGAGAGGCAGCACCCATTTCCCCCAGCAGGTGGCAGTGTCCCTATTTCTTTATACACTTGTATATCAGTGAGAAGCAGCACCCATTTCCCCCAGCAGGTGGCAGTGTCCCTATTTCTTTATAGACTTGTATATCAGTGAGAGGCAGCGCCCATTTCCTCCAGCAGGTGGCAGTGTCCTCATTTCCCTATAAACTTGTATATCAGTGAGAGGCAGCACCCATTTCCTCCAGCAGGTGGCAGTGTCCTCATTTCCCTATAGACTTGTATATCAGTGAGAAGCAGCACCCATTTCCTCCAGCAGGTGGCAGTGTCCCTATTTCTTTATAGACTTGTATATCAGTGAGAAGCAGCACCCATTTCCCCCAGCAGGTGGCAGTGTCCCTATTTCTTTATAGACTTGTATATCAGTGAGAGGCAGCACCCATTTCCTCCAGCAGGTGGCAGTGTCCTCATTTCTTTATAGACTTGTATATCAGTGAGAGGCAGCACCCATTTCCCCCAGCAGGTGGCAGTATCCTCATTTCCCTATAGACTTGTATATCAGTGAGAGGCAGCACCCATTTCCTCCAGCAGGTGGCAGTGTCCTTATTTCTTTATAGACTTGTATATCAGTGAGAGGCAGCACCCATTTCCTCCAGCAGGTGGCAGTGTCCTCATTTCCCTATAGACTTGTATATCAGTGAGAGGCAGCACCCATTTCCTCCAGCAGGTGGCAGTGTCCTTATTTCTTTATAGACTTGTATATCAGTGAGAGGCAGCACCCATTTCCTCCAGCAGGTGGCAGTGTCCTCATTTCCCTATAGACTTGTATATCAGTGAGAGGCAGCACCCATTTCCTCCAGCAGGTGGCAGTGTCCTTATTTCTTTATAGACTTGTATATCAGTGAGAGGCAGCACCCATTTCCTCCAGCAGGTGGCAGTGTCCTCATTTCCCTATAGACTTGTATATCAGTGAGAGGCAGCACCCATTTCCCCCAGCAGGTGGCGGTGTCCTAATTTCCCTATAGACTTGTATATCAGTGAGAGGCAGCACCCATTTCCTCCAGCAGGTGGCGGTGTCCTAATTTCCCTATAGACTTGTATATCAGTGAGAGGCAGCACCCATTTCCTCCAGCAGGTGGCAGTGTCGTCATTTCCCTATAGACTTGTATATCAGTGAGAGGCAGCACCCATTTCCCCCAGCAGGTGGCAGTGTCCTCATTTCCCTATAGACTTGTATATCAGTGAGAGGCAGCACCCATTTCCCCCAGCAGGTGGCAGTGTCCTCATTTCCCTATAGACTTGTATATCAGTGAGAGGCAACACCCATTTCCCCCAGCAGGTGGCAGTGTCCTCATTTCCCTATAGACTTGTATATCAGTGAGAGGCAGCACCCATTTCCCCCAGCAGGTGGCAGTGTCCCTATTTCTTTATAGACTTGTATATCAGTGAGAGGCAGCACCCATTTCCCCCAGCAGGTGGCAGTGTCCTCATTTCCCTATAGACTTGTATATCAGTGAGAGGCAGCACCCATTTCCTCCAGCAGGTGGCAGTGTCCTCATTTCTTTATAGACTTGTATATCAGTGAGAGGCAGCACCCATTTCCTCCAGCAGGTGGCAGTGTCCTCATTTCCCTATAGACTTGTATATCAGTGAGAGGCAGCACCCATTTCCTCCAGCAGGTGGCAGTGTCCCTATTTCTTTATAGACTTGTATATCAGTGAGAGGCAGCACCCATTTCCTCCAGCAGGTGGCAGTGTCCTCATTTCCCTATAGACTTGTATATCAGTGAGAGGCAGCACCCATTTCCCCCAGCAGGTGGCAGTGTCCTCATTTCCCTATAGACTTGTATATCAGTGAGAGGCAGCACCCATTTCCCCCAGCAGGTGGCAGTGTCCTCATTTCCCTATAGACTTGTATATCAGTGAGAGGCAGCACCCATTTCCCCCAGCAGGTGGCAGTGTCCTCATTTCCCTATAGACTTGTATATCAGTGAGAGGCAGCACCCATTTCCCCCAGCAGGTGGCAGTGTCCTCATTTCCCTATAGACTTGTATATCAGTGAGAGGCAGCACCCATTTCCCCCAGCAGGTGGCAGTGTCCTCATTTCCCTATAGACTTGTATATCAGTGAGAGGCAGCACCCATTTCCTCCAGCAGGTGGCAGTGTCCTCATTTCCCTATAGACTTGTATATCAGTGAGAGGCAGCACCCATTTCCTCCAGCAGGTGGCAGTGTCCTCATTTCTTTATAGACTTGTATATCAGTGAGAGGCAGCACCCATTTCCTCCAGCAGGTGGCAGTGTCCTCATTTCCCTATAGACTTGTATATCAGTGAGAGGCAGCACCCATTTCCTCCAGCAGGTGGCGGTGTCCTAATTTCCCTATAGACTTGTATATCAGTGAGAGGCAGCACCCATTTCCCCCAGCAGGTGGCAGTGTCCTCATTTCCCTATAGACTTGTATATCAGTGAGAGGCAGCACCCATTTCCTCCAGCAGGTGGCAGTGTCCCTATTTCTTTATAGACTTGTATATCAGTGAGAGGCAGCACCCATTTCCTCCAGCAGGTGGCAGTGTCCTCATTTCCCTATAGACTTGTATATCAGTGAGAGGCAGCACCCATTTCCTCCAGCAGGTGGCAGTGTCCCTATTTCTTTATAGACTTGTATATCAGTGAGAGGCAGCACCCATTTCCTCCAGCAGGTGGCAGTGTCCTCATTTCTTTATAGACTTGTATATCAGTGAGAGGCAGCACCCATTTCCCCCAGCAGGTGGCAGTGTCCTTATTTCTTTATAGACTTGTATATCAGTGAGAGGCAGCACCCATTTCCCCCAGCAGGTGGCAGTGTCCTTATTTCTTTATAGACTTGTATATCAGTGAGAGGCAGCACCCATTTCCTCCAGCAGGTGGCGGTGTCCTAATTTCCCTATAGACTTGTATATCAGTGAGAGGCAGCACCCATTTCCCCCAGCAGGTGGCAGTGTCCTCATTTCCCTATAGACTTGTATATCAGTGAGAGGCAGCACCCATTTCCTCCAGCAGGTGGCAGTGTCCTCATTTCTTTATAGACTTGTATATCAGTGAGAGGCAGCACCCATTTCCTCCAGCAGGTGGCAGTGTCGTCATTTCCCTATAGACTTGTATATCAGTGAGAAGCATCACCCATTTCCCCCAGCAGGTGGCAGTGTCCTCATTTCCCTATAGACTTGTATATCAGTGAGAGGCAGCACCCATTTCCCCCAGCAGGTGGCAGTGTCCCTATTTCTTTATAGACTTGTATATCAGTGAGAGGCAGCACCCATTTCCTCCAGCAGGTGGCAGTGTCCTCATTTCCCTATAGACTTGTATATCAGTGAGAGGCAGCACCCATTTCCTCCAGCAGGTGGCAGTGTCCCTATTTCTTTATAGACTTGTATATCAGTGAGAGGCAGCACCCATTTCCTCCAGCAGGTGGCAGTGTCCTCATTTCTTTATAGACTTGTATATCAGTGAGAGGCAGCACCCATTTCCTCCAGCAGGTGGCAGTATCCTCATTTCCCTATAGACTTGTATATCAGTGAGAGGCAGCACCCATTTCCTCCAGCAGGTGGCAGTGTCCTTATTTCTTTATAGACTTGTATATCAGTGAGAGGCAGCACCCATTTCCTCCAGCAGGTGGCAGTGTCCTCATTTCCCTATAGACTTGTATATCAGTGAGAGGCAGCACCCATTTCTCCCAGCAGGTGGCAGTGTCCCTATTTCTTTATAGACTTGTATATCAGTGAGAGGCAGCACCCATTTCCTCCAGCAGGTGGCAGTGTCCTCATTTCTTTATAGACTTGTATATCAGTGAGAGGCAGCACCCATTTCCCCCAGCAGGTGGCAGTGTCCTCATTTCCCTATAGACTTGTATATCAGTGAGAGGCAGCACCCATTTCCCCCAGCAGGTGGCGGTGTCCTCATTTCCCTATAGACTTGTATATCAGTGAGAGGCAGCACCCATTTCCCCCAGCAGGTGGCAGTGTCCCTATTTCTTTATAGACTTGTATATCAGTGAGAGGCAGCACCCATTTCCTCCAGCAGGTGGCAGTGTCCTCATTTCCCTATAGACTTGTATATCAGTGAGAGGCAGCACCCATTTCCCCCAGCAGGTGGCAGTATCCTCATTTCCCTATAGACTTGTATATCAGTGAGAGGCAGCACCCATTTCCCCCAGCAGGTGGCAGTGTCCTCATTTCCCTATAGACTTGTATATCAGTGAGAGGCAGCACCCATTTCCCCCAGCAGGTGGCAGTGTCCTCATTTCCCTATAGACTTGTATATCAGTGAGAGGCAGCACCCATTTCCCCCAGCAGGTGGCGGTGTCCTCATTTCCCTATAGACTTGTATATCAGTGAGAGGCAGCACCCATTTCCCCCAGCAGGTGGCAGTGTCCTCATTTCCCTATAGACTTGTATATCAGTGAGAAGCAGCACCCATTTCCCCCAGCAGGTGGCAGTGTCCCTATTTCTTTATAGACTTGTATATCAGTGAGAGGCAGCACCCATTTCCCCCAGCAGGTGGCAGTATCCTCATTTCCCTATAGACTTGTATATCAGTGAGAGGCAGCACCCATTTCCCCCAGCAGGTGGCGGTGTCCTCATTTCCCTATAGACTTGTATATCAGTGAGAGGCAGCACCCATTTCCTCCAGCAGGTGGCAGTGTCCTCATTTCCCTATAGACTTGTATATCAGTGAGAGGCAGCACCCATTTCCCCCAGCAGGTGGCAGTGTCCTCATTTCCCTATAGACTTGTATATCAGTGAGAAGCAGCACCCATTTCCCCCAGCAGGTGGCAGTGTCCCTATTTCTTTATAGACTTGTATATCAGTGAGAAGCAGCACCCATTTCCTCCAGCAGGTGGCGGTGTCCTCATTTCCCTATAGACTTGTATATCAGTGAGAGGCAGCACCCATTTCCCCCAGCAGGTGGCAGTATCCTCATTTCCCTATAGACTTGTATATCAGTGAGAGGCAGCACCCATTTCCCCCAGCAGGTGGCAGTGTCCTTATTTCTTTATAGACTTGTATATCAGTGAGAGGCAGCACCCATTTCCTCCAGCAGGTGGCAGTGTCCTTATTTCTTTATAGACTTGTATATCAGTGAGAGGCAGCACCCATTTCCCCCAGCAGGTGGCAGTGTCCCTATTTCTTTATAGACTTGTATATCAGTGAGAGGCAGCACCCATTTCCCCCAGCAGGTGGCAGTGTCCTTATTTCTTTATAGACTTGTATATCAGTGAGAGGCAGCACCCATTTCCCCCAGCAGGTGGCAGTGTCCCTATTTCTTTATAGACTTGTATATCAGTGAGAGGCAGCACCCATTTCCCCCAGCAGGTGGCAGTGTCCTTATTTCTTTATAGACTTGTATATCAGTGAGAGGCAGCACCCATTTCCCCCAGCAGGTGGCAGTGTCCCTATTTCTTTATAGACTTGTATATCAGTGAGAAGCAGCACCCATTTCCTCCAGCAGGTGGCAGTGTCCTCATTTCTTTATAGACTTGTATATCAGTGAGAAGCAGCACCCATTTCCTCCAGCAGGTGGCGGTGTCCTCATTTCCCTATAGACTTGTATATCAGTGAGAGGCAGCACCCATTTCCTCCAGCAGGTGGCAGTGTCCCTATTTCTTTATAGACTTGTATATCAGTGAGAGGCAGCACCCATTTCCTCCAGCAGGTGGCAGTGTCCTCATTTCCCTATAGACTTGTATATCAGTGAGAGGCAGCACCCATTTCCTCCAGCAGGTGGCAGTATCCTCATTTCCCTATAGACTTGTATATCAGTGAGAGGCAGCGCCCATTTCCTCCAGCAGGTGGCAGTGTCCTCATTTCCCTATAGACTTGTGTATCAGTGAGAGGCAGCACCCATTTCCCCCAGCAGGTGGCAGTGTCCTCATTTCCCTATAGACTTGTGTATCAGTGAGAGGCAGCGCCCATTTCCCCCAGCAGGTGGCAGTGTCCTCATTTCCCTATAGACTTGTATATCAGTGAGAGGCAGCGCCCATTTCCTCCAGCAGGTGGCAGTGTCCTCATTTCCCTATAGACTTGTGTATCAGTGAGAGGCAGCACCCATTTCCCCCAGCAGGTGGCAGTGTCCTCATTTCCCTATAGACTTGTGTATCAGTGAGAGGCAGCACCCATTTCCCCCAGCAGGTGGCAGTATCCTCATTTCCCTATAGACTTGTATATCAGTGAGAGGCAGCGCCCATTTCCTCCAGCAGGTGGCAGTGTCCTCATTTCCCTATAGACTTGTGTATCAGTGAGAGGCAGCACCCATTTCCCCCAGCAGGTGGCAGTGTCCTCATTTCCCTATAGACTTGTGTATCAGTGAGAGGCAGCACCCATTTCCCCCAGCAGGTGGCAGTATCCTCATTTCCCTATAGACTTGTATATCAGTGAGAGGCAGCGCCCATTTCCTCCAGCAGGTGGCAGTGTCCTCATTTCCCTATAGACTTGTGTATCAGTGAGAGGCAGCGCCCATTTCCTCCAGCAGGTGGCAGTGTCCTCATTTCCCTATAGACTTGTGTATCAGTGAGAAGCAGCACCCATTTCCCCCAGCAGGTGGCAGTGTCCCTATTTCTTTATAGACTTGTATATCAGTGAGAGGCAGCACCCATTTCCTCCAGCAGGTGGCAGTGTCCCTATTTCTTTATAGACTTGTATATCAGTGAGAGGCAGCACCCATTTCCCCCAGCAGGTGGCAGTGTCCCTATTTCTTTATAGACTTGTATATCAGTGAGAGGCAGCACCCATTTCCTCCAGCAGGTGGCAGTGTCCCTATTTCTTTATAGACTTGTATATCAGTGAGAGGCAGCACCCATTTCCCCCAGCAGGTGGCAGTGTCCTAATTTCCCTATAGACTTGTGTATCAGTGAGAGGCAGCACCCATTTCCCCCAGCAGGTGGCAGTGTCCTCATTTCCCTATAGACTTGTGTATCAGTGAGAGGCAGCACCCATTTCCTCCAGCAGGTGGCAGTGTCCTCATTTCCCTATAGACTTGTATATCAGTGAGAGGCAGCACCCATTTCCTCCAGCAGGTGGCAGTGTCCTCATTTCCCTATAGACTTGTATATCAGTGAGAAGCAGCACCCATTTCCTCCAGCAGGTGGCGGTGTCCTCATTTCTTTATAGACTTGTATATCAGTGAGAGGCAGCACCCATTTCCCCCAGCAGGTGGCGGTGTCCTCATTTCTTTATAGACTTGTATATCAGTGAGAGGCAGGATGCAGCCACCCTAGAGACAATGCACGGCGCACCGGGTCTGCCACTCAATCCCGTGCGAGAGTTCTTGCCTGTCAAGTCCAATGGTCACTCGGGTCTATGACTGCCAATCAGAGCCCAGTCCCCCTATGGCAATGCGGCAATCAGATGAGGAGTTTTTTTTTACGCCCTAAATGGGCTTAGCACATGGGGCGGGCGGGGTGACTGTAGGGTTATATAAAGCTCGGAGTTCCCTTTTAAACCCTAAATAAGAGCCTATATTGTATGTTTCCCCGCTGTACATACAGATTTCCCACATTAATCCGGACCTTCACCCTGAATAAGAGCCTATCTTATATGTTTCCCCCTATACATACAGATTGCTCACATTAATCCGGACCTTCACCCTGAATAAGAGCCTATCATATATGCCCCCCCCCCCCCCCCGTACATACAGATTGCTCACATTAAAAATAATCCCCACCTGCACCTACTGTGTTTTCTGAGCCTTTAAACATCCAAGATGGCGGCAAATGGAGTCTCAGGCTGCCTGCAGACAGAAAGTGTCTTCTGACTGCCGCTTTGCATTCTGGGATTGCTGACCTTTTTCCTCACCCCTGCTCTGCCTTTGCAAAGCACAACTTTAACGCCGCCCCCTGCACTTTTACCCCCTCTCCTCAGTATGTGATGCTTCTGAAGCATGATGGCGGCTCCCCTATCCTAAAGTCCTGAACAGAGTTGCAGCCCAGTGGGGGAAATAATAAGTGACTTAAAATATATTAATGTTAGATGCTGGGGAATAGTTTTTTAAGTCTTTGGGCTTTTTATTAAATTATTTTTGTTAGGGAAAGTTGGGTCACGTGATAACTACGATCGCGCAGCCTGCTTTCCCAAAGCTCCGTCCATTTGCCCGCCTAGCGGGACTACAAGGCCCAGCAAGGCCCCAAGCAATACTAAGGCAAAAAGATCGCTCAGGTTAAATAAAGGTTTTAATGCAATGAGCACACACTAGGCTGTGATAACAATGAGCACACACTAGGCAGTGATAACAATGAGCGCACACTAGGCTGTGATAACAATGAGCGCACACTAGGCAGTGATAACAATGAGCGCACACTAGGCAGTGATAACAATGAGCGCACACTAGGCAGTGATAACAATGAGCGCACACTAGGCTGTGATAACAATGAGCGCACACTAGGCAGTGATAACAATGAGCGCACACTAGGCAGTGATAACAATGAGCGCACACTAGGCTGTGATAACAATGAGCGCACACTAGGCAGTGATAACAATGAGCGCACACTAGGCGGTGATAACAATGAGCGCACACTAGGCGGTGATAACAATGAGCGCACACTAGGCGGTGATAACAATGAGCGCACACTAGGCGGTGATAACAATGAGCGCACACTAGGCGGTGATAACAATGAGCGCACACTAGGCAGAGATAACAATGAGCGCACACTAGGCAGTGATAACAATGAGCGCACACTAGGCGGTGATAACAATGAGCGCACACTAGGCGGTGATAACAATGAGCGCACACTAGGCGGTGATAACAATGAGCGCACACTAGGCAGTGATAACAATGAGCGCACACTAGGCGGTGATAACAATGAGCGCACACTAGGCGGTGATAACAATGAGCGCACACTAGGCGGTGATAACAATGAGCGCACACTAGGCGGTGATAACAATGAGCGCACACTAGGCGGTGATAACAATGAGTGCACACTAGGCAGTGATAACAATGAGCGCACACTAGGCGGTGATAACAATGAGCGCACACTAGGCGGTGATAACAATGAGCGCACACTAGGCGGTGATAACAATGAGCACACACTAGGCAGTGATAACAATGAGTGCACACTAGGCAGTGATAACAATGAGCGGACACTAGGCGGTGATAACAATGAGCGCACACTAGGCGGTGATAATGAGAGCACACTAGGCAGTGATAACAATGAGCGCACACTAGGCAGTGATAATGAGCGCACACTAGGCGGTGATAACAATGAGAGCACACTAGGCAGTGATAACAATGAGCGCACACTAGGCGGTGATAACAATGAGCGCACACTAGGCGGTGATAACAATGAGCGCACACTAGGCAGTGATAACAATGAGAGCACACTAGGCAGTGATAACAATGAGCGCACACTAGGCGGTGATAACAATGAGCGCACACTAGGCAGTGATAATGAGCGCACACTAGGCGGTGATAACAATGAGAGCACACTAGGCGGTGATAACAATGAGAGCACACTAGGCGGTGATAACAATGAGCGCACACTAGGCGGTGATAACAATGAGCACACACTAGGCAGTGATAACAATGAGTGCACACTAGGCGGTGATAACAATGAGTGCACACTAGGCAGTGATAACAATAAGCGCACACTAGGCGGTGATAACAACGAGTGCACACTAGGCAGTGATAACAATGAGCGCACACTAGGCGGTGATAACAACGAGTGCACACTAGGCAGTGATAACAATGAGCGCACACTAGGCAGTGATAACAATGAGCGCACACTAGGCAGTGATAATGAGCGCACACTAGGCAGTGATAACAATGAGCGCACACTAGGCAGTGATAATGAGCGCACACTAGGCGGTGATAACAATGAGAGCACACTAGGCAGTGATAACAATGAGCGCACACTAGGCGGTGATAACAATGAATGCACACTAGGCAGTGATAACAATGAGCGCACGCTAGGCAGTGATAATGAGCGCACACTAGGCAGTGATAACAATGAGTGCACACTAGGCAGTGATAACAATGAGCGCACACTAGGCAGTGATAACAATGAGCGCACACTAGGCGGTGATAACAATGAGAGCACACTAGGCAGTGATAACAATGAGCGCACACTAGGCGGTGATAACAATGAGAGCACACTAGGCAGTGATAACAATGAGTGCATACTAGGCAGTGATAACAATGAGCGCACACTAGGCAGTGATAATGAGCGCACACTAGGCAGTGATAACAATGAGTGCACACTAGGCAGTGATAACAATGAGCGCACACTAGGCAGTGATAACAATGAGCGCACACTAGGCGGTGATAACAATGAGAGCACACTAGGCAGTGATAACAATGAGCGCACACTAGGCGGTGATAACAATGAGCGCACACTAGGCAGTGATAACAATGAGCGCACACTAGGCAGTGATAACAATGAGTGCACACTAGGCAGTGATAACAATGAGCGCACACTAGGCAGTGATAATGAGCGCATACTAGGCAGTGATAACAATGAGCGCACACTAGGCAGTGATAATGAGCGCACACTAGGCGGTGATAACAATGAGAGCACACTAGGCAGTGATAACAATGAGCGCACACTAGGCGGTGATAACAATGAGCGCACACTAGGCAGTGATAACAATGAGCGCACACTAGGCAGTGATAACAATGAGTGCACACTGGGCAGTGATAACAATGAGCGCACACTAGGCAGTGATAATGAGCGCACACTAGGCGGTGATAACAATGAGTGCACACTAGGCGGTGATAACAATGAGCGCACACTAGGCAGTGATAATAAGCGCACACTAGGCGGTGATAACAATGAGCGCACACTAGGCAGTGATAACAATGAGCGCACACTAGGCAGTGATAACAATGAGCGCACACTAGGCAGTGATAACAATGAGCGCACACTAGGCAGTGATAATGAGCGCACACTAGGCAGTGATAACAATGAGCGCACACTAGGCAGTGATAACAATGAGCACACACTAGGCAGTGATAACAATGAGCTCACACTAGGCGGTGATAACAATGAGCGCACACTAGGCGGTGATAACAATGAGCGCACACTAGGCAGTGATAACAATGAGCGCACACTAGGCGGTGATAATGAGCGCACACTAGGCGGTGATAACAATGAGTGCACACTAGGCAGTGATAACAATGAGCGCACACTAGGCAGTGATAATGAGCGCACTCTAGGCGGTGATAACAATGAGCGCACACTAGGCAGTGATAACAATGAGCTCACACTAGGCGGTGATAACAATGAGCGCACACTAGGCAGTGATAACAATGAGCGCACACTAGGCAGTGATAACAATGAGCGCACACTAGGCAGTGATAACAATGAGCGCACACTAGGCAGTGATAACAATGAGCTCACACTAGGCGGTGATAACAATGAGCGCACACTAGGCGGTGATGAGCACATACTAGGCAGCGATAACAATGAGCGCACACTAGGCAGCGGTAAGAATGAGCGCACACTAGGCAGCGATAAGAATGGGCGCACACTAGGCAGCGATAACAATGAGCGCACACTAGGCAGCGATAACAGTAAGCGCACACTAGGCAGCGATAACAGTAAGCGCACACTAGGCAGCGATAACAGTAAGCGCACACTAGACAGCGATAACAATGAGCGCACACTAGGCAGCGATAACAGTAAGCGCACACTAGGCAGCGATAACAATGAGCGCACACTAGGCAGCGATAACAATGAGCGCACACTAGGCACCGATAACAATGAGCGCAAACTAGGCAGCGATAACAATGAGAGCGCCGCGGAGGGAGCGGAGCCTGGCGCCGTGCGCACGCGCCGGCCTCTTGACGGCGCCGCACTCCCCACGAGGATCCTTCTGGAAGCTGGCCTGCACACACTGCTGCGAAGGGGCCTGCCTGGACGCTGCAGAGCCTGTGGCTCTGTCCTGCTGCTGGGGGATCACGCTCGTGCTTCGGAGGCTGCACTGTCCCTCTGTCGGTGTTGTGAGTCCCTATTTTTCTGGCTGCATTATTGACTGTTTGCATTGTGCCTATTCTGACATGGTCCCTTCTCCCCTTCTCATGTATAGGTTGTGGGCTTGAGGTTGAGGGTTGTGGTTCCTCCTGGTCCCCCTTTTTATTAAGAGGGATCGCTTTATAGGTTTGGGCCATTAGTGTCTTGTAACCTGATTGACCACTTTTAATCACCATAATGGAGTCATCAGGGGATAGTGAGCTAGGGACCCCATTTGGGCAGGAAAGGCTCTGCCCCTTGTGCAGTAGTAATCCTCTGGGCAGATTCAGCACTGTTTGTACCACTTGTGCCAGAGGCATTATTTTGGACCTTGAACGGGCGGGAGTCCCTGCCCCTAGTCTCTCCGGACCCTCCGCTGCTGCACTCAGCCCCCAGTGAGGGGGGAGCGAGCAGGGGGTCTCATACTGACTTGCCACATAGGCTGGCCAATCTCGAGAGACAGATCTTGCAGACGGCTCCTAAGAAGGCCACGAGTAAAAAGCGGCATATCGAGCCCGTTTACTCGGACGATGACGATCTCTTTGTTGGTCTGGGCTCTGTGGAGGAAGGTGAGTTGCCAGAGGATTCATGTTCCACGGTGGATTATTCTGCTGGTGATGACAGTATGTCTGAATCTTCCTCGGACGAGGATGTGTGGCTTCCGGATGATACGGAAAAGTTGCTTTCCTCAGTGCTTGATACACTACACATTGTCCCTCCCAGAGCGGCTAAGAGGAAGCAGGGAGATTTGTTTAGGCCCGAAAGGCAAATGCGGGTCTTCCCGGAGCAGGCCCATTTTTCTAACATGATTTTCAGGGAATGGAAGAGGCCTAACAAGTTACCGTCGGTTCCTAAGGGCTTGGATAGGCGGTATCCCTTCCCTGATGAGCTGGTTCGGCTATGGTCTCGCCCTCCCGAAGTGGATACTCCCGTGTCGGGGTTATCCAACACTACTGTTTTGCCGTCACCTGATACTGCTTCCTTACGTGACCCTGCTGACAAGCGCATGGATCAGCTGGTCTGTAATGCGTTCACCTTTGCTGGTGCCCTTTTCCGCCCTGTGTGCGCCTAAGTGATTGTCTCCCTAGCCATCAGAAAGAAGGTGAGACACCTTGTGGATAGAGCTAAGGCTTGCAAGCGGGCGGAGGAGTATAAAGAACTCAAGGCCTGCTTGGATTTCATTGGCTTTGTTGCTACTGCCATGGACGATGTGGTCCGGCTCGGTGCCAGGATTTCGGCCTTGATTGTTGCTCTCCGCCGATCGGCTCATGCGGCTACCAAGAAGTCGCTTACGAGTATCCCTTTTGTGGGGAACAGGCTGTTCGGGGAGCGCCTGGACCTTTTGGTCAAGGATGGTAGACTCCCTCAGAGATGGAAGCCTGCTCGTTCCTTTCGGAATCCTTCTGCCTATCGTTCCTTTCGAGGAGGAAGAGGCTCTTCATTTCCAGGTGGCTGCAGGGATACCTGGGGCAGAGGTAGGTCCCGCGGCTGGCCCAATCCCTCCTGGGGAGCTAGATCCAAGCCCCCTGTCAAGCCCTCTCAGGCCATCCGATGCAGGAAGTAGTGTCCTCCGGTTACAAGATAGAGCTGGCAGCCGGGCGGCCCACAAGATTCCTCTGTTCTCGGATATCCCGATACCCGCTAAATGCCCAGGCCTTGAGAACTGCTGTGCAACACCTCCTGCGGTTAGGTGTGATTTGCCCTGTACCTCGGCAGGAACAGGGTCAGGGTTTTTACTCCAACCTGTTCACGGTTCCCAAGAAGGATGGAACGTTAAGACCAATCCTGGACCTGAAGGGTCTCAACAGGTTTGTAAGAGTCAGACATTTCTGCATGGAAACCTTACGGTCGGCGGTGAGGTCGCTTCGGCCCGGCGACTTCATGACCACGGTGGACATCAGGGATGCTTATCTGCACATCCCGATCTTCCAGGGGCATCAGAAGTTCCTGAGGTTTGCTCTAGAGGATCAGCATTACCAGTTGCACTTCCATTCGGGATATCCTCAGCCCCCCGTGTCTTCACCAAGGTGCTGGCGGGCATCATGGCTATCCTGAGGAACCAGGGCATTCGTGTGCTGCTGGGCGACTGGACGACTTGCTGATTGGGGGCCAGTCCCTTCAGCAGGCTGAAAGTGATACTCGGATGGTGCTGTCAACACTGGAGGCCTTCGGCTGGGTAATCAATTACCCAAAGTCTTTTATCACTCCCTCAACAGTGAGATCCTTCCTGGGAATGACGATAGACACCGCTCAGGTCAAGGTTTTTCTGCCACAGCAGAAGGTTTTGGGTCTCCAGACGCAGGTGCAGGCTTTACTGTCCTGTCAGCAGCCATCGGTACATCTGGGGATGAGATTGGTGGGCCTAATAGTGTCCTGCTTCGAGACAGTGCCTTTCGCTCAATTTCACGTGAGACCTCTTCAATTGAACCTACAGATTGGCTAGAATCGGATTTAGGAGTCCCTGGAACACAGCTTTTCACTGTCACCACTGGCCAGGCAGTCCCTCTTGTGGTTGGACTCTCGGAACTTGCTGATAGGCAAGTCCTTCCTGACTCCCTATTGGGAGATAGTTACCATGGATGCCATTCTGACAGGCTGGGGAGGCGTTTGGCAGACTCAGAAGATCCAGGGTCAGTGGGGTCCGCAGGAGAACCACTTACCCATAAATCTCCTGGAGCTGAGAGCGATCCGGTTGGTGCTTCTGCGCTTGACTCCCCTTTTAAGGGGTCGTGCGATCCAGGTTCGCTTGGACAATCAGACGGCTGTCGCCTACATCAATCACCAGGGCGGGACTCGGAGCAAGAGAGCCCTCAAGGAGGTGACCCAGATTCTGACTTGAGTAAAGAAAAATGTTCCCTGCATCTCGGAGGTCTACATTCCCGGGGTAGGAAACCTGGAGGCAGACTTTCTGAGCAAGATAGCCCAGGAAGGGGTACCAACTATCCTGGTAGCTCCTCACTGGCCAAGAAGGAGTTGGTGTGCAGTTCAGATGTCAATAGATCACTATATCATGCCCGACGACCCAGGGCTTCTCACACAGGGGGTCGCTGCGGCACCCCAATTTACGGACGCTGGCTTTGACGGCCTGGCTATTGAAACCTCAGTCCTGACGGAAAAGGGACTGTCTGCCACGGTTGTGCATACCATGATTCAGGCACGGAAGAAGTCTTGTTCCATGATATACTATAGAGTTTGGCACGCTTATATTGCTGGGTGCGAGACCAAGAGTCTCCCTTGCCGCACATATTCTATTTCTAGGATTCTGGAGTTTTTGCAACACGGCTTAGACTTGGGTCTCCAGCTGAGCACCCTAAAGGGTCAGGTGTCGGCCTTAGCCATCTTTTTCCAGAGATCCATTGCCAACCATAGGTGGATCAAGACTTTTTTCCAGGGAGTCACCCATGTCCGGCCACTGCGTAAGTCAGTATTACCGGTGTGGGACTTGAATTTAGTACTTTCTGCTCTTCAGGGTCCTCCCTTCGAGCCTTTGTTCGATGCTGCATTGTCTATTTTGACTCTCAAAGTGGTCTTTTTGGTAGCGATCGCCTCGGTGCGTCGTGTATCAGAGCTGGCCGCGCTTTGTATTTTGTATTTTAAGCGGCATAGGGATAAGGTGTTTTTTTGCTTTAAACCTGATTTTTTGCCTAAGGTAGTTTCTCCCTTTCACCTTAATGAGGAAGTCGTCTTACCTTCCTTGTGTCCAGCATCGGCTAATTCCAAAGAACTAATTCCAAATTCCATGCCTTGGATGTGGTCCCAGCCATAAAGTATTACCTGGCTGCGACTGAATCCTTCAGGAAATCGTATTTGCTCTTTGTCCTAACAGAAGGCTCTAGGAAAGGTTTGCCACCAGCCAAGTCCACTCTCAGTAAGTGCATCAGACAGGCAGTGGTGCAGGCATATTCTGCCAAGTGGAAGGAACCCACTTTTCGGATCACAGCTCATTCTACCAGAGCTATTGGAGCCTCTTGGGCTTTTCAGCACCAGGCATCGGTTGAACAAGTTTGTAAGGCTGTCTTCAGTTCATACTTTTACAAAGTTTTACAAGGTGGATGTCAGGGCCTCAGCTGATGCTGTCTTTGGCCGAAAGGTGCTTCAGCGGTAGAGAAATGAACTACATGCTGTTTTCGCACAGGGGATTCCGCCCAAATGGACACTGCTTTTGGATGTCCCACATGTCATCACTTGGGACGACCTGGACTGGATGTAGGGAAAAATACAATTCTGTGAAACTCACCTGTAGAATTGCTTTTGGATACATCCAGTCCAGGTCGTCCCACCCCGCCCTTGTGTTCATTGTTTCCTGTTGCCTGTTATGGTGATCACCATTTTTCATTCATTGGACATTGTTTCCATAAATCTTGTTAGAGTACAAGCTGAAGCTATGTGAAGTAACATGGTTTCTTGGGCCTCCCGGCCTGTCCTCTTCTTTTTTTTTTTTTTTGTCTACTGCTTTTTAACCACTGGGGAATGATAGAGGGACACCTGCCTTTATAGGGGGCCGGGAGGAGCTACATCTTTGATCTTGCAGTCAAGCGCCCCCTAGGGGCGAACACCCCACATGTCTTCACTTTGGATGGCCTGGACTGGATGTATCCAAAAACGATTCTACAGGTGAGTTTCACAGAATTGTATTTTTTAAGGGTTTGGGCTTTTCAATAAATCATGGTGAAGGTCCGCTTTAAGCGCGGTCTCTGCGCCTCCACCCTCCCTCCTCCCAGATACAGGTTTGGGGAAATGCTGTTGAAGCCCCATATGCTATCACACCTATCCAGCTAAGGAGGATGCTGGCCCCTCGCTGTCTGACCAAGGTGTTAGGGGAGCCGCAGGGGGGCTTTAATCCTGGAGCTGTCAGACCCTGATGCCCATATATGGACTTCCTTTTCCTGCTAGGGCGACATTTGCTAAGAACAGGGAATCTTAAAGGGGGGAGCCAGGCATCAGCAATAAAATGAAATAATATTTGCCCTATTCCTCACACCTCCCCCTCTAAAAGGGCGCTAAGGGGCCGAACGTCTCGGTGCTGACCCATGCGGCCATGGGTAATCTATCCCTGTCTGGAGAACTCCTTGGCAGCACCATGGCCATAGCGCTGTCTCGTGCTGAGGACTTTGGGCAAGGTCCAATTGCTGTGGGACCTTGGGGGGGACTCCTGTGGGGATTGCACTACTGCCCCAGAAGGAAGGCCTGAACCGTACATCGGTAGTTTTGGGGGTACCCTAGTGCCAGACTTCAGTCCACATCCTTCCGGAGTAATGGTTGGACTACTCCCGGAAGGGGTATAGGGTGGCCCATAGCTGGGACCACCATCTACTGATGGCAAGCCTGCCCTTTCTGCTTTACCCAGGCCAGGGGCCCCGGTGCATGTCGCCAACACAAGAGTTTAAAGCTGACCAAAACCCACACTATTGTATGCAGCACGCCCTGCTCCAGTAATGATTCACTGGGTATATAGTCCACAAGAGGGTGCTTTACTGCAGAGATGGCAAAAAAGAGGCTCCACCCGGTCCTTATATACCCGGGACCTCCCACTAAATTCCCCAGTTTCTTCTCTGCAGTGGGCTGCGAAGGCCAAGATGATGGCTTCTCTCCTAGAAGGTAAGCTGGGCTGCCCATCGGGGCAAGCCTGGCTGTGTGTGGTGTGTGGGGCATCCCATGTGAGCGATGATGTGCGGGTCTGTGTACCCTGCGCCCAGCTGGTGCTTGCGCGGCACTCGGGGTTGCATTTATCTGGGTCTGCACCCAATGTGTCTTCCCCCACACCGCCTCGCTTGATTATGACTCCCAGTGAGATTAACACTAGTGGGGAGTCTCAATCTGATGTTTCTACCAGGCTGGCCAACATTGAGAGACTGATTACTAGCTCTGCGGCCCGTAAGGCTCCAGCTAAAAGACTGCACTTGGCGCTTGCTGCGCCGGCCTTTACCATGGAGCAGGATGATTTCCTTGATTTGTCTGTCTATACCCCTCTAGAGGAAGGGGAGTTATTCTCAGATTCAGATGTTTCTGATGAGGAGCATTAACCTTGGTGCTGATGCCGGCTCAGAGCATTGGGATGCTGATGACACTCATAGACATTTGACTCAAATTTTTGAAGTACTCTCCATTTCCCTTCCTGCAGCGGCACCTAAGCAGCAGGGGGAATTGTTTGGTACCGCAAAACCACGTTTGGAATTTCCAGAACTGACGGCATTTTAATAATCTGGTTCTCAAGGAATGGGAGCGGCCTAGCCGGCTCCCTGGTATCCCTAAGGGGTGGGATAAGAGGTATCCTTTCCCCTCGGATGTGGTCAAATGTTGGTCATCTCCCCCAGAGGTGGATGCCCCTGTGTTGGGGTTGTCCAACACTTCTGTGGTGCATTCCCCGGATTCCACTACCTTGAAAGATGGTGAGGACTGGCGTATTGACCAGCTGGCTTCCCACGCCTTTGCCTGTATGTGTCCGGCCTTGCGCCCGGTTTGTGCTTCCGCTATTACGGCCGTGGCTATTAAGACATTTGATCAAGGGTCTTCTAGACGGTTCCCATGAGGATCCTTCTACTACTGATTTTAGAGCCTTGTCACAATGTGAGATGTTCATCACCTATGTTCTTTCTGCCTTGGATGACACCATTCGGAGGTGTAGCAGGACCTCGGCTCTGGTTGTCTCTATCCACCGCTCGGTTTGGCGCTCACAGGGCTCCCCTTTAAGGGGTTGCGCCTTTTTGGTGTTCGTTTGGACATTTTTGCAAAGGGAGGTAAGTTGCCCTAACGCAAACAGCAGCCGCGACCCTTTTTCGCTCGGGTCTGGGCTCAACAAGTCTCAGACAATTGGATTCTGGAGGTTGTCTCCTCCGTATACAAGCTGGAGTTCACGGACTGGCTTCCTCCAAGACTCCTCGGGTTCAGGGTTCATGCGGACCCTCGGGCAGCTGGGGGTCTTTTTCTGGCGGTACAAAACCTCTTGGCCATGGGAGTCGGTTGGCAGGTCCCTCCGGGAGGCAGAGGTCAGAGCTATTATTCCAAACTCTTTACAGTGCCCAAAAAGGATGGTTCCATCAGACCCATCCTGGACCTAAAGCTTCTCAACAGGTGATCAGGACCAGACGTTCTCGTATGGAAACTCTGTGCTCCGCTATCAGCTTCCTGCACCCGGGGGACGTCAGGACTTCAATAGACATCAAGGATGCTTTCCTTCATGTGCCGGTCTTCCTAGGGCACCAGCGGTTCCTCAGGTCCGCAGTGGAGGAACAATGCTACCAATTTGTGGCACTTCCCTTCGGTCTCACCTCTGCCCCCAGAGTGTTCACCAAGGTGCTGGCGGGCGTGATGGCCCTTCTCAGAGCCCGGGGTATTCCCATTCTTCCTTATCTGGACGACCGTCTCATTATGTCCTTTTCACTCCAGCAGGCCAGTATTTTCCTTCCTCAGCGGAAGGTGGACTCTTTTCAAGCTCTGGTTCATTTCTTGCTGTCCAGCCCTCATCCCTCCATCCGGTAAGGGATGCAATTGGTGGGACAGATGGTGGCCTGCTTCAAGGCTGTCCCTTATGCTCTATTTCACATGAGATCCCTTCAGCTCCATCTTCTGTCAGTCTGGGGCAAGTGTCCCCTGTCTCTGGATCAGGCCTTTGCTCTATCTCCTCTGGTCCGGCGGTCCCTCCTGTGGTGGCTGGACTCGAGGAATTTTCTGGGGGGCAGGTCATTTCTGACACCATGTTGGGAGACGGTCACTACAGATGCCAGTCTGTCAGGTTGGGGGGGCTACTGGAGAGCCTTCCAATTTCAGGGGCTGTGGGGCCCTCAGGAGGCCCACACCCCCATCAATGTTCTGGAGCTGAGGGCTGTTCGGTTGGTGCTGGCGCAGCTGACGCCTCACCCCCAGGGCCTACATCAATCATCAGGGAGGGACTCGGAGCAAGAGTGCCCTCCGGTAGGTGTCATTGATCTTGTCTTGGGCCGAGAACAATGTCTCATGCATCTCTGCGGTTTACATTCCAGGAGCGGAAAATCTGGAAGCGGATTCCCTGAGTAGGGGGGCCTCTCGCCGGGGAGAATGGTCCTTCAACAGCAAGGTCTTTCTATCTCTTTGTCACAGGTAGGGGATGCCGGACGTGGATCTGTTTGCTTCTCGCCACAATCACAAGCTGCCAGCATTTGTCTCACTGTCCCAGGATCCACTGGCTCTTGCGGTGGATGCCCTATCTCTGTCCTGGCAGGGGTTCGGTCTCCTGTACCTCTTCTCTCCATTTCCCCTCCTGAGCAAGGTTCTGCACAAGCTGATTCAGGAAAGGGTGCCAGCTGTTCTGGTGGCCCCCAGGTGGCCAAGACAGGTGTGGTTCGCAGACGTCGTGGAGCTGGCAGTGGATCAGTACCCTCTGCCCCTGGTTCCGGATCTTCTCACTGAAGGACGGCTCTGTTACCCCAATTTACAAAAGCTGGCTTTGACGGCCTGGCTGCTGAAACCTCCATCCTAAGGGAGAAAGATCTGTCGGATTCGGTTGTTCAGACTCTTGTCAGGGCTAGGAAGAAATCCTCTTCTACCATCTATTACAGGACCTGGCAGACCTACATTGACTTGTGTGAGGCTAGGGCTTTTCCCTGTCGGGTGTTCTCCATCCCTCGGATACTGGAGTTCCTTCAACATGGTCTGGATTTGGGTTTTCAGCTCAGCACTCTGAAGGGGCTCGTCTCCGCCTTGGCTGTTTCCTTCCAGAGGACCTTGGTTCTTCATCCTCTGGTCAAGACTTTCTTCTAGGGGGTCACTCATGTGCGCCCTCCCCGCAAACCGATGCCCTTCAGGGTCCTCCATTTGAGCCTGTGCATGAGGCTGCTGGAAGGTTGCCCTCTTGGTGGCTATCACCTCTGTCCGGCGTGTTTCTGAATTGGCGGCTCTGTCTATTCAGGCCCCCTACTTTGAGAGACACCAGGACAAGGTGGTTCTCCGCTTTAAACCAGACTTCTTGCCTAAGGCTGCCTTCCACCTCAATCAGGACATTATGCTTCCTTCTTTGTGCCCTACTCCTGGTGATGACAAGGAGAGGGCCTTGCATTTTCTGGACGTTGTCAGGAATTTGAAATGCTACCTGGTGGCTACAGCATCTTTCAGAAAAACGGACGCCTTGTTTGTGGTACCCTCGGGTCCCAGGAAGGGTTTGGCTCCGGTTAATTCTTCTATTAGTAAATGGTTTCGTCAGGCCATTGTTAGGGCCTATTTTGCTAAGGGGAAGGATCTTCCTTTCCGAGTCACTGCTCGTTCTACCCGTGCTGTTGGGGCTTCTTGGGCTTTTCAGCACCAGGCTTCAGTTGAACAAGTTTGTAAGGCTGCTACTTGGTCTTCTGTTCATTCCTTTACAAGGTTTTACAAGGTTAATGTTCGGGCCTCGGCGGATGCTGTTTTTGGCCGCAAGGTTCTGCAGGCGGCAGTGGTTTGAACTGTGCATTGTTGCCTTTTTGGGATCCCCACCCGTTTATGGACACTGCTATTGGATGTCCCAGACGTAATGAATCATTGCTGGAGCAGGGCGTGCTGCATACTTGGAATAATACCATTCTGTGAATACTCACCTTGTAGAATGGGTATTATAAGTATGCAGCACGCCCTGCTCCATCCCACCCTGAATTTTTTGTTCTTGGATTCTCTATATGGTGAATGTTTCCTGGTTAATATTGTTAATCTTGTTATTGGCTTCTCCTGGTTCCCTTACTGCTTTTTTATACTTGAAATTTAGTGGGAGGTCCCAGGTATATAAGGACTGGGAGGGGCCTCTTTTTTGCCATCTCTGCAGTAAAGCACCCTCTTGTGGACTATATACCCAGATGTAATGAATCATTACTGGAGCAGGGCGTGCTGTATACTTATAATACCCATTCTACAAGGTGAGTATTCACAGAATGGTATTTTTAACTAGCATCCCCTGAATTGCACCGTTTACCAAAACCTTCACGGAGTGGACGTGGACCTAAGCCTTCCTCACAATGAGGAGCACCAAAACACATGTCAAGTTTACAAAATTTTTTTTGCTAAATAATTACACTCACAAATATAGATTAAAATAGACAAAACATAAAACACAAGACACTATAAAAACGGGTGCACACCTCCCTATAATCTCCACAACAATCAACACCTAACACCTAAATGCATTGTAAATCAAGCCCTATTGCCCCATTCATAATGGGTCAAAAACACCTTCTGTATTCCAATTTTTGTGCCGGCACAAAAACTATAACTAAAGTAACCATAAATAATGTGCAGATACAGACACATCAAATTAATAAAACATGAACATGATTAATAATCAGTGACAGCCCAGAAACACCCATGCACGTGGCTCCCTTACCCGTGGCCTAGATCCACGTCCACTCCATGATGATTTCTGCTTGTGTTTAAAGAGTGAGCACATTTATTAATACTATAGGTGGTGCACCCATATATATTTAAAGTGGACCAACACCCAGGGGTGATCGGCCCGGAAATCTATAAGATTCCCGGGCCGATCACCTCCCACCCCGCGGGACATCCGAGATCGGGATGTCCCGCGGGGTGAAACCCCCCAGAAACCCCAAAAAGATCTTACCTGATCCGCCGCCGCTTCCGCCACCTCCCGCGCGCCCCTCCAGACGTGTGCGCGTGCGCGCCGAGAGTGACGCGCGGGAGGCGGCGGCGGAAGTGGCTTGGACGTTCCTGTCCCCCGCCTGGACGTTGGCGGGGATTGGCTGCGGCGTTCATGTGGGAGCGTTGAGGTGAGTTTTTTGGGGTTTCTGGGGGGTTTCACACAGCGGGGCACCCCGATCGGGGGTGAAGCAGACCAAAACCCAGGATAGTCAAAATCTTGGGTGTTGGTCCACTTTAAATAGTTGAGCACCTTCCGCCAATTGTCACTGCTCCTGCTTCACTCTAATCCCAGATAATGGCGCCTGTTTTAGCTGTAAAGCTCTGCCTCCTCCATTCATAGCCACTGTTGTGTGTGGCTATGATGATGTCATGGCCACACCTATGCAATGACTGATCACTTGCCATCTTACAGAGAGGGACAACCAAAAAATCAGTGATCCAGGACAATCGGAAATGTGAAAATATCCATTTCTAGTTCTACACCTTAATTGGCAGGTGCCTTGGCCAAATGTATTTCACAATTTCAAGGGGTTGTGGTCCGCTTTAAGGAGGTAGCCCCGAATTGGCGTCTGCCTAACCTCCAGCAGCATAGACTGGATCCCTTGGAGAGTCTACCCTGGGAGGAATCTTCCCAGGGAAGGATTTCCCACAGGGCGGTACTCACCCTGTCAGCCCAGGTGGGTGACAAGGCCATTGCGCGTGGGTCCCGGGTGCCGCAGTCCATTGCCGTTGGTACGAAGCTCTTTCTGTGCCGCAGAGTTTCTGGTGGGCTGCTGGGACCGGCCCTGACCCCCCCCCCCGACAGGTGTAGTACAAATGGCAGTGGGCAGCCAGGGGTTAGGCCCCACTTGCTTCTTGGTGATCCCTATGCGCCCAATCATCCGGATCTCTAAGGCGTAGCACTTGTTGGTCCTGGACTCCCAGACCTACCTTTAAGCTCAATCTCTGCCCCTCCCTCCTCCCAGACACAGATCCTGGGGGAATTCTTTTGAAGCACCACATGATATCACACCTTCCCAGTAAAGGAGGATGCTGGCCCCTTTCTGTCTGACCAAGGTCAAGGTGTTAGGGGAACCGCAGGGGGAGGGGCTTTTATCCTGGAACTGTCAGAACCTCATGCCCATATATAGCGTCCTTTTCCTGCTAGGCCTTGTAAGAGGGACATTTGCTAAAAACAGAGAGTCTTAAAAGGGGAAGCCGGGTAGCAGCAATAAATTGAAATAAAATAGTTTCTCTATTCCTCACAATGCTGAATGTCTTCTCCAATCCGCAGGTTGACCTCACCGCTGGGACCCATCCTCCAGAACCCCGCCCATACTGATGTCAGACATGAGCCAAGAAGAAAGTCCTCTGGACTCCCCAGAGGAAAGCCGCCAAGGCAGCAAGAGTGACGACCACCCCCCTGAATCTCCAGTGATCATGGGCCTGCGAGAAGAGACCGTTACCATTGACCCGGAATCTCTTCCGAGCCCCGCCCTAGAGAAAGAAGCGGTCACTCTCCACCCCGAATCGCCCGGTGGCACCGCCCTAGAGGATCAGACTGTAATTATTCAACAAGATTCCCCCGAAAGCAGCAACCTGGAGCAGGATACCCTCCTCATCAACCCGGACTCGCCTGAAAGCTCCGATTCAGAAGATGGCGGGTCCAGCAGTAATCACCCAGAATCCCCTGCGAGCGTCGACGGTAATAAAGAGGCTGTCGGCGGGAACCCAAAATCTCCCACGAGCAACGGCACAGACAAAGTGGCGAGTAATAACACCGCAGCAAGCTCAGTCATAGAGCAAGAGGCGGTGATCGTCAACCCCGAGTCTCCACCCAACTCAGAACCGGGAGAGGTGGCTCCCAAGGCCGACCTGGTACAGCAAGAGGCCCCCATAAACCTCTCGGTGAGGGCGAGCCGCGCGAGCGCCAGGAACCAGGGGAAGCCGTCCCCCGAGGCCACCCTGCACGTCTGCTCGGAATGTAAGAAATGCTTCACCACCCGCGCGGGCCTTCTCATCCACCGCAAGACGCACAAAGAGAAGTTCCTCATGATCTGCTCCGAGTGCGGCAAATGCTTCCACGGCAAGGCCAAGTATCTGGAGCACCAGCACATCCACTCCGGCGAGAAAGCGTTCGGCTGTGCCGAGTGCGGCAAGATGTTCACCAAGAAGAACTACCTCGTGGCCCACCAGCGAACGCACGCCCGAGAGAAGTCCTACGCCTGCCCCAAGTGCAACAAGACCTTCAGCAGCGCCACGTCCCTCAGCCACCACAAGCGCACCCACAAAGAACAATTTCTGTGCAGCGAATGCGGCAAGAAGTTCCCGAGCAGCCAGCGGCTGACGGCGCACCAGAAGACCCACCTCGCCGAGAAGCCGTTCGGCTGCCTGGAGTGCGGCAAGCGTTTCATCAGCAAGCAGTACCTCTACATCCACCAGCGGATGCACACCATCGAGACGCCGCTCACCTGCTCCGAGTGCGGCCTGAGCTTCCCCACCAGCGAGACGCTGGAGGCCCACCAGACGGAGCACAGCGGCGAGAAGCAGTATTTTTGCGACGAGTGCGGCAAGGGCTTCACCACCAAACAATATTACATCGTCCACCAAAGAAACCACACGGGCGAGAAACCGTTCCCCTGCACCGAGTGCGGCAAGCGCTTCATCAGCAACAAGAACCTCAAGACGCACAAGCGCGTTCACACTGGCGAGAAGCCCTACAAGTGTTCCGTCTGCGGCAAAAGCTTCAGCAGCTACCGAAACCTCACCAAGCACCACAGGATCCACACTGGGGAGAAGCCGTATGTGTGCCCGCAGTGTGGCAAGGGCTTCATCAGCAACCACAACCGAATCCGGCATCAGAAAATACACACGGGCGAAAAGCCCTTCTTGTGTGCCGTGTGCGGAAAGTGTTTCAATCAGAGGTCCAACCTGATCACGCACCAGAAGGTCCATGCCAAAGAACAGGCCTATTGATAACGCAACCCCGGAAAGGCTGGGAAAAAGTCTTAAGGTCTCGGCAACGTCTAGTTGTTATTTTTGGACATTTGCCGGTGTCCTCGGTGCATAGCACAGGAAGCTCTCTATGCCTTCAAGGTTAGGACTTGTTGGCCTGAGTCAGTTTTGCCACCCCTGGTGCAGTGTTTTTTGGTCAGCAAACTGATAAACAACCCTCAGACTCCCCCATAATACTGTTGACGCAAACCTGTCCACCCAACGAGGAATGACTACAGGACCAAGTGAGCAGAACCATACAGAATTTTGAGAAACATCGGGAGTTTTACCTTGCACAACTCGGTGGATAGCACAGGGAACTCTTTCTGCCTCCAAGATTGTTGGCCCAAGTCAGTTTTGCCACCCCTGATTCAGTGGTTTTTAGTCAGCAAATTGATAAACATCACTTAGACTCCCCCATAACCCTGCTGACGCAGACCCGTCTATCCAGCGAGGACTGACTACAGGACCAAGTGAGCAGAACCACACAGATTTTTGGGAAACGCCAAGACTTCCAGACTGGATCGGGATAGGCTGGGAAAATCCTGATCAGGGCAACGTCTAGATATGTTTTAGACTTGTGCTGATGTCCTTGGTGGATAGCACAGGAAGCTCTCTTTGCCTCCAAGGTTAGGGCTTGTTGGCCTGAGTCAGTTTTGCCACCCCTGATGCAGTCGGCTTTAGTCTGCAAATTGATAAACAACCCTCAGATTATTCAGTCTCCCCCATAACCCTGTTGACGCAGATCTGTGCATCTAATGAGAAATAACTACAGGACCAAGTGAGCAGAACTACACTGATTTTTGAGAAACATGAGGAGTTTTACCTTCACAACTCGGTGGATAGCACAGGAAGCTCTCTGCCTCCAAGATTGTTGGCCCGAGTTTTGCCACCCCTGATGCAGTTGTTTTTAGTCAGCAAGTTGACAAACAACCATCTGTCATATTATTCAGACTTCCCCATGAAACTGTTGACACAGACCTGTCCATCCCAACGAGGAATGACTACAGGACCAAGTGAGGCAGAACCACACAGATATTTGGGAAACGCCAAGACTTCCAGACTGGATCGGGATAGGCTGGGAAAATCCTGGTCAGGGCAACATCTAGAAATATTTTAGACTTGTTCCAGTGTCCTTGGTGGATAGCACAGGAAGCTCTCTTTGCCTCCAAGGTTAGGACTCGTTGGCCCAAGTCAGTTTTGCCACCCCTGTTGCAGTGGTTTTTAGTCAGCAAATTGATAAACAACTGTCACATTATTCATACTCCCCTATAACACTGACAGGAATGACTACAGGACCAAGTAAGCAGAACGACGCTGATTTTTGAGAAGCATCAGGAGTTTTACCTTCACAACTTGGTGGATAGCTCAGGAAGCCTCCAAGATTGTTGGCCCCAGGCAGTTTTGCCATCCCTGATTCAGTGGTATTTGTCAGCAAATTGATAAACAACCCTCAGATTATTCAGACTCCTCCACAACACTGTTGAGGCAGACCTGTCCATCCAACGAGAAATGACTGCAAGACCAAGTAAGCAGAACCATACAACACTTTGGGGAAATGCCAAGTCTTCCGCACTGGATCAGGATAGGCTGGGAAAAGTGTTTTTAGTCAGCAAATTGATAAACAACCCTCAGATTATTCAGACTCCCCCATAACACTGTTGATGCAGACCCGTGCATCCAACGAGGAATGACTACAGGACCAAGTAAGCCGAACCACACTGATTTTTGGGAAACACCAAGACTTCCAGACTGGATCGGGATAGGCTAGGAAAATCCTGGTCAGGGAAACATCTAGATATGTTTTAAAATTGTGCTGATGTCCTCGGTGGATAGCACAGGAAGTTCTCTTTGCCTCCAAGGTTAGGCCTTTGCCACCCCTGATGCAGTGGTTGTTAGCAAATTGATAAACAACTCACAGTTTATTCAGCCCCCCCCCCCCCCCCCCCCCCAAAATAACGCTGTTGACACAGATCCGTCCATTCAACAACGAATGACAAGTGAGCAGAACCACATAGATTTTTGAGAAACACCAAGACTCACTTTGCGCAAGTCCTTGATATCTCTCAGGAAGTAATCTACCGAATATGGCAAATGCTGTGCTCATGTAAGTTGTAGGGGAACCCTAAATGTTTACAATCTAGGACCTTTCTGTGTTCAACCAAGAACTGTGAAACATAGAACCATGGAAGCGGAAGTCGACTGATCTACAGTTGCAAACAGGAGGCGTCTGCACCCTGTAACAGCATGTTTTTTTTTCCTGACTACCAAAAGTAAGCTTCAGAGATCTAGCAGGTATAGCTAGCAATGGTCAGTCTCTTAAAAAAAGATGAGAATTTGTACCCACGACCAGGTAGCAAGTGGACATATTTTAGAAACCAGGACAGAATTGGTCGTATTTTTTTTTTTTTTTCTTTACATATGCAACAAGTATTTGATCTCTGGCTCACTATCCCAATGTATAAGCACTTTTTAATAAAGGATATCCTTTAAATGCCTCCAAGAGTGTCGAAAAGCAACCTTCCGCCCAATTGTTCCATTTTTTCATGATCGCGTTGTTGAGACTAACAATTGTATCTAACCAGGAGTTATAGAATGCAAGCTCTCACTGGCTGAAGGACTAAATGAGCAGGACAAGAACAACCTCAAGTTCAGAGCATCTGGTCTTGCAAGCCTTTCTGCAAGCTGGTTTACACTGTTCATACACATGAAAAGTATCAAATCCTATATTATTACTTTCATCAACCCCTTAACCTACAAAAACCTTTTCAAAAAAACATTTTCCTCAATTGACTATGTTGGAAGAAGCTTCTCCGCTAGTATGGATACACTTATAACCTAACCATAAATAAGAGGATAACCCCTTCCAGACCTCATCAACCAATTATACGCATAGGAACACATGGAAGTAACATACACGTGTGCTGCTCATTCATTTACATATGCAGCATTCTACGTTTATGCATAAGTAAAATATTTAACAAACCCAACAGCGTACAGTGTTGTTCTATTGATCTCATATAAGAACATCAGAAATGTCCATTTATACACAATTCTTTTTGACCGGTAAAAAGCTGTAACTCTCTTCCAAAGCGTTTTGCAAGGCAGTTCTTCAGGGAAGACTGTGCATACTCTTAAAGTAAAAACAAAACTTTTCTTTAACAAAAATGCATGATTTTACTGCATTTCTGTTGATGTTGCCCATTGGAAGTAATTCTTGATCTGTATAGGTCACTGTGGATATAGTAAAAAGGGAATATGCTGTAATTGCATCTATTTTATCTTCACCCCTTCTTAACTCTTATTATTGGATATTATCTTTCTATTGGGTGTTTCCATATATTGTATATTCTTAGTATACAGTACTTCCTGCTCCAGATATAATACTTACACTTGGGTTATCCTCCGCCAGATGGCGCTGCACTGCAGAGACATGGAAAAACAGGCTCCTCCCGGCCCTTCAACTACCCAGGGAGCTCCCACAAATCCCCAGATTTCTCTGCAGTGCTTACTGCGAAGACATGATGTATCACTATTTCGCAGGTGAGCGGGGCTTTTACAGCCTGCGGCCCTGTTGGACTATTCCCACCCGTCCTCACTGCGATGTGCCTCCCAGCCTGGGCTGCGCTGGTCGGGTGAAGGTAGGCAGCACCATGCGTGCTTAACGGAGCCATGCTCCACCGCAGTCCCCCACCAAAGGGTAGGCGGTTTAGGGCTGATGGTGAGCCTCTAGGGGATGCCCCCCCTGCACTATTGCCCCATGCCCCGTTTAGCGGTGGGCCCTGTACAAAGGGTCGCCATCCTCCCTCATTCCCCCGTAGCCCGGGGGGAAAGAAAGGGGGGGGGGGTGTAGTGGTCTTAGTGTATGTTTTACACGTTATGGCCTTAGTCTCGCCCGGACTAGTATTCCTGGGGTCAGAGCCGCGCTGTTTGTTTTTCACTGTGTAATTGTCACCGCCACGCGCACTTCTTCCTTTACTGGATGTGCTGCGCCGGACAGCTGCGGCGTCTTCATTGGCAAATCATCTTTTCTAAGTGTACCATTCACTTCACTCCTCATAACAGTTTGTATCTATCTCAGAGCTTCGCGCTCTTCGGGGGGGGGGGGGGGGGGGGGGGACCTAGGTTGGCGCGCTCCGCGTCACTGGCCACTCTGGCCCGCCCTTCGAGGTTCGCTTTGGCACCATTTTGATGCTGGTCGCACGCACGAGTGGTAGCGGTCCTCCTCCTCCCTTGGTCTGTAAGTGCCCTTGCGGGCGATTTTCATGATCCTTGTTTACTGCGCATGGTTCTGACACCCTTTTATTCCCATTATGTCTTTCAGACTGGTGAACACCATTGGCTTCTCCCGGCCCGGTGTAAAATTATAGTGGGTCTTGTAATATTCTCCCACTTCCATAGCGGGTCTTTGGGGCATCCAGGGTTACTTATTGTGTAAATCCCTACTGGCATATTGTGCCTTGATTAATCACCATATGGAGGCATCTCAGAATTATGTGACCGGGGTCCCTCTGGGACAAGACCGGCGGTGTATAGCGTGTGGACAACCTCATGCTGATGCTGGCAGGGCACGGGTCTGCGTACCCTGTGCGAGCAAGCCCTGGCCCTGCAATCTGGTCGGCCAGTGGCTACACCTAGCTTCAATTCACCTATCTCCCCAGGCTTAAATCTCTCTCCTGCTGAGTCGCCTACAAGTGGGGAATTGCAGCCTGCCGGCCCTTCCAGACTGCCTACGGCTGAACAGATTATTGCTAGGTTGTCAGAGCGAATGGGCCCTGGTAGAAAGCGGCACCTGTCACCCCATGTTTCTGTATGCTCTATGAGAACTGAGGGGTTTGCTACTCCGTGCGACTATACCCCTTCTGATGAAGGGGAGTTGTTCTCAGGCTCTTCTGATGAGAGGCAGAGGAGTCACGACGATTCTGCCCCGGAATACTGGGGCCAGTGTGACACTGACGACCTGTTGATTAAGCTCTTTAAGGCACTGTCTATCTCTCCCCCCGGTCAGGTCCCCAAACCTAGAGGGGAGCGTTTCCATACTGCGACTGCACGTTTGGAATTTTTAGAGCAGGCTCATTTCCATGCCCTTGTGCTCAAAGAATGGGAATGCCCCAGTAAACTTCCAGGGGTTCCAGGGGACTGGGATAGGAAATACCCTTTTCCCCCTGAGGTGGTTAATTGCTGGTCATCACCCCCCGTGGTGGATGCACCGATCATAGGGGTCCCCCTTTATTACAACCCCTGCCTATAGTACCCTTCGGGATGCTGAGGACCGGCGCATTGAGCTCCTAGCCTCCCATGGCTTTTCTTGTGCCGGGACGGCGCTGCGGCCGGTCTGTGCCGCAGCCATTACTGCGGTGGCCGCTAGAACCCTCATCAAAAAATTGCTCGATCATCACCCCGAGGATCTCCCCTGGGATGTGTTTAATGCACTCTCCAATTGTGATGTATTTGTGAAGTTTATTCTATTAGCGCTAGATGACGCGATTAGAATGTGTGCAAGAACTTCCGCCCTTGCGGTGGCTATTCGTCGCTTGGTCTGGCTGCGACAGTGGGGTGCTGATGATGCTACTAAAAAGATTCTTACTGGGCTCCCCTTCAGAGGGCAACGCCTATTTGGGGCCTGTCTAGACCTGTTCGGTAAAAAGGGCAAATCACCCCTTCGCAGACGGCCGTCTCGGCCCCCTCGAGGCAGGAGCACCCCTCCTCCCCCCTACCTTAGTGTTAAACAGGAACCAGGGGTGTCTTTCCGGATTTTTGGGGCAAACTGCCCCACGAGCAGCAGACAACGCTCTGGCCCCTCCGGCGGACTTCTATTGGTAATATAGGGCAGGGATCCAGCACCCCTGGAGCAGGGCCTGTGGGCCTTCCCACCTGTATGACGGTTTTCTCTTGAAAGTGGTTGAACGCGAGGGACCTGTCTGGGGGTAGTTCCCCCTTGCCCCTTTCTGGAAACGGCCACCATGGATGCCAACCTTTCAGGTTGAAGGGGACGGTTTCTTTCGAACCCCCCTGCGATTCTGGTGTTGGCGGGGCCCTTAGAGGGTCCTTACGCCTATTGAAGTCTAAACAGTGAGCGTTTTTCAGTTGACTCTTCTCGCTTGACCGCTCCCCTTTTGGAATTGCCAGGCTGGGGGTGCTCGGTCCGTCTGACGACAGACGTACTACATTAACCATTGGAAGGGGCCTGGAGCTGACGGACCTTCCAGGGAGTGTCTATGTTCCCTTCTGGGCGGAAACAATGCTCCCTGCATGTTAAGTGATATTAGCTCCGGCGAAGCCCCTCTGCGACAGGATGTGCTAATCCCCGTGTCGTTATGGAGTCCAACCAGTCGTGGATCTGTTGGGTTCCGTCACCTTCACAGGCTATCTGCCTTTGTTTCCCTGTTCCAGGATCCTATGTCAGTGGTCCGGATGCCTTTAGTACCGTCTTGACAGGACGTTTGGTTCCGTATGTCCTTCTCCATTCCCTCTGCTAGGCAGGGTTATGCGGAAGATTACTCTGGTAAGGGGACCAGTGGTTCTGGTGGCCCCCAGTTGACCTAGTATAGTGTGGTTGCAGACATGGTACTGTGGTCAGTAGTTCTGCACCTTACCAGGAGTGCCAGTTGATCACTCAGGGCCCCTTTACGTCACTATCATTCATGGTCCCTGGCCTAGTCGATCTGACTGCTGAAACATACATCTTGATGGAGACAAGTCTTAGCTGTCTCTGTGTTTGCGTCTATGGGAAGGCTAGGAGTAAGCCTCTTCCTCGTCTTCTATTGTTGTAGGGTATGGCATACCCACATCTATTGGGGCGAGTCTAGTTCTCTTACTTGTTGGACGTTCTCGGTTCTCAGGTTTCCAGTGTGGCTTCAGCATAAATTGGCGTTGGATCAGTTCTTTGATGGGTCAGGCTCTGCCCTGTCCACCTTGCCTTAGCAGTCTCTGGTTCAGTCTTCCTTGGTTAAGACTTCCTTCAGGGGGTGCTCATGTGCGTCCTCCATGTACTCCTATGGTCCCTGTTGGGATTGAAATTGAATTCATTCTGTCTGCTTGCAGGATTGTCCCTTGGTCCTATTCAGGACGCTGTCTGGATGTCCTTACCCTCAAGGTTGTCCTTCTGGTGACTGTTACCTTGGTCAGGCGTGTGTTAGCGGGCGGTTCGGTCTACCTAGCCCTCGTTCCTTGAGATACACCAGGATAAGGTGGAGTTCCGCCTGAAGCTGGATTCTCTACATCTGAAGGGGTCTTATGTTCAATTATTTGAGATATTGTTTTCCACGGCTATCCCCCTTCCTAGCGACGCTGAGGAAGTGGTTCTGCATTCCTTATACAGGTGTTGGCAGTTTTTTCCTTAGGAGTCACTGTGTCCTTTAAGGGAACTGAGGTTCCTTGGGGCTTGTGGTCATTACATCCTGAATGTGCCCAATCTTCTCTGCTCTCGGGAGTTGGGGCGGTTTGGTCCTGGTTGTTACCTTAATGGATGTTACTCCTGGTACCTTGTTTCGGCCTTTGGCTTCTGCCAAATTTATTAGCGATCGGATTGTCAGGCTGTTACTCAGGCCTATTCAGGCAAGGGGAAGAATCTCCCTTGTTGCCTTGATTCCTTTTCTACGCGTGCTTGATGCCTCTTGGGCCTTCAGCACCGGTTTTGCTGTTGAACTGGTTGGTTAGGCCACTACCATTGGCCTTCTGCTCATACCCTTTGCAAGGTTTTTACAATGTTGATGTTAGGGCCTCAGCTCATGCTGTCTTGGCCGTATGGTTCTGCAGGTGACAGTGCTTTAAATTGTCTGCTGTTGTCGTTTTTTGTTGGGTATCCCACCCTACTTTATGGACACTGCTTTTGGATGTCCCAAGTGTAAGTATTATATCTGGAGCAGGACGTACTGTATACTAAGAATAATACAATTCTGTGAAATGCTCACCTGTAGAATTGATATTATTTGTATACAGTACGTCCTGCTCCACCCCACCCTAGTTTTTGCATTTTTTCTGGATCCCCTGTATGGTGATTGTTATCTTGTTATCATTGCCAGTTCTGGGTGGTTTTAAATTATCCCGGCTTCTTGTTCACTGCTTTTCAATGCTGGGGATTTGTGGGAGGTCCCTGGGTATTTGAAGGGCCGGGAGGAGCCTGTTTTTCCATGTCTCTGCAGTGCAGCGCCATCTGGCGGAGGATAACCCTAGTGTAAGTATTATATCTGGAGCAGGACGTACTGTATACAAATAATATCAATTCTACAGGTGACCATTTCACAGAATTGTATTTTTCACCTATTCTAAACTATGTTTTTATTATATTTAGAGAGCTTGTTTCCTCCCCTTTTTGGATGCCCACACCACCTTCTCGCTTTATTTGTATGCTTTTTGTGTATGCACTTAAGAACAGTGTATAAAGGGACATTTCTAAAGTTCTCGTATAATAGAACAACACTGTACCATGTTGACTTTGAAAAATAGGTTTTAAGATATTTTAATAATGCATAAAAGTAAGATGTTGAAAAACACAATGTGCATGTTATTTCCATTTGTTCTTAGGAGTATAGTTGGTTGATGAGGTCTGGAAAGGGGTTATCCTCTTATTTCTGGTTAACTGAGCTTCATATTGAGTGTGCTCGAGGACTTGATATTCCTTTAGGAAACTAACTTTTTGAAATCTCTTGAGATAGAAAGGAAAGCAACAGTTAGTCCTTCCAACACCACGCACCCAAGTGCACTGTTAGATTCATACTAAAAAATCTTGATCGACTGGACTTTTACTGTGCTCAAATACTTGGTATTCTTTTAGGAAATGTTATTTCCCAAATCTCTTGAGTATAGAAAGCAACGTTAAGTCTGGTAAAAGTCATGCATCCACCAAGCACTTGGACCGAGTGAGGACCATAGAGATTTCCAAGAGTGAGGAGTGGGGCATTTTTTTTCTGACTCTACAACATATCTGTGTGCGATAGGTTGGACCTTCGATCTGTTCAGGAAATTGCCTTCAAATCTTCCAACTATAAACAGAGAAGTCCCTTTGCTTTAAAAGACCAGAAAACACATGGCCATCTTGAACCAGTTAGTGAGAGAGACCTATTTCGGTCGAAGTGGGATGCGCAGATTAAAAAAAGCCAATAGATGAAGCTAAGATATGTACAAAAAATCATTAGCATTCACATGGAGGCGTCTGAACCAGTTGGCGGAGGGTTGAATTTTAAAGTGTCCCATTAGACACTTGACGGCATTTATCATTAATGGTGTTAAAGGGCCATCTTAGAAGTATGACCTACATCGAGGCTCCCCATCCATTTTTCATCATGTGGGTTGTCAGTCACCTTAAACTTGAAACTCAAAGAACATGAAATGCACATCAGCTTTCAGGACAGTTTATTACTTATGGAGCAAATCAGGTTGGGTAAAGTATAGCTGGCCGCAGAAGCTCATTGGCCATCTGGTTGCTTGCCCTCTGTGCCCTCATATCTAAGCCGCCATGTCTTCTTGAAAGTTCTAGGGCCTTTACGAGTTGTTAACCACATTCCATATTCCTAATTGTTTTGCCTGAGGGCCCAGTAAAGTTGTTGAGGTGCAAAATAGTCCCAAAGTCCTGTGCAATAACACAAGCATATCTTCCATTGCCATCAAATGGTGCAAACATCAGTCAGGGTTGTCATTGCATATCCCGATTAGAATTTGCCACAAAGCAAAAAGTCAAAGTCTGCATGGCTTATGTTACCACATACTCAAAAACTTTAGCTATAATCGTGTAAATGCAATAATTTTCTTGCATTTGGGTAATTTAAAGCTTACAATGATCATGGATTATTCTGATTGGAACAATGCACAGGAGTATTTAAAGTCTAATAATAAAAAACATTAGCAGGTGCGGTTGCTTTGACTTCTTGCTTTAGGATGAGTCTTAATTTACATTTCAAAGGACCTTGATAGGTCACTTCCATGTAGGAATAAAACAGTTGTGGAATTAAAAGTTCATACATCTTTGCCACAGAGGCAGTTGTCCAAGTTATTCAATGGGCTGAGTAATTTATTAACCCTCCCAATACTCTCTTTCCTAGCCCTCAGTTCAGTCCTGCTCTTTCTGCTTCATTCTCAGTAATGGATTAAGGTTTTAGTTGGCATCATAGATTGACACTACCACCAACTTCTACCTTTGACTACAGATCTTTGGAGACTGTCAAACTTATAGTTCCTGTCAAAATTCCAGGTGGCCTGGTAGTTTCAGATGTCTCGTTGCCATCCAGCTTCTAGCTCCTGTTAAAATTATAGGCGGCCTGGTGGTTTCAGATGTCTTGTTGCTATCCAGCTTCTAGCTCCTGGTAAAATGATAGGTGGCCTGGTGGTGTCAGATGTCTCTTTGCCGTCAAGCATCTAGCTCCTGTTAAAATGATAGGTGGCCTGGTGGTGCCAGATGTCTCTTTGCCATCCAGCTTCTAGCTCCTGTTAAAAATCTAGTTGGCCTGGTGGTTTTAGATTTCTCTTTGCTGTCCAGTTCCTAGCTCCTGTTAAAATAATAGGTGTCCTGGTGGTGTCAGATGTCTCTTTGCCGTCAAGCTTCTAGTTCCTGTTAAAATTCTAGATGGCCTGGTGGTTTCACACGTCTCTTTGATGGACTAAATTAGATATTTATTTTAAGGCCACAAACTGGAGTCTTGCAGTCCCAGCTTATGATCTACATGTTCCAAAAGCAACGCACTGCCCAAATCGAAGTTTACTGTGTACTGAACATTTCAAAGTGACCATTACTCATGAGGGTCTAAAATTCAGGATAAGTCAAAAAGAAAACCTAGCAACTGCTTTATCGAATTTATTTCACATCGATATAACTAGAAAGGTAACTTTTCAAGTTTTTACAGACATTCAGAGATGTTGGTTGTGGCCTCTCTTTGTGACACAGCAGGTAGTTTACGATTGTACCCTTTGAAATTCAGATGCTTCTCTACCATGTACCACACTGCTGGCTTGCAGCATGCTGAATTCTCTGCTAGCACGATACGTTTGACTTCATAGGTAGGTTGCACAAATGTTTTCCACCATTTCGTTATTGATGGATGGCCGTCCAGTGCTTTTTCCTCCACATAAGCAGCCTGTCTTCTCACACAGTTTTAACCACATTAGGGTTGATTCAGCACTGTATTTGTTTTACTCACATGTTTTCAGAGAAAACACAGCTCAATATGGTGCTAAATTGTAAATTGTAAAAAAAAAATCAATGCTGGATCAACCCTTCCTTAGCATATTTGCTCTGGAAATGTTGTTTATTGGTAATGGTTTTTCATATTCTAGTGCAGCGTTTCTTAACCCTGACCCTCATAGGTCATGTTTTGTGGATCTCCATACAGGCAATGCTGGAGCACTAATTAAATCAATCTCTGTGGATATTCACGAATTTGTTGGGTCATGCTAAAGATCTGGTGAAGGTTACCTTTGGGTGTGCTTTCCTATGTGAACTGAAATCTGAGCAAGCTTTTTAAGCAATAAGTAACAACAGAGAATGTCAGCTCTACCTTAATTTATCCAAGGCAAAAGTCCAAGCCTTCACTTGCAGAGTGGCAACGGCTGCGAGCGCTCACCTTGCAGTATATAAAGAAGTGCTGGCCAGTATGTGCAATAAAACTCCAATTTTAATCTTGAGATTAAAAATCGTATCAAAAAAAGACAATCCCATGAAATCAGGCAAAAATAAGGTCCTCCAGTCTACGCGTTTCAGACGCAAAGGTCCGTAATCATGACATAGCTTTTTAATTTGAACATATTATGTTACCCCTGTGATGGGGCATTTTTACTGCTGCTATATTTTTGTGGTGATATATTTTCTAAAGTTTGGAAACAACAGCGCTCTATGGGCTTTGCAGAACAATTTGTCAAATTCTTTAGCATATTCCGTAGGGTGCTGATTTTTTCCAAACATGAAAAAAAATCCTTACACCACTGGAAAAATAATGTAACTCACCTGTAATTAATGAAATTGCGTGCGAGATCTGGCGGAATCTGCAGGGTCCCGACTAAACAATGAGCGCTGCTTGCTGTTAGTCGGGGAGTGGGAAGTACCCACCGTTTGCAGCGAACGGGGCTTTAGCTGCTGTGCGGGAGCCTGGGTGAGTGTCTGTTTTTTTTTTTCTTGGGTTCAGTAACCCTTCAAGTAGCCCTCACACGTCCCGTTTTTATGGCTTTCCACACAGGCAGTTTTGTACTGCTGAACACTAACTGAATCAGCGATGTGGATACAAAAACATGACCTGTTCGGGGTACTTGAGTGACAGAATTAGGAAAAACACCAAAAAGCTTTTTGTTGCGTGGATGCCGCCATTTTGATTAACAGCGGCCCTATTCTGCACTTTAGGGAAACTCTTTAGTGACGTCAAACGAAAATTTACACTTCAACATTATATGTGTATTTGTAAAGTAAATTCAATATGGCAGTTTTTAATATGACTTTTTGAATTACCCTGTGGCCTGTTGGGGTACTTGAGTGACAGAATCAGGAAAAACACCAAAAAGAGTTTTGTTGCACAGACGCCGCCATTTTTGATTAAAAGCGTCTGTAGTCTGCACTTTAGGGGGAACTTTTTACTGCCGTCAAACTAAAATATACACTTCAACGTTATGTGTGTATTTGTAAAGTAAATTCAATATGGCAGTTTTTGGTATGTTTTCTTTTTGAATGACCCTGTGTAAAATCATGGACTTAGTCAGGCTCACCTAGAGGAGAGACGCTCTGGTCTTCTTCAAATTCTGCGTGGTCTTATTTTTTTATTTATTTTTTTAAACAACACCATGATGAATTTTGCCAGTTGTATCAAATGAAGGGGCATCGGCTTTTAATGAAACCCTGTGTCTATGGAGGACTTAGGAAGCCCACAAAACCTCTAGCTGCTGTGGATTATGGTTAAACAGTAGGATACGTGAAATTCATCATGAAAAAATACGGGCAAAAAAAGCCTTCATAAAGAATAACCAAACTTGTTGCCAGTACTCTACGAGGAACGTGGGAAGTGTGTTTTATACCTACAAAGGAACCATAAGAGGACAAATAATCAAATGCCTATTTTTCTAAGCCAGTGTTCCCCAAACCTCTCCTCGAGAGCCACCAACAGGTCAGGTTTTGCAGATCTCCACTGTTAAAGGAGCATCTGTCCTTTAACATCCACATTGAGAACAATTAGCTCTCAGAGCTACAAAGGCGGCAGTGTGGAGATCCGCAATACATGAGCTGTTGGTGGTTCTCGAGGAGAGGGTTGAGGGAACACTGATCTAAACACTCCACGATGTCTGGTGGGGTTAAGAAACAGTGCAAGAGATCCTTACCATGCATAAAATGGCACGATGGGACCTTCAAGGCACTTATAGCGTCTGCACGCACTGGAAACATAGCTGTTGTTTTCATAGCAGAAGTTGGAACATCGTTGACTCAAGCCTCTTTCAGAAGTCCTTCCTCGAAAAATAAACCCTATAATGTTCGTAGCTCTGGACAAAGTGAAAACAATGGTTTTGTTCCAATAAATTGTACATTCTTGTATACACAATGTCTCTTGTTTTCTGTTTAGTGCGTACAATGGAGGGAGAGGTTGATTAAACATTTTTAGGTATCATACTGGAGCCATGCTGGCCAACCTGTGTTAAGGATCTGAGAAAGGAAAGGACACTGATTGGATGGTATTGTCTAAAAATGGCTGTGGATGGGGCAGTTTAGTCTAAATAACTCTTGTGGTTCATGTGGTATCATTATTTTCCAATTAGCAGTCACTAGGGTGCCTTATCAAGGAGCCACAAAAACGCGGGACTTCAAAAAGGCAAAGTTTGAGCAACTTAGAGATGCCCTACACTGCATTGACTGGGAAAATGTCCTTATAAAAACAAAAGCATGGACGCTAAATGGGATACTTTCAAAGGAATACTTAATTTTCATTGTGACAGATATATACCTTACAGGAATAAAACTATTAAACACACATGTAAACCAATGTGGCTAAATAAAAAGGTTAAGGGGGCAATAAACAACAAAAAAAAGGCATTTAAACGTTTAAAGCAGGAAGGGACAGCGGAAGCGTTAAAAAACTACAAAGAAGAAAATAAACAATGTAAACAACAGATAAGGGCAGCTAAGCTGGAGACAGAAAGACTGGTCGCGAAAGAGAGTAAAACTAACCCCAAATTATTCTTTAGCTACATAAACCGTAAAAGGTACAAACCTGAGGGTGTGGGCCCCCTGAAAAGCAAGGAGGGGACCCCTATAGAGGGAAATGAGGAGAAAGCAAATTTGCTTAACAACTTCTTTGCTTCTATATTCACAAAATAATTTGACATGACGAGTGAAATGCAGGGGAATAACCGAAACCCTCCATTAAATGTCACTGGTCTAACCAAGGAAGAAGTCCAGCACCGTCTCAAGCAGATGAAAATCGATAAATCACCGGGACCAGATGACATACATCCTCGTGTTTTAAGGGAGTTATGTACAGTAATAGACAAGCCGTTCTTTCTAATATTTGTGGATTCCATAACTACAGGGTCTGTTCCGAGGGATTGGCGCTTGGCAAATGTGGTGCCAATATTCAAAAAGGGATCTAGGGGGGAACCTGGGAACTACAGACCGGTAAGCTTAACATCTGTGGTGGGCAAGCTGTTTGAAGGTTTCTTAAGGGATACTATCCTGGAGCACCTTGGGGAAAATGACCTTATTACTCCATATCAGCATGGATTTATGAGGAATCGCTCCTGCCAGACAAACCTAATCAGCTTTTATGAGGAGGTAAGTTCAAGATTGGATCAGGGGGAGTCATTGGATAGCATATATATTGACTTTTCTAAAGCATTTGATACTGTGCCACATAAAAGCCTGGTACAAAAGATGAGAATGCTTGGACTAGGGGAAAACGTGTGCAGATGGGTGGGAAATTGGCTTAATGATCGGAAACAGAGGGTGGTTATTAATGGTACACACTCAGATTGGGTCACTGTTACTAGTGGAGTACCACAAGTGTCAGTTCTGGGACCAATTCTCTTCAATGTATATATATAAATGACATTGGGTATGGATTAAACAGTAAAGTCTCAATCTTTGCAGATGATACTAAGCTGAGTAAAGTAATTAAAACAAAAGAGGACAGCAGGCAGCTACAAACAGATTTAGATAAATTGGAAGCATGGGCAGTTAAATGGCAAATGAAGTTTAACACATTTACATGTAAGGTTATGCACATGGGAAGGAGAAATCTGTGTCATGATTACACACTAAATAAAGAAACACTTGGTAAAACAACAATGGAAAAAGACCTAGGGGTTTTAGTTGACAATAAGCTCAACTGTAGTAATCAATGCCAGGCAGCTGCTGCCAAGGCAAATAGGATCATGGGGTTCATCAGGAGGGGCATAGGTGCTCATGACCAGAGCATCATTTTACCCCTGTACAAGTCAATGGTCAGACCCCATATGGAGTACTTTGTACAGTTCTGGGCACCTGTGCTTAAGAAGGACATATCAGACCTGGAACACGTTCAAAGAAGGGCAACAAAGTTAATAAAAGGAGTGTGGGGGCTAGAGTACCCGGAAAGATTGTCCAAGTTAGGTTAATTTAGTCTAGAAAAAAGACGATTGAGGGGTGATCTAATAACTATGTATAAATATATTCAGGGTCAATACAAAGATCTGTCCCACAATCTATTTATACCCCAGAGTGTAACCATAACCCGAGGGCATCCACTAAGGTTAGAGAAAAGGTGCTTTCTCCACCGACATAGGAGGGGATTCTTCTCTGTAAGAGCAGTGAGATTATGGAACTCGCTGCCAGAGGAGGTAGTAATGATGGATACAGTAAAAACGTTCAAAAATGGCCTTGATGCCTTCCTGGCATGTAATAACATTTCCAGCTATGGCTACTAGACCACTGGAAGGAACAGGCTGAACTGGATGGACTAAAGTCTTTATTCAGCCTTGCATACTATGTTACTATGGCAACAGCCGCCCTATTGCCCTCTATTGAGTGGAGGGGGGGGGGAGTGCTTAGTCCCATACATCTCACTAGAACACAATGGGATCCTTTAGATTGTAAGCTCGCAATGACAGGGCACTCTCTCCTAATGTACTTGTGAATCGTGTTTCTGTTACATTGATTCATAATATTGTGTGTTTGTATACATTGTTGACATTGTTGTATTATACTTGCTAACAGCTAAAGGTGCCAAGGGCACTTCACAGACTTCAAAGTAATTGCCTATCAAGGTCACCATTTTTACCAAATCTGAGCCAGTAGGAAATGGATGCCAGGACTAAGATTCCTGGTGGGGGATAATGTTAAAAACATAGAAGGGGACTGAAGGAGGCCTTACGGTCCATCAGCCTTTAGATGTTACACTAACTGGCCTGTAATTACTGGCTTCTCTACTGCTCTTTTTCCTAGTGCACAGCACGGCCTGTTTCATGTAATCCTTACATCTGGGTATTCCGCCACAAGGTGGCACAGTGGACTCTATGTTTCGCAGGCAAGCGGGGCAACCAAGCCTGCGGCCCTGCAAGTCCGTTTCCACCCGCTTCTGGACCCTATTTGCCTCCCAGCCTTGGCTGTCGGATCGGGTGCTCCGGGAGCGCTGCTCCAAGCCGCAGACCCTGTACCACAAAGGGTAGCCGGCCATAGGCTTTTTATGGTGAGCCTGCTGGGAGAAGTTCTGCACTGCCTTCAAGTGTAGGGGGTGAGTTGTGCTTGGGGACTTGGTTTTCCCTGTTTTTGGCTTGCTCTTCCCCTGTTGGGTTGTCTCCCTTGTCCCCCCCCTCCCTTCCCTCTGGTCCTGTTAGACTGTGCGGTTCCGCTGCTGCCGGGCCTCTCCTCCGTTTCCCCTCTCCCTGACGGGTGTTGTCGGGGGGTGGTGGTGAGTTTCCCCCCGCGGTTGTTTATTGCCGCCGCCGCGGCGGGCGGCGCTTTTTGCTGCTTGTAGTACTGCTGTCATGGCGCTGGGCGCCTGTTCATGGGCCGGCGTTTTCGCGCTTCTTTATGGGGGCGGTGCCGATGGATGACGCATATCGCATCATTTTCCTGCGGCCCGCCCCTCGAGGTGCTCGATCGTCGACGCCATCTTGTGTGCATGCTACGTGCGGAGAACTGAGTTTCCGAAGGCTCCCTTGTCAGCGTGGGCTCCGGCGGTGACTCTTTTTTCTTGTTCTACACTCCTCGGACCTTGGCCTGTATTCCAGTCGCTGGTGTGAGCTGCTCGCTTGGTCCGTGAGTCCCCCATGGGGGATTCTTTTCTTGTTGGGGCATGTGCTGCGGGATACTTATGATGTTTTCTTGCTTATGTCTTTCAGGCGGGATAACTGTGTATTGTGGTTTTTCCCGGTCCTATACCTCCCTCCCCTTTCTCCCGGCCTTTTCTGTGGGCATCTCTTGGGGGGCATCCCGGGTGGCTTTTATTAGCCCTTACCCTATAATGGCTTATTGTGCCTGTGATAATCACCATATGGAGGTTTCTGGGGATAGCGTGCTTGGAGGTCCTTCGGGGCAACCTCGGCTATGTGTCATGTGCGGGGCATCCCCTTTGAATGGTGGTGGCCCGAGTATTATTGTGGAGGAGGCTGGGATGAGCGCTTCTCTTCCCAGCTCTGCGCTCCCTCCGGCATCCCCTCGTCTGGGGGCCCTCAGGAGGATTATGACAGTGACCTGGGGTCCTCCTCTGATGAGGATACCTGGCTCCCTGATGACACTGATAGACTGTTGTCGGCCATATTTGAGACATTGCACATCGCCCCCCCTAAGGCGGCGAAGAGGAAGCAGGATGAGCTTTTTCACCCTGGCAAGCAGCGCTTGGAGGTCCCGGAGCAGGGCCACTTCTCCAATATGGTGCTCAAGGAGTGGGAGCGTCTTAACAGACTGCCTACGGTGCCCAAGGGATTGGACAGAAGGTATCCCTTTTTGGCTGATTTGGTTAAGCGCTGGTCGTGTCCCCCTGAGGTGGACGATCCTGTTCTAGGATTGCCTAACATTTCGATAATTTCGTCCCCTGACACTACCACACTGCATGACAGCGCGGACCGCGTTTGGATCAGCTGGCCTGTCATGCCTTCACCTTTGTAGGGGCAGGCCTGCATCCGGTCTGCGCCGCAGCCATTGCGGTCATTGCCATTAAGAGGAAGCTCAAGAGGCTCGCTGATGGCGCCATGTCTGGTAGGAGAAGAGAGGATTATAGGGACCTCTTGCTTTGCTCTGATTTTGTTGCCTTTGTGCTGGCTGCCATGGATGATGCCGTCCGGCTGGGCGGTGGCACTCTCTTCTCTGGTAGCCGCAGAGACTCTTGGGGCCGTGGCAGATCCCGTGGTCGCCTCGGTCTCTCCTGGGGAGCCAAGTCCAAACCCTCTCCCAAGGCCCCTCAGGCATGAGGAGGCGCCCTCACCGGGTGGGGGGGACGGCTTCGACTCTTTGCTCACGTCTGGAGGCTTCGTGTCTCAGACCGGTGGATTCAGGAGGTGGTGTCCTCCGGTTACAAGATAGAGTTTGCATTCCCCCCCCCCCCAAGATTTCTCAGATCCCGGTTATCTCAGAATCTTCTTGTCAGCTCAGGGGCTGCGTCTAGCAGTTCAACGTCTGTTGGAGTCTGGAGTCATCTGTCCGGTACCTCACCAGGAACTGGGTCAGGGGTACTATTCCAACCTATTCACGGTGCCCAAAAAGGACGGTTCTCTGAGGCCCATCCTGGACTTGAAGGGTCTCAAAAGGTTTGTCCGGTTCAAGCACTTTCGCATGGAGACGCTACGCTCGGCTGTCAGTTCCCTTCAGCCGGGCGACTTCATGACCACTGTGGACATAAAGGATTCCTATCTTCACATACCAATCTTTCCAGGTCATCAGAGATTCTTGAAGTTCGCTCTGGGGGATCTGCACTACCAGTTTGTGGCCTTACCGTTCGGTATCAACTCGGCTCCTCGGGTATTCACCAAGGTGCTGGCGGGCATAATGGCTCTTCTGAGGAACCAGGGCATTCGCATCCTCCCTTACCTGGACAACATTCTGATTGCTGCCCAGTCTCTTCATCAGGCCGAGAGGGATACTCTGGTGGTGACTTCCACCTTCGAGTCTTTCGGCTGGGTGATCAACTATCCCAAGTCTTCACTGTCTCCCTCTTTGGCGAGGTCCTTCCTGGGCATGACTCTGGATACCTCTCAGGTCAAGGTATTTCTCTCTCAGCAGAAAGTGGAGGGCCTTCAGATGCAGGCACGGGCCCTGCTCTTGTGTCCTCATCCCTCCTTTAGGCAGGTGATGCAGTTAGTGGGCCTGATGGTGTCCTGCTTCGAGCCGGTTCCCTTTGCTCAGTTTCACATGAGACCTCTTCCGTTGCATCTCTTGTCAGTTTGGGATCGGGACCCTGTGTCCCTGGATCATGAGTTTGTTCTGTCCCCTCTGGTCAGGCAGTCCCTCTCGTGGTGGTTGGACTCGAGGAATCTTCTAGTGGGCAGGACCTTTCTGCCTCCGTGCTGGGAGATTGTCACCACAGATGCCAGTCTGACCAGTTGGGGGGGAGTTTGGAAGTCTCTGAATTTCAAGGGTCAGTGGGGCCCCCAGGAGGCCCATGCACCCATCAACATTCTAGAACTGCGGGTGATCAGGTTGAATCTTTCCCAGTTGACTCCACACCTTCGGGGTCGGCTGTTCAGATCTGCTCAGACAACCAGACGGCGGTAGCCTACATCAATCATCAAGGAGGGACTCGGAGCAAGCGAGCCCTCAAAGAAGTGTCCCTGATACTGTCTTGGGCGGAAGAGAATGTTCCCTGCATCTCGGCGGTCCACATTCTGGGGGTCGAGGAATAGGAGGCAGACTCCCTGAGCAGGGGGATGTCTCGGCTGGGGGGGAACGGTCCCTCAGCAACAAGGTATTTCACTCCCTGTGTCACCGCTGGGGTCAGCCGGATGTGGACCTGTTTGCGTCCCGCCACAATCACAAGCTTCCAAGGTTTGTCTCTCTATCACAGGATCCCTGGCCTTCGCCACAGATGCCCTAGCAATTCCTTGGACAGAGTTTCGTCTCCTCTATGTATTACCTCCTTTTCCTCTGCTGGGCCGGGTGCTGTGCAAGATAGCCCAGAAGGAGGTTCCGGCCATTCTGGTGGCCCCCTGTTGGCTGAGGAGGGTGTGGTTCACAGACGTCGTGCAGTTGGCAGTAGATCGTGCGTCTTGCCCAAGGATCCAGCACTTCTCACTCAGGGACAGCTGCGCCTTCCCAATTTACAAACGCTGGCTTTAACAGCTTGGCTGCTGAAACCTCCATCTTGATGGTCAAGGGGTTGCCGGCGTCTGTTGTTAATACCATGATTCGGGCTCGGAAGAAGTCTTCCTCTTTTATCTACTATAGGGTCTGGCATGCTTACATTGCCTGGTGTGAGTCCAAGTCGCTTCCTTGTCGGGTGTTCTCTATCCCCAGGATTCTGGAGTTTTTACAACATGGTTTGGATTCGGGCCTTCAGCTTAGTACTCTCAAGGGACAGGTGTCAGCTCTGGCAATTTTTTTCCAAAGATCATTTGCCAATCATTGGCTGGTTAAGACCTTCTTCCAGGGTGTTACTCATGTGCGTCTGCCACGTAAGTCTATGCTACCGGTTTGGGACTTAAATTTGGTGTTGTCTGTTCTACAGGGTCCTCCCTTTGAACCTATGCATGGGGGCTGCATTGCCCATTCTGACTCTTTAGGTGGCCTTTTTGGTGGCTATTACTTTGGTCAGGCGAGTTTCTGAGCTAGCGGTGCTTTCCATGAAACCTCCTTATTTTGAGCGGCATCAGGATAAGGTGGTGTTTCGGCTTAAACCGTATTTCTTGCCTAAGGTTGTGTCTGCTTCCATCCCAATCAGGACATTGTTTTGCCTTCTTTGTGTCCTAACCCTGCTAATTCCAAGGAGCGGACCCTTCATTCTTTGGATGTTGTCAGGGCTCTGAAGTTTTATTTGGTTGCTACTGAGTCTTTCAGGAAATCTGATGCTCTTTTTGTTCTTGCTGCTGGACCTAGGAAGGGTTTGCCTCCGGCTAAATCTACTATTAGCAAATGGATCCGTCAGGCGGTGGTACCAGCCTATTCTGCTAAAGGGAAGGAACCTCTTTTCCGGGTTACTGCTCATTCCACTCGTGCTATTGGTGCTTTTTGGGCTTTTCAGCACCAAGCTTCTGTTGAACAAGTTTGTAAGGCCGCTACTTGGTCATCCGTTCATACTTTTTCCAAGTTTTACAAGGTTGATGTTAAGGCCTCAGCTGATGCTGCTTTTGGCCGCAAGGTACTTCAGGCAGTAGTGGTTTAAACTGCCTGCTGTTACTATTTGGGGATCCCACCCTACCTTACGGACACTGCTTTTGGATGTCCCGTATGTAAGGATTACATGAAACAGGCCGTGCTGTGCACTAGGAAAAATACAATTCTGTAAGTACTCACCTATAGAATTGTTTTTACTATGCACAGCATGGCCTGTTTCATCCCTCCCTTGTTATCGTTATTCTTGGTTGCCTCTTTATGGTGATTTGTTCCAAAGTTAGTTGTGAGGTTTTTTTTTTACCTTTATTACCTCCCAGCTTCTTGTATAACTGCTTGTCAACACTGGAGGTCTATTGGTGATTCCTGTTTTTATATGGGGCCGGGAGGAGTCACAAATCTTCTGCAGTCCACTGCGGCACCTTGTGGCGGAATACCCAGATGTAAGGATTACATGAAACAGGCCATGCCGTGCATAGTAAAAACAATTCTACAGGTGAGTACTCACATAATTGTATTTTTATGGATTGGTACGACTGGCCATTTTCCAAATAATCTGGAACCTCACCAGTTGAAATGTAAAGGGCTGCAATCAGCCCTTAGAACTCTGGGGTGAATTCCATCCGGACCCGTCACCTTGCTTAACTTTAGATTTGCCAGCTTGGCTAAGACATCATCCTCCAAAACCTCTGGACCTGGGCCCTCCCAGCTGGATGCTGTGCTATGCCCATACCTGCTACTGAAAATAATGAACAGACGTAGCTATTCATATGGTCAGCCACAGCATTATCTCCGGCAATATAATTATTTTCCCTGTGTTCGGTCCCGGCTGTCCCAATCATATACGTGTGGGTATTCCGCCACCAGGGGGTGCCAGTTACTACAAGATCCAGAGCTGTAACTCCTCCCGGCCTCCTATAAAAGGGATCCGTCACCATAGCGTTCCCAGATTTGTCTTGCAGTAGCTACTGCGAAGATTGTCTGGAAACTCTCTCTGGATTATGGCAGTTGAGCGGGGCATTTTTAAGCCTGTCTGCCGATGCAGCCCTATTGCCTTTGTTCCTGTGGACCCAGTTTGCCTCCCAGCCTCGGCTGACGGGAATAGGTGAAGGTAGGGAGAATGCTGGGGTCGGGCATTCACAGAGCTAGGCTCTGGGCCGCAGACACTCACTAAAAGGGTAGTCGCTCCCTCGGCTTCTCGCTCCTCTTCTCCAGCTGTCAGGTGCTGCTGTGGGGGGGGGGGGGGGGGGGGGGGTCGGCGGCGGCACCGTGCAGGGCACTTCTCATGAGGCTGCGGCCTTGGTTATGGCGGGGCGCGCTCCGGAGGGAGGGGGAGGCCTTCTGGTCGCCCTCCCTCCCTTTCCTCGCATGGGCACCATCTTGCGCTGCGGGCCTCGGCTGACAGATTGGGTGAAGGTAAAAGAGCACTAGGGTCAAGTTCTTCTGGAGCGCAGCTCCAGGCTAGCCGGCCATAGGCTTTATGGTGAGCTTAATAGGGATGCAGAGTTTCTGTCCTGGCTTCTGAGGGGGTGAGTAGTTTGGGGACTGTGTCCCCTTATTTTCCTTTTGGACTGTTCCTAGGAAGGCCTCTGGCAAGAAGTGACACCTGGATCCCAGGCCCGCTCCCCTTACTGAGGTGTATGTGGGGATTGATGATCTTGGTGGCTGTCACCCCCTTGAGATGGGGGAGCTCTCCCAGGATTCTGACTTCTCTGGGAACCAGCAGGAGGGTTGCGATAGTGACCCTGGGTCTGCGTCCGGAGAGGAACCATGGTACCCTGAGGACACTGCTAATCTGCTGTCACGTATTTTTGAAATTTCACACATTGCTGCCCCTGAGGTAGCTAAGAGAAAGCAGGGGGAGCTTTTTCGCCCTGGTAAACAGCGTCTAGAGTTCCCTGAGCAGGAACATTTTACCACCTTGGTGCTTAAAGAATGGGAACATCCTAACAAGCTGCCTGCTTTGCCCAAGGTTTTGGAAAAAAGGTATCCCTTTCCTGCTGATCTTGTTAAGAGGTGGTCTTTTCCCCCTGAAGTGGATGCTCCCGTGCTAGGCTTGTCCAATACTTCGATCATGCCTTTCCCTGACACTACCACTCTGAGGGACGGTGAGGACCGGCGCATGGATCAATTGGCCTGCCATGCTTTTACCTGTGTGGGGGCTGGCTTGCGCCCGGTATGTGCTGCCGCAATTACTACTATTGCCCTTAAGAAGCTGCTCAAGCGTCTCATTGATGGCGCAACAGCTGGTAGTGTGGGGGAGGAATATAGGACTCTCTCTCTTTGCTCTGATTTTGTGGCCTTTATCCCTACTGCTATGGATGATGCTGTGCGGCTGTGTGGTAGGGCCTCTGCGCTCTTGGTGGCTATGCGCCGCTCTGTCTGATTGCGACAGTGGGCAGCTGACACTGAGCTCAGCGTAGGAGGCAGTCTCAGCCCTTTCGGGGATCCTCTGCCCCCCTCCCTTCCTTCCTTCCATAGGGGCCGTTGCTCCCTCCTCTCCAGTAGTCGCAGAGATTCTTGGGGCCGTGGCAGACCCCGTGGTCGTCCTGGTCTCTCCCGTAATCCTAAGCCCAAACCCTCTCCCAAGCCCCCTCAGGCATGAAAGGGCGCCCTCACCCATCCGGGTGGGGGGACGGCTTCGGCTCTTTGCTCACGTCTGGAGGCTTCATGTCTCAGACCGGTGGATTCAGGAGGTAGTGTCCTCCGGTTACAAGATAGAGTTTGCAGCCTGGCCGCCCCCAAGATTCAGCAGATCCTGGATGTCTTTAAAACCCCTGTCTGCTCAAGGGTTGCTTCTGGTGGTTCATTGCCTGTTAGAGATTTCTAAGGTTTGAGCTGCAGGATCAGCATTACCAGTTGTGGCTCTACCCTTAGATATCACCTCGGATGTTCACCAAGGTGCTGGCGGGAGTGATGGCTCTGCTACAGAACCAGGACATCTGCATCATTCCTTACCTGGACGACATCCTGATTGTGGCCGAGTCTTTTCCTCAGGCCAAGCGGGACACTCAAATGGTGACATCAACTCTAGAGTCTTTCAGCTGGGTGATCAACTATCCCAAGTCTTCTCTGTCCCCGTCCTTGGTGAGGTCCTTTCTGGGCATGACTCTGGATACCTCTCAGGTCAAGGTGTTCCTTCCTCAGCAGAAGGTAGAGGGTCTTCAGCTGCAGGCTCGGGCTCTGCTGTCGTGTCCTCATCCCTCCATCCGTCAGGGGATGCAGTTGGTGGGCCTGATGGTGTCCTGCTTCGAGACAGTCCCCTTTGATCAGTTTCACATGAGACCTCTTCAGTTGCATCTCTTGTCAGTTTGGGATCCTGGGCAGGGTCATGCGCAAGATAGCCCAGGAGCGTGTACCAGCCATCCTGGTGGCCCCTTGTTGGCCAAGAAGAGTTTGGTTCGCAGACGTCGTGCAGTTGGCAGTAGACCGGCACGTCTTGCCCAAGGATCTAGATCTTCTCACTCAGGGGCAGCTACGCCATCCCAATTTACAAACTCTGGCTTTAACGGCTTGGCTGCTGAAACCTCCATCTTGATGGAAAAGGGGTTACCTGCCTCTGTTGTTGATACCATGATTCGGGCTAGGAAGAAGTCCTCGTCCTTTATCTATTACAGGGTCTGGCATGCTTACATTGCCTGGTGTGAGTCCAAGTCTCTTCCCTGTCGGGTGTTTTCTATTCCCAGGATTCTGGAATTCTTGCAACATGGTTTGGATCTGGGCCTTCAACTTAGTACCCTAAAAGGCCATGTTTCAGCTCTGGCAATTTTTTTCCAAAGATCTTTTGCCAATCAACGGTTGGTTAAAACCTTTTTCCAGGGTGTTTCTCAAGTGCGTCCACCCCGTAAGCCTTTGCTACCAGTCTGGGATTTGAATCTGGTGTTGGCTGCTCTGCAAGGGCCTCCCTTTGAGCCTATCCGTGAGGCAGCCTTGCCTATTTTGACTCTTAAGGTAGCCTTTCTGGTGGCTATCACTTCTGTAAGCAGAGTTTCTGAGCTAGCGGCGCTTTCCATAAAACCTCCTTATTTTGAGTGGCATCAGGATAAGCTGGTGTTCCGGCTTAAGCCGGATTTTTTGCCAAAGGTTGTGTCTGCCTTTCATCTCAATCAGGACATTGTCTTGCCTTCATTGTGTCCTAATCCTGCTAATTCCAAGGAGCGGACTCTGCATTCTCTGGATGTGGTCAGGGCTCTGAAGTTTTATTTGGTCGCTACTGAGACTTTCAGGAATTCTGATGCTCTTTTTGTTCTCACTTCTGGACCTAGAAAGGGTTTGCCTCCGGCTAAATCCACTATCAGCAAGTGGATCCGTCAGGCGGTGGTTCAAGCCTATTCTGCTAAGGGAAAGGAACCTCCCTTTAGGATTACTGCTCATTCCACTCGTGCTATTGGTGCCTCTTGGGCTTTTCAGCACCAAGCTTCTGTTGAACAAGTTTGCAAGGCCGCTACTTGGTTTTCTGTTCATACTTTTTCCAAGTTCTACAAAGTTGATGTTAAGGCCTCAGCTGACGCTGCTTTTGGCCGCAAGGTGCTTCAGGCGGTAGTGACTTGAACTACTGGCTGTTACTCTTTGGGGATCCCACCCTATTCTGGACACTGCTTTTGGATGTCCCAACTGTAATGAATACCAAAGCAGGCCATGCCATGCAATAAAGAAAAAAGCAATTCTGTGAGTACTCACCTGTAGAATTGTTTTTGTTCTTGCATGGCACGGTCCGCTTCGCCCCACCCTTGTTTTCGTTTTTTTGGTTGCCTCTTTATGGGGATTGTTCCAAGTTAATTGGGTCTTTTTTTTACCTTTTTTACCTTATTCTCTCCCGGCTTCTTGTCTCACTGCTTGTCTACGCTGGGAACTCTATGGTTAATCCCGTTTTTATAGGGAGCCAGGACATGCCACAGCTTTCTGCAGTCGGGATTCCATGGAGGAGGGAGAGCTTTTTAGAGACCCCGCTTCCTCAGGAGATCAGTCGGTTGGTTATGACAGCGAGCTCGGTTCCTCCTCCGATGAGGATATGTGGCTCCCTGAAAACACAGAAGAATTGCTGGCTGCTGTTTTTGAGACCCTGCATATTGTGCCTCCTAAAGCGGCTAAGAAGAAGCAGGGGGATTTATTCCGGCCTGTGAGACAGATGTTGTTCTTCCCAGAACAGGGCCATTTCTCCGACATGGTGTTTAAAGAATGGGAAAGGCCTAATAAGTTGCCATCGGTGCCTAAGAGCCTGGACAGGCGGTATCCCTTCCCTGAGGAGCTGATCCGCCTCTGGTCCCGTCCCCCCGAGGTGGATGCGCCCGTCTCTGGGTTATCCAACACTACGGTTATGCCGTCACCCGATACTGCTTCCTTGCGTGACCCTGCTTACAGACGCATGGATCAGCTGGCTTGTCATGCGTTCACTTTTGTGGGTGCTGGGCTTCGCCCTATCTGTGCCGCGGCCATCGTATCTTTGGCCATTAGGAAAAAGGTGAGACACCTTGTTGATTATACCAAATCTCGCAAGCGGGCGGAGGAGTATACAGATCTCAAAGCCTGCGTGGATTTTATTGCTTTTGTAGTCTCGGCCATGGACGATAGTGTCCGGCTTGGCGCCAGGGCCTTGGCTCTGCTTGTCGCGCTTCGTCGTTCGCTCTGGCAGTGGTCGGCTGACGCTGCGGCCAAAAAGGCGCTCAATAGTATCCCCTTCCTGGGGCTCAGGTTATTTGGGGAGTGCCTGGATCTTCTGGCCATGGATGGAAGACTCCCTCAGCGACGGAAGCCTGCGCAACCTTTTCAGGGTTCTTCGGGCTTTCGCTCCTTACAAGGAGGAAGAGGCTCTTCATTTTCAAGTGGCCGCAGAGTTTCCAGGGGATGAGGAAGGTCCCGCGGTCTATCCAATCCCTCCTGGGAAGTCCAAGCCCTCTCAAGCATGACGAGGCGCCCTCACCCATCCGGGTGGGGGGACGGCTACTGCTCTTTGCTCACATCTGGAGACTGCACGTCTCGGATCCCTGGATTCAGGAGGTGGTGTCCTCCGGGGTACAAGATAGAGCTGGCAGTTTGGGCGCCCTCAAGATTTCTTCGGTCACGGATTTCCCGGAACGCATTGACAGTGCAGGGCCTAAGGATGGCCGTTCAGAGCCTTCTGCTATCAGGTGTTATTTGTCCCGTTCCTCGCCAGGAGCGGGGACGAGGATTCTATTCCACTCAGGTCACAGCGTTCCGTCCTTCTTGGATACTGTGAACAATTTTGGATCTGAAGTGCCTCAACAAGTTTGTCAGAGTCAGACATTCGGCCCAGCGACTTCATGACCACTGTGAACATCAAGGATGCTTATCTGCACATCCCGTTTTATCACGGACATCAGAAGTTCCTGAGGTTTGCGCTGGAGGATCAGCATTACCAGTTTGTGGCACTACCGTTCGGGATATCTTCTACTCCCCGTGTGTTCACCAAGGTGCTAGCAGGCGCCATTCTGAGGAACCGGGGCATTCAGGTCCTTCCTTATCTGGACGATTTGCTGATTGTGGCTCAGTCCCTTCAGCAGGCCGAGAGCGACACTCGGACGGTGTTATCCACTCTCGAGGATTTCAGATGGGTGATCAATTACCCCAAGTCGTCTATCACTCCCTCAATGGTGAGGTCCTTCCTGGGCATGATGCTGGACACCTCTCAGGTCAAGGTGTTCCTCCCCCAGCAGAAGGTGGAGGGCCTCCAGATGCAGGCGCAGGCCCTACTGGCTTGTCAGCGACCTTTGATCCGTCTGGGGAAGAAACTGGTGGGCCTCATGGTGTCTTGCTTCGAGGCGGTGCCCTACCCCCAGTTCCACATGAGACCTCTTCAACTGAATCTGTTGTCCGGTTGGGACCGGACGCAGGAGTCTCTGGATCAGGAATTTTCACTGTCCCCCAGGGTCAGACAGTCCCTCTTGTGGTGGTTGTACTCCAGAAATCTGCTGGTGGGCAAGTCCTTTCTGACTCCCCGGTGGGAGATAGTTACCACGGACGCCAGTCTGACCGGCTGTGGGGTTTTGGCAAGCGCTGAAGTTCCAAGGTCAGTGGGGCCCACAGGAGGCTCATTTACCCATCAATCTCCTGGAACTGAGAGCAATTCGGTTGGTACTTCTTCAATTGACTCCGCATCTAAGGGGTCGGGCTGTCCAGGTCCGCTCAGACAATCAGACGGCTGTCGCCTACATCAATCACCAGGGCGGGACTCGGATTCTGACTTGGGCGGAGGAGAATGTTCCCTGCATCTCGGCGGTTTACATCCCCGGGGTAGAAAACCAGGAGGCAGACTGCCTGAGCAGGGGGACTTCTCGTCTGGGGGAATAATCTCTCAGCAACAAGAACTTTCGCGCTCTGTGTCTCCGCTGGGGTCAGCCGGACGTGGATCTGTTTGCGTCCAGACACAATCACAAGCTTCCAAGGTTCGTGTCCCTCAAGAGATCCTCTGGCCTTCGCCACAGACGCTCTGACGATTCCGTGGACGGAGTTCAGGCTCCTTTATGCCTTTCCTCCGTTTCCTCTCCTGGGCCGAGTGCTGCACAAGATAGCCCAGGAGGGGGTGCCAACCATCGGAGTTGGTTTGCGGACATAATCCAATTAATCCTGAACTTTGACTTGAATAAGAGCCTATCTTGTATGCCCCCCCCCGTACATACAGATTGCCCACATTAATCCGGACCTTCACCCTGAATAAGAGCCTATCTTGTATGCCCCCCCCCCCCCCCCCTCCCCCATACATAAAGATTGCCCACATTAAAAATCATCCTATCTGCACCCACTGCCTTTTCTGATCTTTTAAACATCCAAGATGGTGGCTCATGGAGTCTCAGGCTGCCTGCAGACAGGAAATGTCTTCTGACACCTGCATTCTGGAAATTGGTGTCCTTTTTCTGACCCCAGCTCTGCTCTGTCTGTGCAAAGCTATAACCCCCCCCCCCCCCCCCTTCTCTCATCAACATGTGATGCTGAGGAATCATTTTTTAAAGTAGACCAAAACCAAGGATTTTGACTTTCCTGGGTTTTGGTCCTTTCCCCCAGGGCACCCCGATTGGGGGTGCCCAGCTGTGTGAAACCCCCCAGATCACAGAGTGCAACTCACCTCCCAGTCCTACGACACATACGTGGCCACTCGTCCAAACATCGTTCAAAGCCGCTGACGTCACAACGTCTAAGCAAGTGTATAAGGCCAGCAGCTCCGAGTGCGCTGGTGGCCGCATCCCCCGCTTCCCTGACAAGGAGCGTGCCTGTGCCGGCCATTCAGAAAAGCCTGGCAGGGGCCCTGCTAGAGGGATAGAGGGGATGCGGCTCGCACATGCGCCGTTGGATCAGGAAGCAAGGTAAATGTATGGGGTGACCTGGGGAGTTTCTCACAGATTTTGGGATGCCCCCGGGGGGGGGGGGGGATCGATCAGCCCGCGAAGCTTATAGATTATCAGGCTGATTGAACTGGATTTTGGTCCACTTTAAGGGTTTGTGCTTTTCATGAAATGATGATGAAGGTCCGGTTCAATCCTGGTTACCGCACAGCCCTGCATCCAGAGTAGAGGAAATTAATGAGGGGGGCCCTCCCATAGTACAGTGGCCCCAGAACCTGCCCGGGTACACCCAGTGCCAGCACCCGCCCTGGAGCCAATGATGTGGAGATCCATCAAGCCTGACCTGTTGGTGTTTCTCAAGGAGAGGGTTGAGGATCACTGGTCTTGCCCGCGTCATTTAGGAGCAGCTTTTTTTTTTTCCTCCGTGAATCGGAGTTGGGCTTTGAACTTGTCTTTGACAAAACATCAAACACAGGACACATTAAAAGTTAAAACTTTATTGCAAATCCAACAGCTCTTTGTTAGAAGTCATACACGGCAGCAGGTGCAAATTTTCTTATCGAAATAAAAAACAAACAGTGAACTGAATCGTCTCTGTGAAGCTTGCCGGAAATTTCCCCAGAAGCTGGGCGTCGTAATACGTTAATCCATTTTTTTTTATGCGTTACGCCGGTTTAATGCTTTTAAATGACTAGGAAAAGGCAAACTGTAAGTTACTCAGGGGTTGGGCTTAAAAAAAAAAATAATAATAAGGTTTTCTTGCTCCTAGGGGCGGGGTTTATTCATATGCAGACTGTTTCTTAGTCCTGTGGTTTGTCACAATCTGGTACGTTTCCAACCACTGGAGTAGGAACAAACATCTGCAGGGGACCATGTTTTTTTTTAATGGGCCTGAACAGTCCTTCAGCACACTTTTTTTTTTTTTTTACTACTTCTCCCAGAATCCTTTGCATGTCGTTGAATAGCTGCACAAACCCAGGCAGATGTCTTCACAGTCCAGACAGCAATGAGCCGCTAGGTTCTGTTTTTTAATCATTAGGAAAGTCGATAAGCTACTCAGGGGTTGGGCTTAAAAAAAAAAGTACAATTCTGTGAAACTCACCTGTGGAATTGTTTTTGTATACATCCAGTCCAGGCCATCCCAATATCTTCACGATTGGGTGTTCGCCTCTAGAGGGCGCTTGACTGCAAGATCAAAGATGTAGCTCCTCCCGGCCCCCTATAAAGGCAGCTGCCCCTCTATCATTCCCCAGTGGTTTAAAAGCAGTACTCAATAAAAGAGGGCAGACCGGGAGGCCTAAGAAACCATGTTACTTCACATAGCTTCAGCTTGTACTCTAAGCAAAAACTAGAAAAACCAGCGTCCTATGAACAAAAATGGTTGATCACCATAACAGGCATACAGGACATAATGAACACAAGGGCAGGGTGGGTCGGCCTGGACTGGATGTATACAAAAACAATTCTACAGGTGAGTTTCACAGAATTGTATTTTTCTCTCCATCCAGTCCAGGCCGTCCCAATTTCTTCAGGATTGGGACATCCAAAAGCAGTGTCCATATGGGCGGGATCCCCAGTGCGGAACAGCATGTAGTTCATTTCACTACCGCCTAAAGCACCTTTTGGCCAAAAACAGCGTCAGCTGAGGCCCTGACATCCACCTTGTAAAACTTTGTAAAAGTATGAACAGAAGACCAAGTGGCAGCCTTACAAACTTGTTCCACCGATGCCTGGTGCTGAAAAGTCCAAGAGGCACCAATAGCTCTGGTAGAATGAGCTGTGATCCGAAAGGGGGTTCCTTCCCCCTGGCAGAATATGCTTGTACCACTGCCTGTCTGATCCTCTTACTGAGAGTGGACTTGGCTGGTGGCAATCCTTTCCTAGAACCCTCTGTCTGGCTGACGCCAGCGGAGACACAGAGCCTGAAAGGTCTCGCTGCTGAGGGACCATTCCCCCAGGCGCAAGGAACTCCTACTCAGGGAGTCTGCCTCCTGGTTTTCCACCCCGGGAATGTAGACCGCCGAGATGCAGGGAACATTCTCCTCTGCCCAAGACAGAATCTGAATTACCTCCTTGAGGGATCTCTTGCTCCGAGTCCGGCCCTGGTGGTTGATGTAGGCGACATCAGTCTGATTGTCCGAGCGAACCTGGATTGCACGGCCTCTTAAATGGGGAGTCAAGCGTAGAAGAACCAACCGGATTGTTTGCAGCTCCAAGAGATTTATGGGTAAACTGTTCACCTGCGGACCCCACTGACCCTGGATCTTCTGGGTCTGCCAAACACCTCCCTAGCCTGTCAGACTGGCATCCGTGGTAATTATCTCCCAATGGGAAGTCAGAAAGGACTTGCCCACCAGCAGGTTCCGGGAGTCCAACCACCACAAGAGGGACTGCCTGGCCAGGGGGGACAGCGAAAAGCCTTGATTCCTGCGTCCGATTCCAGACGGTCAGCAGGTTCAATTGTAGAGGTCTCATGTGAAATTGGGCGAAGGGTACTGCCTCGAAGCATGACACCATTAGGCCCACCAATCTCTCCCCAGACGTACCGACGGCTGCTGACAAGACAGCAAGGCCTGCACCCAAAACCTTCTGTTGTGGCAGAAAAACCTTGACCTGAGCGGTGTCTATCGTCATTCCCAGAAAGGAACTCACTGTTGAGGGAGTGATAAACTACTTAGGGTAATTGATTACCCAACCAAAGGCTTCCAGGGTTGACAGCACTGTCCAAGTATCGCTCTCGGCCTGCTGAAGGGACCAGGCCAAAATCAAGCAAGTCCAGATAGAGTAACACACGAATACGCCAACTCCTCAGAATAGCCATGATGCCCACCAGCACCTTGGGGGGGCTGAGGATATCCCGAATGGGAGTGCTACAAACTGGTAATCTCCTTCAGCGCAAACCTCAGAAACTTATGATGTCCCTGGAAAATCGGGATGTGCAGATAAGCGCCCCTGATGTCCACCGTGGTCATGAAGTCGACGGGCCTAAGCGATCTCACCACCAAACGTAACGTTTCCATGCGGAAATGTCTGACTCTTACAAACCTGTTGAGACCCTTCAGGTCCAGGATTGGCCGTAGTGTTCCGTCCTTCTTGGGAACCGTGATCAGGTTGGAGTAGAATCCCTGACCCTGTTCCTGCCGGGGTACAGGGCAAATCACACCTATCCGCAGGAGGTGTTGAACAGCCGTTCTCAAAGCTTGAGCTTTTAGCGGGTTTCGAGATATCCTTGAACGGAGGAATTTTGAGGGTGGCCTGGCTGCCAGCTCTATCTTGTAACCGGAGGACACTACCTCCTGAATCCACCGATCTGAGACGTGCCACCTCCAGATCTAAGCAACCAACAGAAGCCGTCCCCCCCACCCGGTTGGGTGAGGGCACCCCCTCATGCCTGAGTGGGCTTGGCAGGGGGTTTGGGCTTAGCTCCCCAGGAGGGGTTGAGTCAACTGCAGGACCTACCTCTGCCCCAGGTATCTCTTACTCTTCGAAAGGACCGATAGGAAGAGGGGTTCCGAAAGGACCGAGCGGGCTTCCTTCTCTGAGGGAGTCTACCATCCTTGACCAGAAGGTCCAGGCGCTCCCCAAACAGCCGGCTTCCCACAAAAGATATACTTGTGAGTGACTTCTTGGCAGCCGCATCAGCCGACCACTGCCTCAGCCAGAGCGAACGGCGGATAGCAACAAAGCAAGGCCGAAATTCTGGCGCAAAGCCTGACCACATCATCCATGGCAGTAACAACAAAGCCAATGAAATCCAAGCAAGCCTTGAGTTCCTTATACTCCTCCGCCCGCTTGCGAGCCTTAACTCTAGCCACAAGGTGTCTCACCTTTCTCCTGTTGGCTAGTGAGACGATTGCCGAGGCACACACCGGGCAAAAGAGGGCACCAGCAAAGGTGAACGCATGGCAGACCAGCTGATCCATGCGCTTGTCTGCAGGGTCGCGTAAGGAAGCATTGTCAAGCGACGGCATAACAGTGGTATTGGACAGGCCAGACACGGGAGGATCCACCTCGGGAGGGTGAAACCAGAACCGAACCAATTTAACAGGAAAGGGGTACCGCTTATCCAGGCCCTTAGGGACCGACGGTAACTTGTTGGGCCTCTCCCATTCCTTAAGGATCATATTAGAAAAATGAGGCAGCTCCGGGAAGACCCACCTTTGCCTCTCAGGCCGAAATAAAATCACCCTGCTTCCTCTTAGCCGCTCTGGGAGGAACAATGTGTAGGGTATCAAACACGGAAGAGAGCAAACTCTCCATATCATCCGGGAGACAAGAATCCTCGTCCGAGGAGGAACCAGAAATACTGTCATCGCCAGCGGAATATTCCGTTGAGCGTGAATCATCTGGCAACTCACCTTCCTCTGCAGAACCCAAGCAATCAAAAAGATCGTCATCCAAGTAAATCGGCTCCAGATGCCGCTTCTTACTCGAGGCCTTCTTAGGGGCTGTCAACTAGATCTGCTTCTCGAGACTAGCCAGCCTATGAGCATAATCAGTATGAGACCCCTTGCTGGCTCCCCCTTAACTAGGGGCTGAGTGCAGCAGCGGAGGGTCCAGAGAGGCCGATGGTAATACAAGGCTAGGGTCAGGAGCGACCGCCCGCTCATGGTCCAAAGCAATGCCTCTGGCGCAAGTGGGACAAATAGTGCTGAATCCACCCAGAAGATTCCTTCTGCACAAGGGGCAGAGCCTGTCCTGCCCAAATGGGGCCCCCAGCTCACTATCCCCTGATGCCTCCATTATGGTGATTAAGAATAGTAAAATTCAATAAGGCTACTAGACGCTAACGGCCTAAGCCTAACGATCGATCCCTCTTATTAAAAATGGGGACTGGGAGGAACCACAGCCCTCAACCTTAGCCCACAATCTAAACAAAAAAGAGAGAGAAGTCCCATGTCAGCCTTAACATAAAATAAAATATGGCAAATGCGCAACCAATAATCAAAAGAGGGACTCACGACACTGCAAACCGGCAGGAGGGATCACCGCAGTGTCCGGAGCGAGGAAGGCCCGAGCACCTAGCTCCCAGCACAGCAGCAGTAGCAGCGCGTCTGGCCAAAACCGCGCCTTCTGGAAAGATCCTCGGGGGGGGGGGGGGGGGGGGGACCGGAGCGCCGTCAGCTACGTGCCGATCCCGGGGCCCCGCCCCCCCATGGCACGTCAGCAGAGGAAACACCGCCCCTCTGAATCCGCCTGTCATGGCGGCGGCCCTTGTCAGGTGACGGCCGCAGCGTGCACTCCCCCACCCCCCGTCTCTCAACACAGACAGCGCCGCAGACGGCGGTGCAGAGGAGGCCCGGGGTGCGCGACTGCCGCGAGAGGCACACGCCCCGGGCACACAGACGCAGTGAGGACCGCAAGTGAGAGTCGTACCAAGCATGCAGCACACACACAAAATAAAGCTGTGGGCAGGGAGGGACATATACATAGAAAAAAAATATACTAGTGGTTCCCCCTCAGGCTCACCATAAGCATGTGGCCGACTACCTTTTAGAATAAGGTCTGCGGCCCAGAGCATGTGCTCTGCCGAACGCCACAGACCCCGGCGTTCACCCTACCGTCACAGATCCCCATAGCAGCCAAGGGCTGGGAGGCAGGAATGGGTCAGGAGAGATCCATGGGAATAGAGTTTGCAGCGGCCGACGGGCTAAGTGGCCCCGCTCTGCTGCCAAAATCTGAGAGAGAATGCCAACGATCTTATGCAAAACTGCAAGATGAACAACTGGGGAATGATAGAGGGGCAGCTGCCTTTATGGGGCGCCGGGAGGAGCTACATCTTTGCCTCTAGAGGACGCTTGACTGCAAGATCAAACACCCAATCGTGAAGATATTGGGACGGCCTGGACTGGATGGAGAGAAAATAAAGGTATCCAAGCTCCTCGGGGGCGGGGATTATTTGTACATGCCGTTTCTTAGTCCTGATTATATAAACCCAATTATAAACCAACTTTATATATGTATACATTTGATTAGATAATTAGATTTTGGTATTTTGTGCCAGCACAAAAGATTGTTTTAAGGGTTCTTTATACGTGTTGATATTTAGGAGTTATCCCAGGAATTAATATGCTGTGTCCTACAGCACTGGATGAATTTTGGGGTGTCGCAGTGTTTTTAAGGTGTTAGTCTTGTATTGTATGTTATGTCTTGTGTCTTGATTCTCAATAAATGATATATTGTTTTGATTTTGATTACTGTTTGTTGCTCCTGTTCTTTAGGCCTATGGGCTATGTCCCATGAGCCTAATTTTGGTCTAGTCCTGATTATAGATAAGGGATGTCGTGTGACAGGTTTTTTTTTAATTAAGTACAGATGCAGTCTAGAGGGACTGTTCAAGCACATACAAAACAAACAAAAGGATACTCGCCTTTTGGTCACAGACCCCACACTGGTCAGGCCCCATCTGACGCCAAATGAAGTGGATGGAGTGGGTGTGCTAGCATAACAGTGACTGTCATGGTTCGGTAAGTTCCAAATCGCTTTTACGCACCTGGACAATCTCTTTAAAGCGGCACAAAACCCATATCCAGGCCATGCCCACCTGCCATTTTCGAATTGGTCAATTGGCTGATCTGAAGAATGTCAGCTCATGTGACCAGCCAGCTGACCGCACCCCTGACTTCCCTCTAGTCTTTGAAGCGCTCCCTCACCAGCCTATGTGAATTGGCTGGGTGTCTCAACTATAGGGAACCCAAGGATGCAGCCACAGTTTTATACAGTGGGGCATCCCAATTTTGCATGCCTTTTAGACTTCCAAGGCAGCCCAGCATTAAAGCAGACCAGAAGCCTCTGGAGTCCTTTATACCCAGGATGCCCTGCTGTGCGAAATCCCCATAACGGCTCCCAAAATGTACACTTCCCGAGTCTCCCGCTGCACATTCACAGCCACATCCCAGGGTTGAAGCAAGCCACTGACTAGGGGGAGGCCTGGGGATGCGGCCAGCGGGCTTGTCATGTCACCAGGAAAATTTGAGATAAGCAATATTAAGGTGGACCAAAACCCACCACGATCCACCCGGGATACTTATAGATCGATTCCCTCCCCCCGGGGCATCCAGAATCGCGATGCCCCGTTGTGTGAAACCCCCCAGGTCGCCCCATACACTTACCTTGCTCCCCGGTCCAACGGCGCATGCGTGAGCTGCGGCTGCATCCCCGCTATCCCTTGTAAAGGAAATTATAAGTTTGACCAAAATCTAATAAAATCTAATGAAAATTCATACTTGAACGGATCTAGTTTTAATTCTAGTTGAAACATATAGCTCCATGCAAAGGTCAGCTCCAGTGCCTATATATAGTTAGCATTCGTCTTACAGACCAGCAAGGAGAGATGAACAGTTGTCTCTATCAATCAATGTATGATGCAATGTGTGCATTCGGTTGTGATAGGCATTTCTTCATATATGGTGTATGCTATATGTATATGCTGATGTACAAAGTTCTATGATTGGTTAAAATAGAACGCTTCCTTGTAAGTCTATTCTGTAATACAATAAAGAGAGGGGCACTCCCCACACGGGCCCACAACATCATGGCGGCCGTGCGTAAGTAAGCAATTGTGTGTGTCTCTCATTGTCTTTAAATAATGTTAATTTCCCCGACATTAATTGGTGGCGAATGCAGCTGTCAGGCCGTTTGCACAGGTTATAATGGCGGTTCTGGGGTTTTTTTCATGTTTGCCTGTGAATTCCGGATAAGTCTGTTTTTACAGACAGGGCAGATATGAAATCTCTGGTTCTGGAACTTATTGCCTCTGTGTATACAAGCTGACTAGATCACTGCTGCCTATTTTAAGATTACGTAATATGCATTACAATGGAACAACAGGTGTTTGAGACTGATGCTAAGTGTGATATCGTGTATGATGCATGCTGTAACGATGCTGATTTTGATACAAACTATGAAGCATGTTTGTCTGTCGCTTATGGTCTAAGCAAATGCGTTTAAAGTCTAGGGAACTGCGCATTTATGAGGTGGTCAGGGAACCACAAGAGTTGCTTTAATGAACAGATTTCTAAATTGTCAATAAGGACTAAAGAGTACTAATAGCAAAGGTTGCCAGGGGCACTCCGCTTTTAGCCGGGGAAATCTGACAGTGACAGTTTGGGGGTTAGATATATGGAAAATCGGTCGACCGTCCCCAATTCTGTGTAAAAGATCATATTAGTGATCAGACTTAGAAAATGAGGGTTTTAGAGCTGCCTGTAAGGTGGGATTTTCCCTAAACAGGAAGCATCAGTTTTGGCTGTGTAAAAATTGTCTTAAGTTAGTTTGTGACAGGGTAGGAAAGAAATGTTTTCTTATTAGTGCATGCTATATGGTACTAACAGCTAAACAAGATTGTCTGTGTCTAATTGCCTGTAATTCCTGAGGGTGTATGTTCAGGAGAAACATATCACATTATTTGGGCTGCAAGAAGACAGCACAAGTTGAAGGAAGTTTGCCAAGAGAGCACTTCTGGGTGAAATTCCAAGTAGAGTTTTTCACAAAAAAGAAGGATGGGAAATATTGTAAGGAAAAAGTCGACTCAGTTCCCATCCACATCAGGGTTATTGGCAGAAGACATAATGACAAAAGAGGTTGGTAAATACACTTGTCATAATATAAAACCACTTTTTAAGACAAATGCATATCAAAGGTGATATTGAGGACACATGAGGACATACACACAAAAAAAAAAAAAAAAAAAAATGGAAAAAAGATTAGAATTAAACGATGATTCAGAAAACCTTTTAAAAGAGCTATGAAGGATAGTATTTTAAAAAAAAAAAAAAAATCTCTGCCTTGCCTTCTCAAAATCAGCTGTTATGTAACATGAGTTCTGGTAAGCTATTTTAAGGTGCTTCTAGGCCAGTGTAAGCTCAAATTCACAAGCTGCTATTTGTGAGACAAAGTTTTGGAGTATAGATTTGTTTGAAATGACTTCTGTAATGCAGTTTTTCAGCGAATTTAAAGAAGAAGTTGGTAAGTTTTCTTATCATTTTTCTTTATTATAGAATGTTTATGGAAGTTATTTAAATTTAATTATGCATGTCACTGCTAAAACTTAGCCATGAAAAGTTTAGCAGTTGAATGAAACAAAAAGTAACAATGAAAGTTTATTTTTAAGAAACATAAGTAGCTACTGTAAAAATAAAAATGGGGTCTTGTACAAGAATAAAGTTAAATTAGTTAATTAGTTTTATATGCCGGCATTGCATTAAATTAAATTGCATTAAATTAAAATTGCATTAAATTAGATTTGAATTAAAATAAGTTAAATTAAAAATTGAATTGAAATAAAGTAAAGTAAAGAGGGAACATTATTTTAAGGTATTAAGTTTTAATTAAATATTGTATACAATATGTAATGTGATATGTGAATAATGCTATCTGGAAGATAATTTCCATAGAACAAAGTAAGGATCCAACCTTGTTCTCTTGGAAATTGTGTAAATGTGTAATGTTTAATTTATTTGATATTTATGTATTATGTTTTTATGTTTTAACAGCAGCTGTGAAGATAATTAATTATTCTATGAGACACTTGCATTCCTTGAAACTTTTGTTAAACTGGACCAATGGCTGGCATAGTGGAAAAAAAAAAAGTAGCCATTTTGGAGTTTTTCCTTTGCCAATTGACATAACTGAAAATGCACAGTAACATGACTCTCCTGTTTGTAGGTGGTCTGCAAGTACATGAGCAGACATTTTTTGGTTTTTAAAAGTTTACCATGGTTAATCTTTATGTGCAGCAATCTAAATTGCTCTGGTAAGAGATTTATATGAGAACTGTTTGCTGAATTAATCTGGTTTAAGAAATTGTCTAAAGAAATATCTTCATGATATTTGGTTTCAAAGCTTAAGAATGTTTTAAGCAGCTGTTTGTGTATGTCGTGATGCTCTAATTTTGAGTAAAGTTTTTTTTATGAAATAGATTAAGTTCATTTGATAAGAATACTGTGAGAATGGTATTACCTGTATGTGAATGTCTTTGAACAAATAAGTAATAACTTTGGAAGGCGTAATTAATACAAAATTATTAAGAGCCTTATTTGCTGTCTTAGGATGCATGTCAGTAGTTGCCAAGGACAGTGAAGGACAAATGGTACATGTCACTTCACTCAAGAAGTGTCTTATGCGTTCAAATTATTCTTATACAAGTCTAAATACTTATTTACGTTAAAAAAAAAGGCTTTAAGATATATTTTTGTAACAATGGTCAATTACCTTTTTGTTTTGGAAAAAGAAAGATTTACTAGTATATTGAAGCCTAGTTAAAGTCCAATTATTATAATAAGAGTTTGCCTTATTAGATATAAGGTTCCCTATTTATTTTTAATCTTGTTAAATGTCATCATTATTTAAAGCAATTAACAGTCGGTTCAAAAACTTTTCTATATGGTTTTAAAAAGGTTTTTCTCCAGCACGTTTTAAAGTGATCAGTACTTGGAGAAGTTTTGTGAAATACATGTTCACCTTATGGTGTTACACCTAGTGAAGGTTTTAAAAATAGAATGAGCTAGAAGTATTTTTGGCCTTTCTGAATTACTAATGTTAAGAACTGAACAGAGCTAAATGAAGTTAAGCTTGTTCCACAGAGTTCAAACAAAGAGGGGAAATATGTATAATGGTTACATTCTTTGGTATTAAAAAGGTGTTTGAACTCATGAAACAATTTAAAAAGTATAACACTTTATATGTGATATAAAATATTTGTGTTTAGGTGGAAGGCAAAATGTGTGCACTGACAATAGATTAGCTTATGAGAAAGGCTATAGATGGAATATTTTTATGATGTTGTTGTATAACTGAAACAAATTAATGAGAGTTATGGTGACAGCTATGAATCCTGATCATGAATTCCTATGAGGCCCTCAAACACGCTGGCATTTCTGGAAAAGGTTCATACCCAATACAAATCTCACCTGAGAGACTCAGCGCCACTTGCTGCCAAGATGAGACTGCGAAAGGAGTAAGTCTTGAGCTCAAGCATTGGTAGTACTTAGGTTGGAGGAACTGTGGGTAATGATAAGTGTCAAAGCGTAAGTCTGCTTCAGGAAGAAGCGCTGCTGGACTTATTGCCTCTCGATGGTGCCTCAAGAAGACATAGCCCATAGCCCAGTATGTGTCACTGTCCAACTTATTCAGCCCAGTACAGTGCATTACATTGTTTCAGATATAAGCAATATTAATATTTAATTTAGTTTATATGAAGACCTGTTGTGCAGGTAATATAGTGTAAGTATTTACTCAGTGCATACTTAGGCCTAACCATCCATTTCAGAGATTGCAGAACTACATCCAACTATGTGAAGTGTGACTTTATTAGTATGTTCTGGTGAACAAGGTGTTAATGGAATCATATTGGATTCTTTAAAGAAAAATCTATGAAATGATTAAATTGTTTATGCCCATTTGTCATTCTTATATTTAAGTTAAGATGAAGGATGAAAAGATCTTTTAAGATAAGTATGTAACAGATGAAAGGACCACTGGAAAGAAAGTATTCAAAGGCTTTGTTATAGTGAATTTTGCATGGTTTACAGTTTTCTTATTTGGATGTGTTTGCCATTGCAGAAATCTCTGGATACAGTCATGAGATACTAAGTGCAGATGAGTTAATAATTGCATCAGTAGAAAGAGAAAAGAGCCTGAGTACCAATCAAAAGACAGAAGTTGGCTTCAGCGGCAAAAGAGCATCGTTGTTTACTTTGCCTTATTGTTAATTGTGCTGCTGTTATGAATTTGTACTTTGTACATAAGTGATTGGTTATTTTGAAAACCTTCAAGAAATTGTATATTTCTCTTTTTATTTGAAGTCATTCATGATGCAAAATGTTTGTAAACATTTTTAAGACACTTGTGAATAGAATAATGGCATCTAAGTGTATTTTTCACATGGAGGGAAACGCTGCAGGTGTGCATGGTGATTAAGGCTAAAGGCCTAGTCCAAGTATTGATGCTAAGCAGAAAGAGTTAGTTCTTCTGAATAGTACCAGTACTGCATGCCTTTGCGGAATGACTATTGTCTCCTTACCTCAAGTTCTTAGAAATTTGGGCTAACGAAATGTACGCCAAGGCCTGTGAAGTATTTCACTCTCGTCAAAGCAAGATACCTTGGTCTTGCTCTGACTTTCTTAAAAGTGAATTAAAGGTGTATTAACTGTAGTGGTTAGAATAAATATTTGCTGTTTACATATGACAAGATAAGATCATATTAGTAAAGTAACTAATGGGCAGTGGATAGTTTAAAAATTTTAGTTTATACTTTGGGAAAAAAAGACATTTGGTTTTACAAGTAGGTTGTAATAGATAAATATTCATTGGAAGACTTTTTGATTATATTATGACTAAACTAATTGATTATTGGGATTTTAGATTATTAGATTTGGTCAAAAATTATAAAAAGGAGGAACATGTAAAGGAAATTATAAGTTTGACCAAAATCTAATAAAATCTAATGAAAATTCATACTTGAACGGATCTAGTTTTAATTCTAGTTGAAACATATAGCTCCATGCAAAGGTCAGCTCCAGTGCCTATATATAGTTAGCATTCGTCTTACAGACCAGCAAGGAGAGATGAACAGTTGTCTCTATCAATCAATGTATGATGCAATGTGTGCATTCGGTTGTGATAGGCATTTCTTCATATATGGTGTATGCTATATGTATATGCTGATGTACAAAGTTCTATGATTGGTTAAAATAGAACGCTTCCTTGTAAGTCTATTCTGTAATACAATAAAGAGAGGGGCACTCCCCACACGGGCCCACAACATCATGGCGGCCGTGCGTAAGTAAGCAATTGTGTGTGTCTCTCATTGTCTTTAAATAATGTTAATTTCCCCGACACCCTCTAGTAGGGTGCATGCCTGCGTCAGGCATTTGTAAATGGCCCGGCACGGGCATGCTCCCTGTTAGAGGCAAGCGGGGGGGTGCGACTGCCAGCGCGCTCTGAGCCGATTGGACGAGCAGCCACACAAGCGCCGCAGGACCGGTAAAAGGCAAGTTAACTTCAGCGATCTGGAGGGTTTCACGTAGCGGAGCATCCCAGTTTTGAATGAGGGAATCAATCAGGCCGGGAATCTTATAGGGTTTTGGTCCACTTTAAAAACACAGAGAGCAATTTGCCGAATGACATAGTCACGGCAGACAGCTCTCATTGGACGAGAGCGTCCGCATGCGCAGTCGGACTGGGGAAAGGTAAGCGATTATGGGCGTCCTAGGGGGGGTTCACACAGCGGGGCATCCTAATTCAGGGTGCCCCAGGGTAAAAGCCAGTGTCCGGCCCTGGCATCTTTTAGATTCCAGGCCGGTCGCTTGAAGGATTTGTTCCGCTTTAAACTTCCATGTCCAGGCAAGAGCTACTCCTATTTTGTCCCCTGCTGTTCTGATCTCTTGAGATGGCGCCCCCTGCTGGCCAGTGCTGGTTTTGGCACGCCCCCTCTATTGCAATGAATGGAGCGGAGATGCTGAGGCGGGCGCTGTGTCCTGCTGGTGGAGGAGAAGCAGCTACATGCTCCCGATTTCCCCGACATCTACACATGTTGTCGCTGGGAACCTAGCGGGGGCGTATGAACCCCGGAGGGGCCGAGCTCCAGATGCCCCCACTATTTGTCATGCCATTGGGCATCTAGTGCCACCAAATCAGGTTCAGCCCAGAGGGAGAGCTTGTGGAGACGCACTTTAAAGTGGACCAACACCCTCAAAAACGACATAACTCTATTCACTTTAATAGTAAAAGACACTTACCTTTTGATCACTGTTGGAGCCGTCTGTCCCTCGCTGCGCCTGGAATCTTCTGAATCCTCCGCCGGAAGTCCCGCCCTCCAGCTCTTGTCCGGTCATTAGCATTTCTTGTCCGTCGCTGAGCTCTTCTTTCTTCTCGCGTTACTTCTGTCTGTGCTCCTCTTCTCATGATGTCATCTGGGGGCGTGGCCTCTCGCTGCTCTCCGGAGCGAGCGTAGTGCAGCGAGACCTGAGGCTGGGGTCGGTGGATCGGGTCACCGGGCGGGCCCTGACCATGACCGCTGGGAGACAGCAAAGGGCCCTGGCGGTGGAGGCGGCAGGTGAGGACGGTTGTGCGCGCCCGTACCCGCACCTATCTACCGCGCATGCGCGCGATTTTAACAGGAAGAGGTCAAAGGATCTCTTCCTGTTTGGGGGAAAATGAAGATGGTGGCCGGATTTTAAAATTATAGCGACGCGCAGCGGGAGCATAACAGGTAAGTTTTTTTTCCCTAACTATGCTAATCGGGTCTTTCTGCTTAATTTGTATATTTAAAAAAAAAAAAAAAAGGGGGCAGGGTGTTGGTCCACTTTAAAGTAGACCAAAACCCACAGGTAATCTACAAGATTCCAGAGCTGTCTCCCTCTCATCCCGAATCAGGCTGCCGTGCTGTGTGACCCACCTGAATCCCCTAAAAAAAGCCGCATCCAGGCATTCCTTCAGTGCTGCGCTCTCCCGCTCCCTGTTTTTCCAGGCCGGCTGCACCTCATCGCTTTTGAGAGAGACAAGTGCCGCAGGGCGTGGCTTCAGCGCTGGAAAAGCTCGGCCGGGGGGGGCCCAAAGATTGAGCAATGGACCCATTTTTGGGTTTCCATCCGCTTTAATGCCTGTGCTTCAGCAAAATGTATTGTGTGTTTTTTTACTGAACCTTAAATCTATAGAGCAGGACGATTTGTTTTTGATACTATTTACCTATTAAATAAAAACATAATGAAACCTTAAAGCGGACCAACAGTCAAAAATGACTTAAACCGGACCAACACAATAAACAGTGCTCATATGCTCCGCCCCCCTCCCCGGGGCAATTTAGATTTCTGCACATAAACATTCATTTACCTTTTTCAAACTCCTGCTGTACTAAATGTCAGAAACAAAATGGCGGCTTATGCATTTGCAGTCCGTCTGCAAACAAGAGTGCCCCTGGACTTCCTGTTACTGTGCCTTGTCAGTTATGTCAGGCAGCAGCACGGCTGAGATGCTGGGTGAGGAAGCTCGAAAAATGGCCGCTACCTTTGTTTTCAGAAGGAGTTTTAGCGGATATTGCTGAGCGGAGGGTCCGCAGCCCCTCCTCAAGGAGGGGGGAGGGACCAGATCGGATTTTAAATGAAGAAGGGAAACCAAGAAGCACTGTCTCTGTCTGGGGTGGAGGTCTCGGAGAAAGAAGAAACCAGGAACTCACAGGCTGCCTCACACCTCCCTGTGGTTGCCCTTCTGATCTTCTATCTACTCATTGTATGTATATAGTTTGTCTAGTGCGCTCTTATGGCGATTAAATATGTAAATTAACCTTGGGCCGTTCTGTATCTTGATCCTGAACTCTCACCTGTCCCCATTTGTCGGTCATATTACATGCTACCAGGCTGACTTCTGGCCTTAGATAGACCCGCTTACAGACTGCCTAACGCCTCCCTGTGGTTGCCCTGCATCACGGCCCATCTGTAAGTTAACTGATGTATCTGGCGATTCTAACTGCTCACTCGTATTTGCCTTCTGACCTGTATTGCATCCTCATTGTATGTATATAGTTTGTCTAGTGCGCTCTTATGGCGATTAAATATGTAAATTAACCTTGGGCTGTTCTGTATCTTCATCCGAAACACTTACCTGTCCCTGTTTCTAGCTCATATTATATACTACCAGGCTGGCTTCCGGCCTTCGCTAGACCCGCTTAAAGACCCGTGCCTTCTTAAACCGGACCTTCAGCATCATTTAATGAAAAGTCGAAACCCCTCAAAAACGATTCCCCATAATCTAAAATGAATATATTTAATGTTTTTAGTTGCTTACTTACTATTCTTTCTCCCACTGGCCTGCAACTCTGTTCAGGGCTCTAGGATACGGAGCTACACATACTGAGGAGAGGGGGGGGGGGGGGGGGGGAGTACAGGGGGTGGGTTATAAATGATTTGCACAGACAGAGCAAGGCTGGGGTCAGGAAAAGGACAGCAATCCCAGAATGCAGAGCAGAACAGTCAGTAGACACTTCCTGCTTGAAGGCAGCCTAAGACTCCATGGGCCGCCATCTTGGACGCTTAAAGGCTCAGAAAATGCAATTGGTGCAGGTAGAATTATTTTTAATGTGGACAATCTGTTTGTACAGTGGGGGGACATATAAGATAGACTATTAATCAGGGTGAAGGTCCGGATTAATGTGGGCAATCTGTATGTAAAGTGGGGGGAGGGGTGGGGCGGAACATATAAGATAGACTATTATTCAGGGTGAAGGTCCGGTTTTAAAAGGAGCTGGTGGCAATAATAGGGGCAGACACTGGGGGAGTGAATCAGTCCCGCAGCCGGGGGAAGCTTTTGAAGAACCGAAAAAAAATGTACTGCGTGACCACGGCGACAGTGACATCAGCCGGGGTTTCATCACAGATTCATTTTTTATATATATCTACAGAAACATTAAATAAAAAACGTATTAAAAAAATACTTGACCTACCGGCAACGTTGTGGGAACTCGCACAAAAAAAAAAAGTAGGCAGGACTTGAAAGGGAAAACCTTGTATTGCACACTAGAACAACCGAGGGCGAAAGAAAAAAGCACTCAACCTGCGTTAAGTTTTAGCCCCGCCCACCCTATTCCGCCATATCTCTATGATGCAGGTGCTGGTATAAATGCGTTCCTTGCGTCCGTAACAGGAACCGATTGAAATCTTTGGACTCGGTTTTAGTAACCAAATGCTACCCCCTAATACTTCAGCTACAGGTGAACTGCTTAGTGCCTCCCGACTCCACCCATATGTCAGTTCTGGGGGCGGAGCTAGAACAAAAAAAAAAAAAAGGTAATGAGGCTCCGATGACTGAAGCCGCTCTCCCAACAACATACCTCATTCTCTTATCTGGATTGCCCCTTTAAGACGGCTACACAGCGTGGCCTCTACTAGCTAATGCTCTAAGTATCCGTTACAATAGAGAGGGCGGATCTGGATCCATCAGGTCTAGAGGTCACTCCCATCAGTGACCCATCTTTGCTGAGCCTTTTCTGAGGGCGTGAGTTGGGGCCCCTATGCGGTAAAAAGGGACATTGTCTGTGCGGCGGGGCAGTCAACTGGAGGGCTGATTCTGGAAGTCCTGGCCGGGGTAGGGGGTGATAAAGCTCTCCTCGTTCAGCTGGTTGATGAAGCCCTTGTACAGCACGTCCATGATGAGCACCTCGGCCAGCAGCCTCTGCTGATCGTCCATCTTGCGCAGCTTAGAGGAGACCATGATGCCGAAGGCGTCGTACTCGTCGTCATTCTTGGTGAGGAGCGCCGTGGCCTGCGTCAGCAGCCGCTCCCCGATCTCCTCCTCGCTGTGCGCGCTGTACATCTTACGCTTCCTCTGGCGCCGGATGGTGGCCATGATTTCATCGTGGACCTCGAACTCCACGTCGTCCGATTGGCTGTTGCTCGTCACCTTAAAAGAGAGAGATCAGCAGAGATTGGCGGGTTTATTTGTCTCTTAGCCGTGTGAAAACACTAAGTCCTCCGTTACTGGAAATAAAATCTTTACCTATGCTCCCTGTAAAGGAGAAAAATTAAAAGTGGTATTAATTTTATGAGCTGTTTGTATGCCATCCCTCACATTCCCGAGTGTGTGGAGGGGTTTTTCACCCCTCCCATAATAGGAATGACCAATACTAGGAATGTTATGTCTGCTTAAACCGGATCGTCACCCTGAATAAGAGCCTATGCCCCCCCCCCATACATACAGATTGCCCACATTAACCAGGACCTTCACCCTGAATAAGAGCCTATCTTCTATGTTTCCCTCCTGTACATACAGATTGCCGACATTAATCCGGACCCTCACCCTAAATAAAAGGGTATCTTGTATGTTTCCCCCCTGTACATACAGATTTCCCGCATTAATCTGGACCCTCACCCTGAATAAAAGCCTTTCTTGTATGTTTTCCCCCCTGTACATACAGATTGTCCACAATAATCTGGACCTTCACCCTGAATAAGAGCCTATCTTGTATGCCCCCCCCCCCTCCCCTGTACATACAGATTGCCCACATTAAAAATCATCCTACCTGCACCTACTGCATTTTCTGAGCCTTTAAACATTCAAGATACCCATGGAGTTTCAAAATCAGGATGCCTCACTGTGTGAAACCCCCCAGGTCGCCCCATACACTTACCTTATTTCCCGGTCCAACATCGCATGCGCGAGCCACATCCCTGCTATCCCTCTAGCAGGGTGCGTGTTCGCTCCAGGCATTTGTGAATGGCCACCGATGCCCCTGTTAGAGGGAAGCGGGGGATGCGGTCGCCAGCGCGCTCAGAGCCACTGGCTTTAGACGACGGGATGCCAGTGGCTCTGGCGCGCTTATTGGACAAGCAGCCATGCATGTACCGTAGGACCACGAATAGGTGAGTTGGCATCAGTGATCTGGGGTGTCTCACACAGCGGGGCATCCCCGATTGTGGTGCCCGGGGTAAAGGACCAACTTTAAGGTGTTAAGCCTTCTAAACTTTCTATATGTGCTGTATATGTTTGAAGTGTCCAATAGAAGTATGACGTGTCCAGGCATCCAATCAGGATGGTGATTTTTTGTTCTGCGCACTGCCTGTTATGGGGGAATCATGTAGTTTTTCTCTAATGGGGCAACTTGGGGGATTCTTCACTCTATCTGTGATAGGGTGATGGGGGGGGGGGGGGATTCTGCACACTGTCTGTAATGGGGTGATTGGAGGAGAATTCTGCACACTACCTGCAATGGGAGGGGGGGGGGGGGGATCCTGCACACCGCCTGTTATGGGGTGAAGGGAGGATTCCGCACACTGCCTGTTACGGGTTGGAATGGGGGGAGGGAAACTCTGCACACTGTATATTATGGGTAATGGGGGATTCTGCATAATGTCTGTTATGTGATGATAGTGGGGGATCCTGCACACTGCCTGTAATGGAGGATTGGGGAGGGGGGATTTTGCACACTGTCTAATAGGGCGATTGGGGGCATTCTGCACACTGCCTGTTCTGGGGTGATTGGGGGGGGGATTCTGCACACTGCCTGTTATGGGGTGATTGGGGGGGGATTCTGCACACTGCCTGTTATGGGGTGATTGGGGGGGATTCTGCACACTGCCTGTTATGGGGTGATTGGGGGGGGGATTCTGCACACTGCCTGTTATGGGGTGATTGGGGGGGATTCTGCACACTGCCTGTTATGGGGGATTGGGGGGGGGGGGGATTCTGCACACTGCCTGTTATGGGGGATTGGGGAGGGGGGGATTTTGCACATTGCCTATGATGGAACGATTGACTCTACCTGAGAAACATTGGTGGACTCCTCCAGTGTCTCTTCTTTAGGCCCCTCTTTGCCGGTGGCCTCCTCCATGTGAGGATCCTCATCGTCCAGCATGTCGGACACGTCGGGCAAGTTCAGGTGGTTGCGTGCGGCGGGTATGACAATGCTGCTGGGCTCCCCCGGCATGTCTTGGAGGCAGGTGAATTTCAGCAGGTCATAGTACCACAGCCGGGGCACGTAGACGTCGGCTTCGGAGACGGCCGTCCTCCTGGACTGCTCCACCTTGTTGTACTCCTTCTTGAAGACGGTGCGCAGGTTGGCGATCTTGTGCTTGACGAACTGCACGTTGGCCGTGGGGCAGACCTTGCGGCAGAGGAGCGCCAGCTGCTCGTAGGCCTTGGTCCTCTTCTGCTTGTTGGAGTAGTCGGCGAACTTGATGTTCCACAGGCAGGGGAAGGAGTGGTACATGGTTATGAACTCCTTCAGGAATTCCGGGTTCATGATGCACTCGGAAGGCATTCTCCTGCGCACGTACTTCATCTGCGGGCGACATGACATAATAACCTGACGTGATTCGTCATAGGATAAGTGAACCAATGAGATGGCTGCGCTACCTTCATACAGTACTGCACCAAGCGTGGCGGCCACCAAAGCCAACTATTACCTTATGCGCAGCAGCTACAATGTTCTTGGCAGGGGACCACCACTTCCTGTAAGGCCTCCTGATGTAGCCTTTCCGTGTGCTCCTCACGTATGCTGAAAGAAAGAGAAGCAGCCCTCCTTCATATACATTGTTCAGTATAAATGGCAGCCAAGCAACACTTGCTCAGTGGTCAGATATGAGATGCCAAGCTTGAGGCGGCAGCTCATCGGGGGGGTGGCGAGTGGCATCGAGGCGGCAACTCAGGGGAGGGAAGCGGCCAAACTACACGGCATAATGGTCAGGGGAGGGAGGCGGATATTACATAATGGCTACAGGACAGCCAAGCAACACTTGCTCAGTGGTCAAATATGAGATACCAGGCTTGAGGAGGCAGCTCAGGGGAGGGAGGTGGGCGGCACTGAGGCGGAAAAGGTATAACAGTCAGGGGAGGGAGGGGGCCAAGCTACTGGGCATAACAGTCAGGGGAGGGAGGGGGCCAAGCTACTGGGCATAACAGTCAGGGGAGGAAGGGGGCCAAGCTACTGGGCATAACAGTCAGGGGAGGGAGGGGGCCAAGCTACTCAGCATAACGGTCAGGGGAGGGAAATGCCCAAGCTACTGGGCATAACGGTCAGGGGTGGGAGGGGGCCAAGCTACTGGGCAAAACGGTCAGGGGTGGGAGGAGGCCAAGCTACTGGGCAAAACGGTCAGGGGTGGGAGGGGGCCAAGCTACTCAGCATAGCGGTCAGGGGAGGGAAATGCCCAAGCTACTGGGCATAACGGTCAGGGGGTGGGAGGGGGCCAAGCTACTGGGCAAAACGGTCAGGGGGTGGGAGGGGGCCAAGCTACTGGGCATAACGGTCAGGGGTGGGAGGGGGCCAAGCTACTGGGCATAACGGTCAGGGGTGGGAGGGGGCCAAGCTACTCAGCATAGCGGTCAGGGGTGGGAGGGGGCCAAGCTACTGGGCATAACGGTCAGGGGTGGGAGGGGGCCAAGCTACTCAGCATAGTGGTCAGGGGTGGGAGGGGGCCAAGCTACTCAGCATAGAGGTCAGGGGAGGGAAATGCCCAAGCTACTGGGCAAAACGGTCAGGGGGTGGGAGGGGGCCAAGCTACTGGGCATAACGGTCAGGGGGTGGGAGGGGGCCAAGCTACTGGGCAAAACGGTCGGGGTGGGAGGGGGCCAAGCTACTGGGCATAACGGTCAGGGGGTGGGAGGGGGCCAAGCTACTGGGCAAAACGGTCAGGGGGTGGGAGGGGGCCAAGCTACTGGGCATAATGGTCAGGGGGTAGGAGGGGGCCAAGCTACTGGGCATAACGGTCAGGGGGTAGGAGGGGGCCAAGCTACTGGGCATAACGGTCAGGGGGTAGGAGGGGGCCAAGCTACTGGGCATAACGGTCAGGGGGTAGGAGGGGGCCAAGCTACTGGGCATAACGGTCAGGGGAGGGAGGGGACGAAACTACTCAGCAAAGAGTGGTCAGGGGAGGGAGGCGGCCATGCTCAAGGCAGCAGCTCAGGGGAGGGAGGCGCCATGCTCAAGGCAGCAGCTCAGGGGAGGGAGGCGGCCATGCTCAAGGTGGCAGCTCAGGGGAGGGAGGCGCCATGCTCAAGGCAGCAGCTCAGGGGAGGGAGGCGGCCATGCTCAAGGTGGCAGCTCAGGGGAGGGAGGCGCCATGCTCAAGGTGGCAGCTCAGGGGAGGGAGGCGCCATGCTCAAGGTGGCAGCTCAGGGGAGGGAGGCGGCCATGCTCAAGGCGGCAGCTCAGGGGAGGGAGGCGGCCATGCTCAAGGCGGCAGCTCAGGGGAAGGAGGCGGCCATGCTCAAGGCGGCAGCTCAGGGGAAGGAGGCGGCCATGCTCAAGGTGATGGGAAATTCTTTATACTCACGAATCCGGACATCAGAGTGCATTTCCATGTCCTCCATCCTCATGCCCATCTCCTCGCTCCTCCCCACATCTGGGGGCATGTCCACCACCACAATATTAAGGTTTTCCTCCTGGATAAAAAACAAACAATACGAAGAGGATATAAAAAGAGAGCACCCCCAAGTGGGTGTTACCACCAGCTTATGGAGGGGCCCCTGAGCTTCTTAAGAGAAGCAAAATCTGGTGGCGCCTCTTGAGAAGTCTCGCTACACGGGGAAGCGGCACAAGCTGGACTCAGGCCTCAATATGTCAACCCCGGGATGTAGCGGATAGGATGCCGCGTGCTACATCTTATCAGTCGCATGTTTCCCCCACAGGATTCACCCTTACCTTCTGCAATGCTGGACTTTCCCCATTTGCTTTTCCCCAGAAGTTTATAATCTGGCCCTAGGGATTCCTAGCCCATTTATTACATACAGAGAGGTGTCGGGGGTCCATGTGTTACATATAGAGGGGTGTCAGGGGTCCATGTGTTACATATAGAGGGGTGTCTGGGGCCCATGTGTTACATATAGAGGGGTGCAATGGGCCATGTGTTACATATAGAGGGGTGTAATGGGCCATGTGTTACATATAGAGGGGTGTAATGGGCCATGTGTTACATATAGAGGGGTGCAATGGGCCATGTGTTACATACAGAGAGGTGTCGGGGGTCCATGTGTTACATATAGAGGGGTGTCTGGGGCCCATGTGTTACATATAGAGGGGTGTCTGGGGCCCATGTGTTACATATAGAGGGGTGTAATGGGCCATGTGTTACATATAGAGGGGTGTAATGGGCCATGTGTTACATATAGAGGGGTGCAATGGGCCATGTGTTACATACAGAGAGGTGTCGGGGGTCCATGTGTTACATATAGAGGGGTGTCTGGGGCCCATGTGTTACATATAGAGGGGTGTCAGGGACCCATGTGTTACATATAGAGGGGTGCAATGGGCCATGTGTTACATATAGAGGGGTGTCTGGGGCCCATGTGTTACATATAGAGGGGTGTCAGGGACCCATGTGTTACATATAGAGGGGTGTCAGGGACCCATGTGTTACATATAGAGGGGTGTCAGGGACCCATGTGTTACATATAGAAGGGTGTAATGGGCCATGTGTTACATATAGAGGGGTGTAATGGGCCATGTGTTACATATAGAGGGGTGTAATGGGCCATGTGTTACATATAGAGGGGTGTAATGGGCCATGTGTTACATATAGAGGGGTGTAATGGGCCATGTGTTACATATAGAGGGGTGTAATGGGCCATGTGTTACATATAGAGGGGTGTAATGGGCCATGTGTTACATATAGAGGGGTGTAATGGGCCATGTGTTACATATAGAGGGGTGTAATGGGCCATGTGTTACATATAGAGGGGTGTAATGGGCCATGTGTTACATATAGAGGGGTGTAATGGGCCATGTGTTACATATAGAGGGGTGTAATGGGCCATGTGTTACATATAGAGGGTGTAATGGGCCATGTGTTACATATAGAGGGGTGTAATGGGCCATGTGTTACATATAGAGGGGTGTAATGGGCCATGTGTTACATATAGAGGGTGTAATGGGCCATGTGTTACATATAGAGGGGTGTAATGGGCCATGTGTTACACATAGAGGGGTGTCAGGGACCCATGTGTTACATACAGAGGGGTGTCAGGGAACTACGCAGGAAGCCCCGCCCTCTCCACGCTGCTCAGCGATTGGCCGACACACACAGATAGGAATCAGATAGAAGCAGAGGTGTTACACAGAAGAGGGGGCACAGAGGGCCCCCAGCGAAGCCTGTTACAGGGACAGAAAATCGCACAAACCCACCGGGCTTCTCAGGTGTCTTCTGCGGCTCGATGAGTTTTTGAAACGCTGTAAAAGATAAGTTTCACAATCCTGGTGATCCTTCGAATGGAGAAAAAAAAATGTGCATCCCCAGCAACCCTTAAAGCCCCTGTCTGGGCAGGTAAATGGGGCACGTACCCGCCAGCCACCAGGCTTCCACAAGAGCACATACCCGCCAGCCACCAGGCTTCCACAAGGGCACATACCCGCCAGCCACCAGGCTTCCACAAGGGCACATACCCGCCAGCCACCAGGCTTCCACAAGGGCACATACCCGCCAGCCACCAGGCTTCCACAGAGTCCTGCGGGTTCCTGTCCACCGTTTTTTTATAGTCAGAGACGCGTTTCGGACTCGCTCGTGTTCCGGTGTTGATTGGCCAGCAGGGGGCGCATCGTGAGGCTGATCAGCGAATCCGGGAAAGAAGAGCATTGCTGAAGCCGGAGGCGGGCGGGCTGGCAGGTAAGTGCCCCATTCATGTTCATGAGTTCTGCTTTACCATCTGCTAAGGTGCCGTCACTTACACGCCCCTATGCTATAGGAATTAAAGTGGACCAAAACCTAGGAATTTTCACTCGTCTGGGTTTTGGTCCACTTTACAATTGTCCCCCGTATGTGAAACCCCCTGGTTTGTCCATTATTCACCTTGATCAATGCTCCTGTGGTGCAGGCACTGGCTCTCCTCCAATCAGAACTCACTACTGTGTATATTAAAGCGGAACAAAAACCCACCAGTGGCAGACTAGGAATCTAAAAGGCTCCAGAGCCGCATAACGTAGTCAAGGCAAAGGGCTCTGATTGGACAAAGGCCAGCGCATGCACTACTGGAGCAGTGAAAGGTGAGTTTTAGTAGAGTTTCACAGAGTCGGGCATCCCGATTTTAGATACCCCGGGGGGGGTGCTAGAATCAGCGGCCCTAATATCTTAGAGATTCCCAAGCCGATCACTGCGGGTTTTGGTCTACTTTAAAACCCATGTTAAAAAAAAAAACAAACTAAATCATACTCACCTTTTGTCTCCCGCAACGGATTGGTCATCTCCAGTGGTCAGCAACTCTTCTACTTGCTGGATCGCACCCTGTGCCACCTACTACGGCCTAAACAGCAGTGGGAAATAATTCCTGTGTCAGGTTCACACACCCGCCATAAGTCACAGGAGTGTTGCCACGCCTGCTCCGGTCATTGCATTGGAGGGGGTGGGGTCAAGCCTCGACACACCCCCTTACATTGTCATGAATAGGGAGGGCGCAGTGGTGCTCCTGTGACTGATGGTGGGTGGCGCGAGCAGACTGCTATTCGGGGCCTGGGCAGCACGGGATGCCATCCAGAGTTCAGACGAGTTGATGTTGCGGGGGACAAAGGGAGAGTACCCTATTGTTTGCTTTTTTTTTTTTTTTAATTACGTGGGTGTTCAATCACTTTAAAGTGGAACAAAACCCATGGAGATCAGCCCAGGAATCTATAAGACTCCAGGGCTGATTGATTCCCTCCACCCGGGGAATCCAAAATTGGGATGCCCCGCTGAGACCCCCAGGCCATAAACTTACCATCTTTAAGGTCCAACAGTGCATACGCAAACCGCATCCCCACTATCCCTTTAGCAGGGCGTGTGCCCCCACCAGGCATTTGTGAATGGCCGGCGCGGGCAGGCTCCCTGTTAGAGGTCAGCAGGGGATGCGGCCACCAGGGCGCTCGGATCCGCTCACAGCTGACCTGATTGGACGAGCAGCAGCGCATGCATCGTAGGACCGGGAAGATGTGAGTTTATTCGGGCGACCTGGGGAGTTTCACACAGCGGGGGCAAGGACGAAAACCCAGGATAGTTAAAATCCTGGGTTTTGGTCTACTTTAAAAAGTGGACCAACACCCTCCTTGATCGGCCTGGGAATCTATGCGCTGTAGGAGCGGGGTGAGGTGAGTTTTATCGGGCGTTCTGGGGGGTTTCACGTGCCCCGCGGAAGTGGACCAAAGCCCAGGATAGTGAAAATCCTGGGTATTGGTCCACTTTAAAGCAGGCCGAAAGCCATGCCCCCTGGTAAGATAAGAATACCAGGGGGGAACCAAGGGGGTTACACAGGCACGGGAGCTTCCCCAGTAATGCGGACCTAATCGAAGGTGAGTGAAAAAAGACAATTCTGTGAGTACTCACCTGTAGAATTGCTTTTACCATGCATGGCACGGCCTGCTTCCAGAAGTCCTTACGTGTGGGTTATTCCGCCACAAGGTGGCACAGTGTACTGCAGAAGAGCTGTGGCTCCTCCCTAAATTGGAACAATCACCATAAAGAGGCAACCAAGAATAACGATAACAAGGGTGGGGTGAAGCAGGCCGTGCCATGCATAGTAAAAGCAATTCTACAGGTGAGTACTCACAGAATTGTCTTTTTCCTATTGCATGGCACAGCCTGCTTCAAGAAGTCCTTACGTACGGGACATCCAAAAGCAGTGTCCGTAAGGTAGGGTGGGATCCCCAAAGAGTAACAGCAGGCAGTTCAAACCACTGCCGCCTGAAGTACCTTGCGGCCAAAAGCAGCGTCAGCTGAGGCCTTAACCTCAACCTTGTAAAACTTGGAAAAAGTATGAACAGAAGACCAAGTAGCGGCCTTACAAACTTGTTCAACAGAAGCCTGGTGCTGAAAAGCCCAAGACGCACCAATAGCACGAGTAGAATGAGCAGTAACCCTAAAAGGAGGAACCTTCCCCCTGGCAGAATAGGCCTGCTCCACAACCTGACGGATCCACTTGCTGATAGTGGATTCAGCCAGAGGCAAACCCTTCCTAGGTCCAGCAGGAAGAACAAAAAGAGCATCAGATTTCCTGAAAGACTCAGTAGCAACCAAATAAAACTTCAGAGCCCTGACCACGTCCAGAGAATGCAGTGTCCGCTCCTTGGAATTAGCAGGATTAGGACACAATGAAGGTAAGGCAATGTCCTCATTGAGATGAAAGGCAGACACCACCTTAGGTAAGAAATCTGGCTTAAGCTGAAACACCACCTTATCCTGATGCCGCTCAAAATAAGGAGGTTTGATGGAAAGCGCCGCCAGCTCAGAAACTCGCCTGACAGAAGTAATGGCCATCAAAAAGGCGACCTTAAGAGTCAGAATGGGCAAAGCAGCCACGCGGATAGGCTCAAAGGGAGGACCCTGCAGAGCAGACAACACCAGATTCAGGTCCCAAACAAGTAGCATAGGTTTACGTGGCGGACGCACATGAGTAACTCCCTGGAAAAAAGTCTTAACCAACCGGTGATTGGCAAAGGATCTTTGGAAAAAAATTGCCAGAGCTGACACCAGTCCCTTGAGGGTACTAAGTTGAAGGCCCGAATCCAAACCATGTTGCAAAAATTCCAGAATCCTGGGGATAGAAAACACCCGACAAGGAAGAGACTCACACCAGGCAATGTAAGCATGCCAGACCCTGTAATAAAGGACGAGGACTTCTTCCTAGCCCTAATCATGATATCAACAACAGAAGCCGGCAAGCCCTTATCCATCAAGATGGAGGTTTCATCAGCCAAGCCGTTAAAGCCAGCGTTTGTAAATTGGGATGGCACAGTTGTCCCTAAGTGAGCAGATCTGGATCCTGGGGCAGGACATACTAATCTACTGCCAACTGCACGATGTCTGCGAACCACACCCTCCTTGGCCAATGGGGGGCCACCAGAATGGCTGGTACCCCTTCCTGGGCTATCTTGCGCAGCACCCTGCCCAGCAGAGGAAAGGGAGGGAACACATAGAGGAGCCGAAACTCCGTCCAAGGCATTGCTAGCGCATTCGTGACGAAGGCCAGAGGATCCTGTGACAGGGAGACAAACCTGGGAAGCTTGTGATTGTGGCAGGACGCAAACAGGTGCACATCCGGCTGACCCCAGCGGTGACACAGGGAGTGAAATACCTTGCTGCTGAGGGACCATTCCCCCAGCCGAGACGTCCCCCTGCTCAGGGAGTCTGCCTCCTGGTTCTCCACCCCCGGAATGTAAACCGCCGAGATGCAAGGGACATTCTCTTCCACCCAAGACAGTATCAGGGACACTTCCTTGAGGGCTCGCTTGCTCCGAGTCCCTCCCTGATGATTGATGTAGGCAACCGCCGTCTGGTTGTCTGAGCAGATCTGAACCGCCCGACCCTGAAGGTGTGTGGTCAGCTGAGAAAGAACCAACCTGATCGCCCTCAGTTCCAGGACATTGATAGGAGCATGGGCCTCCTGGGGGCCCCACTGACCCTGGAACTTCAGAGACTTCCAAAAGCCCCCCCCCAACCGGTCAGACTGGCATCCGTGGTGACAGTCTCCCAGCACGGAAGCAGAAAGGTCCTGCCCACTAGAAGGTTCCTTGAGTCCAGCCACCACGAAAGGGACTGTCTGGCCAGGGGAGACAGAGCAAACTCCTGATATAGGGACCCAGGGTCCCGATCCCAAACTGACAAGAGATGCAACTGAAGAGGTCTCATGTGAAACCGAGTAAAGGGGACTGAAGGCCCTTCACTTTCTTCTGAGGCAGGAATACCTTGACCTGAGAGGTATCCAGAGTCATGCCCAGAAAGGACCTCACCAAAGACGGAGACAGTGAAGACTTGGGATAGTTGATAACCCAGCCGAAGGCCTCGAGAGTGGAGGTCACCACCTGACTATCTTTCTCGGCCTGATGAAGAGACTGAGCCGCGATCAGAATGTCGTCCAGGTAAGGGAGGATGCGAATGCCCCGATTCCGCAGCAGAGCCATCACGCCCGCCAGCACCTTGGTGAACACCCGAGGCGCCGATGTGATACCGGTAAAGCCACAAACTGGTAATGCTGATCCTCTAGAGCGATCCTGAGAAATTTCTGATGACCTGGAAAGATTGGCACGTGAAGATAGGCATCCTTGATGTCCACGGAGGTCATGAAGTCGCCCGGGCGAAGGGTACTAACAGCCGAGCGTAGCGTCTCCATGCGGAAGTGCTTGAGCCTGACAAACCTTTTGAGACCCTTCAAGTCCAGGATGGGCCTCAAGGACCAGTCTTTCTTGGGGACCGTAAAAGGATTGGAGTAGAACCCCTGACCCCTTTCCTGGGAAGACACCAGGCAAATGACTCCTGCCTCCAACAGACGTTAAACCGCAAGGCGCAAACCCTGAGCTGACAGAGGGTTTAGAGACATCCGGGATCTGATGAATCTTGGGGGCGGCCAGGCTGCAAACTCTATCTTGTAACCGGAGGATACCACCTCCTGAATCCAATGGTCTGAGACGCGGAGCCTCCAGACGTGAGCAAAGAGCCGAAGCCGTCCCCCCACCCGGATGAGTGAGGGCGCCTCCTCATGCCTGAGGGGGCTTGGGAGAAGGTTTGGGCTTGGGACCCCAAGAGAGACCGGGACGACCACGGGATCTACTACGGCCCCAAGAATCTCTGCGGCTACCCGAGAAGAGGGAGCCACGACCTTCTCTGGGGGCACAAAAGGAGGGGAAGGAAGCGGAGGGCCCCCGAAAGGGCCGAGGCTGCCTCCTACGCTGCGGCAGCCTACTATCCTTGGCTAGAACATGCAGACGCTCACCAAAGAGCCGCAGCCCCGTAAAGGGGAGCCCAGTGAGAGCCTTCTTAGCAGCAGCGTCAGCCGCCCACTGACGCAACCAAACAGAGCGGCGCATAGCCACCAAAAGAGCAGAAGCCCTACCACTCAGCCGTACCGCATCATCCATGGCAGTAAGGACAAAGGCAACAAAATCAGAGCAAAGCAAGGAGGGCCCTATAATCCTCCCCCCTCCTACCAGCCGTAGCGCGATCAAGGAGACGCTTGAGCTGTCTCTTAAGGGCAATAGCTGTAATGGCAGCAGCGCAGACCGGACGCAACACAGCCCCCGCAAATGTAAAAGCATGGCAGGCCAGCTGATCCATGCGCCGGTCCTCGCTGTCCCGCAGTGTAGTAGTGTCAGGGGAAGGCATGACCGAAGTGTTGGACAGCCCCAGAACTGGAGCATCCACCTCAGGGGGACACGACCATCGCTTGACCAGGTCAGCAGGGAAGGGGTACTACTTATCCAACCCTTTGGGCACCGCAGGCAATCTACTAGGACGTTCCCACTCCTTGAGCACCATATTAGTGAAATAGCTCTACTCAGGGAACTCCAGATGCTGTTTATCAGGACGGAAGACCTCACCCTGCTTCCTCTTAGCCACCTCAGGGGGGACAATGTGCAAGATCTCAAAAATGTGAGACAACAGACTATCAGCGTCATCAGGGAACCATGAATCCTCCCTAGACTCAGACCCAGGGTCACTGTCGCAGCCCACCTGCTGGTCCCCGGAGGAGTCAGAGCTCGGGAAAAGCTCCCCCTCCTCTAGGGAGTAACGGTCGCCAAAAGCATCAATTTCCTCCTGCTCCTCAGTAAAGAGGGAGGGCGTGGGAGCCAAGTGCCACTTTTTGCCAGAGGCCTTACGTGGAACAGGCCTGGCGAGCTGCCTTTCAATGCTGGCCACACGAAGTGCCAGATCATATTTTGACCCCCTGCTAGAATCCCCCTCACTGGGGGCTAAATGCAGGCGCGGAGGGGTAGGCGAAGTCGAAAGGGGCACAGAACTGGGGAGAGAAGCGGGCAGCACAGCCTGGGCCGCAACGATACCTTGGGCGCACGGCACGCACACCGTGACACTGTTACTTACAGGGGATTCCCCACACATGGAACACAGCCGGGATTGGCCTGAAGGACCCCCGAGCACGCTATCCCCAGAAGCCTTCATATGGTGATTAAGGCAGGCGCAATAGGCCAGCACAGGGTAAGGGCTATTAATAAGCCACCCGGGATGCCCCCAGAAGCCAGTAAGGGGAGATGAGGAAGGGATAGGACCGGGAGAAAGGACAACCCACAGTTGTCCCGCCTGAAAGACATAAGTAAAAACACATAAGCATCCCGCAGCCTATGCCCCAAGTAAACAAAAAACCCCAGAAGGTGAATCACGGACCAAGCAGGCCAAAATCACCAAGCCGCCAGACCACAGGAGGAAGCGACCCAGGCACAGATCACCCCCGCAGCTCAGGGAGGAAGAGGGGCCACAGACGTGCAGCAGAATCAAAATTGCGGCGGCAAAGAAACCTTGAGGGGCGGGCGCGGGAGGACGACGCGATACGCGTCATCCTCCGGCCCCGCCACCCGAAAAGCGCGCTAACGGCGCTCACGTGACCGCGCCGGCTACCGCCCGCCCCCCCCCCCCCCCGAATACACGCCGGAGAGGGGGGAGGGGGAGGAGAGCGAGCAGGCAGTGGCGAGAGCCAGGCCAGGGATGGGGGGGGGGACCCCAAACACCGGAAACAAGTCACATAGTCCCCAAAACATCACCCCCTCAGAAGCTAGGACAGGAACTCTGCATCCCTAGCAGGCTCACCATAAAGCCTATGGCCGGCTACCCTTTGTGATACAGGGTCTGCGGCTTGGAGCAGCGCTCCTTGAGCACCTGACCCTAGTGCTCCTCTACCGTCACCCGATCCGTCACCCGAGGCTGGGAAGCCAAGAGGGTCCGGAAACAGGTGGAAATAGCCATGCAGGGCCACAGGCTTGGTTGCCCCACTCACCTGTGCAATATAAGAGCCATCTTCTATCTTCGCAGAATTACTGCAGAGAAAACACTGGATTGGTCTATTGGTGATCCTGTTTTTATATGGTGCCGAGAGGAGCCACAACTCTTCTGCAGTACGCTGCGCCACCTTGTGGCGGAATAACCCATACGTAAGGACTTCTTGAAGCAGGCCGTGCCATGCAATAAGAAAACATGGGTTTTGGTACACTTTAAAGCAGGCAAAAGCCATTACTTCCAGCACTGTGGTGTCTAATAATCAAGGGCCTGGCCGATTCCCTGTCTCCAGTATCGGGAGCTCCTCTACATGAGCACCCCCTATACTTACATATATGGAAATCCCATGGAGCATGAGCCAGCATCCCCGATGCACGCTCCCGCAAGGGACCTGGCGCCTGATTGGCCTGATGACCAATACTGAGGGGGTTACACACGCACCGCCCCAGTAAAGCAGACCTAATCCAAGGTCAGTGAAAAACCCGAGTTTTGGTCCGCTGTAACCCGACTGAAGGCAAGCGTCCAATCACACTCCTCGGCAGAACTGGATGTTTTTGGGTTTAGTAACTCTGGTGGGCCACTCCCCCGCATGTCAGTGGCTGCAGATATTAGATGCCTAATGCACACCTAAACCCTCTGTGTTCTCATCTGCGCTATTGCGCAACCTGATAAAACAGACGCAAAGCTGAATCGGAGGGCGGGGCCAGAGGTAATTTGCACAGTGGCCAGGGCACAGCACTGGTAGTTGTGTACGCTGACTATACAGAATATATTAGATACCTAATGCACACCTAAATGCCCTCTCTGTTCTCTTCTGCTCTATTGGCCAACCTGATAAAACAGAAGCAGGAACAAAGCTGAATCAGGGTGGAGCCACAGATAATTTGCATATGACCAGGGAACAGCTCTGGTAGTTGTGGACGCTGACTATACAGAAGATATTAGATGCCTAATGCACACCTAAACGTCCTCTCTGTTTTCTTCTGCGTTATGGGCCAACCTGATGGAACAGGGGCAGGCACAAAGCTGAATGGGGGGAGGGGCAAGAGATAATTTGCATATGGCCAGAGCATGATGCCTAAACACAGGTCATGTGCGCGGCACTCCGCTATCAATACCTTGATGTGATTGGTGACCTCTTCATCCTTGACGTCTTGTGGGTAGTCAGAGTTGGTCCCCCGATCCACCGTCATTCTGCTGCCCGAAGCATCTGCGGGGAATAAAAACAAGAAGGCCCCGTCAATTACCCGCCCCCACACTATGGGAATTAAAGTGGACCAAAACCATTCACTCGTCTGGGGTTTGGTCCACTTTACAATTGGGATGCCCCTGTGTGTGAAACCGTCCGTTATTCACCTTGATCAATGCTCCTGCGGTGCAGGCGCTGACTCTCCTCCAATCAGAACTCACTACTGTGTATATTAAAGCAGAACAAAAACCCACCAGCGACAGGCTTGGAATCTAAAGGGCTCCAGGGACGGTTGTCGGCTTTTCCATAAGGCATTTCAATCACAGCCATGATGTAGTGAAGGCAAAGGGCTCTGATTGGACAAAGGCCCGTGCATGCGCCATTGGAGCAGTGAAAAGTGAGTTTTAGTGGGGTTTCACACAGTGGGGCATCCGTTTTAAAGTGGACTAAAACCCAGCTCATATTTGATTCTTGGGCCGATCGATTGCCTCTCCCTGGGGCATCCAAAATCGGGATGCCTTGCTATGTGAAACCCCCCAGGTCGCCCCATTCACTTACCTTGCATCCTGGTCCAACGGCGCATGTACGAAGTGCATCCCCGTTATCCCTCTAGCAGGGCGTGTGGCCACACTAAGCATTTGTGAATGGCCAGCGTGGGCACACTCCTTGTTAGAGGGAAGCGGGGGATGTGCAGCCACCAGCATGCTTGGAGCTGCTGGCCTTAGACGCCATCATAGATGGCGTGATGTCACCGGATCAGAGCATGCTGATTGGACGAGCGGCCGCGTATGCGTCGTAGGACTGGGATGAAGTGAGTTTCTTCGGGCGATCTGGGGGGTTTCACACATTCCCGATGGGGAAGTCAAAATCCTGGGTTTTGGTCCACTTTAAGGAGGACCACCACCCAAGAACTGGACTGGGTTTGGTTCCTCTCTCAGGGCATCCTGATTTGGTGTACCCCGATGTGTTAGTCCCCCTGGGATCACCCTTAAACTCACTATTACCTTGTCCATATAGCGCATTCGCAGGGGCGCTCAGCCAATCAGCAGCCTTTGCTGCATTTAGATTTTACATGGTACATCCCCGTCCCTAGCCGTGCCTGTGCCGCCCATTCAACCTGGCCTGGAGAGGGGGCGCGCCTAGCTAGAGGCTGCGGATGCAACCGCGCCACGGTCTAGCGGAAGAGGTCAGTGGACCGAGCGATCGGACAGCTGTGCACCCCAATTTGGGATACCCCACGAAGAGGGACACCATTGCCCCTCCAAGAGTCTCATAAACTCAAAGGGGTGCTGCTCCTTTCCAATGAGTTCTGAAAGAATGGATGCCAAGGTGCCTCCCGCTGGCAGCTTCCCTACACATGCACCCGCCAACAGCCCGGCAGAGAGTGCACGTCATCAGATGGAGGAGTGATGAGGAGGCCGCCGGAGGCCTGTGTATACACCACAGGATCCATTCCCAAGGTTAGTATACGGGCAATCCCGGAAATGTCAAGCAGCCAGGCCGGAGGGTTTTGATCTGCATGAGAGTCGATTTAGAGTCTTAAAGTGGATTTTGACTATCCTGGGCTTTGGTCCTTGCCCCCGGGGCACTCCGATCGGGGGTGTCCTGCTGTGTGAAACCTCCCAGGTCGCCTGAAGGAACTCACCTCTTACTGGTCCTACTTTGCATGCGTGGCCGCTTGTCCAATCAGTGTGCTCGAGCGCGCTGGCGACCGCATCCCCTGCTTCCCTCCAACAGGGAGTGTGCCCGTGCCAGACACTCACAAATGCCTGGTGTGCGCCCTGCTAAAAGGAGAGTGGGGATGTGCCTGCTGCTCGTGCATGCGCCGTTGGACCGGGAACCAATGTGATTTTTTGGACGACCTGGGGGGTTTTTACACAAAAAGCAAGTATGCCTGCCCTGGAGTCTCATACACTCCAGGGTGAGTTTTGGTCCACTTTAAAGTGGCCGATCAATTCCCTTCCTCCGGGGCATCCAGAATCAGGACACCCCACTGTGTGAAACCCCTGAGGTCGCCCCATACACTTACCTTTCCTCCTGCACAGGGGCATGCTCCCCGTTAGAGGGAAGCAGGGATGCGCCCGCTAGCACTCTCAGAGCCACTGGCCTTAGACGACGTGACGTAAGCAGCTCCGAGCGTGCTGATTGGACGAGCAGCCGTGCATGCGCCGTAGGACCGGGAAGAGACGAGTTTCTTCGGGCGATCTGGGGGGTTTCACACAGCGGGGTATCCCCGATCGGGGTGCCCTGGGAGAAAAAAACAAAACCCAGGATAGTCAAAATCCTGGGTTTTGGTCCACTTTAAATGCCTGGAGGTCCATTCACATCCCCACCCCCACAATTTGGGGATGACCAACAAATTAAAGGGGGGAAAAAAGCAAGCCCAAACATGGCAGCAGCCCCACCTGTTTCTTGCCCTTGCATTGGCCACCTGCAGTCACATGGGGCAAGCAGACCAGGTGACTGATTCAGGGCAGTATTTGAGCTTGCTTTTTATTAGTGTTATTTTTGACTGAAAGTGGACCAAAAATCACCCCTGGAATCTATGAGAGTCCAGGGCCGGCTGATTCCCTCTACCTGGTTGACATGTGAAACCCTCAGTTCACTCGCAGTTCTTACCTTCCCGCTGAGCCCACGGCATCACTCACATCCCTTGTCATCTGTGTGTGCGCACAGCCGAAGGATGCAAGTGATGCCCCCCTCTGCATGTGTGCTGCCAGAATTCCATTCAGCTTCTCCAGCCGCACATTAATATGCGCAGCTGGAGAAGACGATTGGACGCTCATGTGCTGTTGGACTGAAGAGAGGCAGCCCTGTGCGGCGAACAGCGGGGTTTCACACATCGGAGCGTCCCAAACCGGGATGCCCCAGGGGGGACAGACCCAAACCCAGGGTACTGAAAATCCCAGGTTCTGGCCCAGTTGAAGGTCCTATGATGCAGTCTGCCCCCTGGTGGCCTCTATAGGAATAGGTGGAGTGTTGTGCCACCACAAAGCTTTCGCATTGGCTCTCCTGTTATCGTGTCACCACGCTACTCACGGATGTTAAGAGTCGTGGGAATTCTGGAAAGGGGGGGCGTGGGGTTTACCGGTGATCCACGTATCCAATTTGGGATACCCGGGGGAGAGGCCAGCGGCAGGCCCCGGAATTGCGTGCTGCCGGGATTCCATTCAGCTTCCCCAGCCACACATTAATATGCGCAGCCGGAGAAGCCGATGTGCTGAGGGGTGACCTTGTGCAGTGAACTCAAAAGCGATCTTTTAGATTCCAGGTCCGGCTGTGCCAGGTTTTGTTCCCCATTAAAGTGGACTAATCATCCTCTGCAGCCGTCCCTCATCTAAAAGATTCCAGGACCGGCACTCAGGCTGCCCCTGGAACATCCTAAAGCGGATGCACCGCTGCGTGAAACCGTCCGGGGACCCGATCCTGGCGGGTCCTGGGACACGATCTCCGCCGGCGGACGCATCCCCGGCTTCTCTGCAGCTGTGTGCACTCCCCATGCCCAGCCATACAGATAGCCCGGGTGCATGGGAGTGCGCAGTCCACAGGGGAACCGGGGATGTGGCCGTCGGTGAGAAGTTCAAATCAGTGGCTTTATGCCGCTCATTATCAAGCGCTCTGATTGGACGAGCGCCCACGCATGCGCTGTGGGAACTGGGAAAGGTGAGTGAAAGTGGGCGTGTTTCACAAATGGGGGCATCCTACATCGGGGTGCCGCCGGGGTAGGGACCAATCACCAGGATAGTCTTAATCCTGGCGATTGGTCTGCTTTAAGGTGGACCAAAGCCCAGAATTTTGACTATCCCAGGTTTAGATCGATGCCCCGCTGTGTTAAAGTGGACCAAAACCCTGCTGGATCCGCCCGGGAATATATAAGTTTCCCGGGCCCATCCATCCCCTCCCCATGGGGCATCCAAAATCGGGATGCCCCGCTGCGTGAAACCCCCCAGGTCGTCCATAAACTTGCCTTCTTTCCCAGCCCAACGGCGCATGCGTGGGCCGCATCCCTGCTATCCCTCTAGCAGGGCGCGGGCACACTCCCTGTTCCTGGTGATCAGGGGGGTTTCACACGCGGGCACACTCCCTGGCGATCGGGGGGGGGGGGGGGGGGTTCACACAGCGGGTGACCCCCGATCGGGGTGCCCCTGGGGAGTGGACAAAAACCCAGGATAGTCAAAATCCTGGGTTTTGGCCCACTTTAAACCCCCCAGGTCATCCAAACTCACCTCATACCGATCCTGCGCTACATGTACGGCCACTCGTCCAATCAGGGCGTTCCGATCCACTCCCGCCAAGTCGAATATGACCTTTGATGTGGTAAAGCGGACCAAAATCCTGGGTTTTGGTCCTTTTCCTGGGGACACCCTGATCGGGGGTGCCCCGCTGTGTGAAACCCCCCAGATCGCCAAAGTTAACTCACCTCTTCCCCGTCCTACAGCGCATGCGCAGCCGCTCGTCCAATCAGCGCGCTCGGAGCCGCTGACATCACATCATCTAAGGCTTTGTCTAAGGCCAGCAGCTCCAAGCGCGCTGGCGGCCGCTTCCCTCTAACATGGAGATTGCCCACGCCGGCCACTCACAAATGCGTAGTTGGACCGGGAAGCAAGGTAAGTGTATGGGGCAACCTGGGGGGGGTCTCTCACAGTGGAGCATCCTGATTTTGGATGCCCCGGTGGAAGGGAATCGTTCGGCGTGGGAATCTTATAGATTCCCAGGCCGATCGCAGTGGGTTTTGGTCCGCTTTAAGGTGTGCCATTTGCCCTATTTAGGGGTATTATGGGGCCCGGTCCCCTCACCTTGGTTGATGTCGGCGGGGATCTCCTCCTCTTTGATCTTCAGCACTCTGGAGAGGCCTTTCTGTGAGAAAACATGAGAGAGCGATGAGCGCCGGGCAGATCTTGTCGACATGGGGCCACGGGCGCGCAAGGCATGCTGGGAACTCACCTGCGCCGCCATGTCTGGTCACCCTCCTCAGAGGACAGGCATCCGCACTGCAGATTTAAAGGAGAAACAGGCTTTAGATTATAGTGGAGCGGAAGCCCCGGCAACCCCGGAAGAGGGCATCACCGGATTGGTCGGCTTGCAGACACCTGTCTACGAAGCCATGCGCGGTTGCCAGGGCAACCATATTGTCCCTTACAGGAAAACCAGCATCGACGGAGGAGGAGCTTCCACCACACACTGTGTATGTATAAGGGAGGAGGTGAGGGGAGAACCCCGGCCACAATGGCCACTCACACTTATGAGCCGCGGTGGCTGTGTTGACAAGCTCGTCGGAAGTGCATTGTGTGCTTCCTCCCGACTTCTTTCTCCCCCCCACCGGTCAGACAAAGCCAGCGCTATCACTTCCGGGTTATGCGTTCCAGAGGCTAGAGGCCGAAGTCTAACAGACGTCACAGTCCCCACCCACCGCCTCTGTGACGCACCGGCCGCCCGCTGACTATGGTCTTCGACAATATGGCCGCCGCCGTTCAGCCGTATGACGATAAATAGAGGACACTCTAGTAAAGCACGGGACACAAGCGACCTAAAAGTGCTTTATTTCCCATGATTCTCCGCGTGACGCGTCAACAACTGCTGGTACCGTAGAGAAGCCAAACAGGGAGCTCAGAGAAAGGGTGAGGCGCCCCACATAACTGACCTAGATTCCTAATACTGAACTGTCTTACATCTATTCTTATTTATTTTATAACCAGAATTATGAATTAATGTTTCTCCTGAGGAATCTGACAATTAGAATAAATGTACTGCTTTAGGATGGAGAAGTATCGAAACCCCCTGACCAAGAAGATCCTGAACCTCGCGCTAGAGATCCTCTATCTGCTGACTGGAGAGGTGAGGGGGATTCTGGGAGATTACATGACATCGCCCTAATCTCTGATACTAAAATACAAAATACACCCCTGACCGGAGAGGTAAGGGGGGATTCTGGGAGGTCACATGAAAGGTGTGGTGGATTCTGGGAGGTCACATGACATCACTCTCCCCTCTATTAATAAAACACACCCCTGATTGGAGAGGTAAGGGGGGGATTCTGGGAGGTCACCCGACATCGCTCTCATCTCTATTAATAAAGCACGTCCCTGACCGGAGAGGTGAGGGGGATTCTGGGAGGTCACATGCCATCGCCCTCATCTCTGATAATAAAATACGCCCGTGACCAGAGAGGTGAGGGGGGATTCTGGGAGATCACATGACATCACTCTCACCTCTGTTAATAAAACACGCCCCTGATCGGAGAGGTAAGGGAGGGATTCTGGGAGGTCACATGAAAGGTGTGATGGATTCTTGGAGGTCACATGACATCCTTCTCACCCTTATTAATAAAACACTTCCCTTGATGGGAAGGGTGTGGTAGATTCTGGGAGGTCACATGACATCACTTTCATCTCTGCTACTAAAACATGCCCCTGATCGGAAAGGTGTGGTGGACTCTGGGAGGTCACATGACATAGCCCTCATCTCTGACAATAAAATACGCCCCTGACCGGAGATGTGAGTGGTATTCTGGGAGGTCACATGACATGGCTCTCATCTCTATTACTAAAACACACCCCTGATCGGATAGGTGTGGTGATAATGGGAGGTCACATGACATCGCTCTCATCTCCATTACTAAAACACACCCCTGATTGAAAAGGTGAGGTGAATTCTGGGAGGTCACATGACATCGCTCTCATGGCTATTGATAAAGCACGCCCTGACCGGAGAGGTGAGGGGGATTGTGGGAGGTCACATGACACCACCCTCGTCTCTGATAATAAAATATGCCCCAGACTGGAGAGGTGAGGGGCATTCTGGGAGGTCACATGACATTGCTCTCATCTCTAATAATAAAGCATGCCAATGACCAGAGAGGTGAGGGGGATTCTGGGAGGTCACATGACATCGCTCTCATCTCTATTAATAAAGCATGCCCCTGACCAGAGAGGTGAGGGGGATTCTGGGAGGTCACATGACATCTCTCTCATCTCTATTACTAAAACACACCCCTGATCGAAAAGGTGAGGGGATTCTGGGAGGTCACATGACATCGCTCTCATCTCTATTAATAAAGCACGCCCCTGACCAGAGAGGTGAGAGGGATTCTGGGAGGTCACATGACATCGCTCTCATCTCTATTAATAAAGCACGTCCCTGACCAGAGAGGTGAGAGGGATTCTGGGAGGTCACATGACATCGCTCTCCTCTCTAATAATAAAGCACGCCCCTGACCAGAGAGGTGAGAGGGATTCTGGGAGGTCACATGACATCGCTCTCCTCTCTAATAATAAAGCACGCCCCTGACCAGAGAGGTGAGAGGGATTCTGGGAGGTCACATGACATCGCTCTCATCTCTATTAATAAAGCATGCCCCTGACCAGAGAGGTGAGGGGGATTCTGGGAGGTCACATGACATCTCTCTCATCTCTATTACTAAAACACACCCCTGATCGAAAAGGTGAGGGGATTCTGGGAGGTCACATGACATCGCTCTCATCTCTATTAATAAAGCACGCCCCTGACCAGAGAGGTGAGAGGGATTCTGGGAGGTCACATGACATCGCTCTCATCTCTATTAATAAAGCACGTCCCTGACCAGAGAGGTGAGAGGGATTCTGGGAGGTCACATTACATCGCTCTCCTCTCTAATAATAAAGCACGCCCCTGACCAGAGAGGTGAGAGGGATTCTGGGAGGTCACATGACATCGCTCTCCTCTCTAATAATAAAGCACGCCCCTGACCAGAGAGGTGAGAGGGATTCTGGGAGGTCACATGACATCGCTCTCCTCTCTAATAATAAAGCATGCCCCTGACCAGTGAGGTGAGGGGGATTCTGGGAGGTCACATGACATCTCTCTCATCTCTATTACTAAAACATGCCCCTGATCGAAAAGGTGAGGGGGATTCTGGGAGGTCACATGACATCGCTCTCATCTCTAATAATAAAGCACGCCCCTGACCAGAGAGGTGAGGGGAATTCTGGGGGGTCACATGACATCGCTCTCTTCTCTATTAATAAAGCACGCCCCTGACCAGAGAGGTGAGGGGAATTCTGGGAGATCACATGACATCGCTCTCATTGCTATTGATAAAGCACGCCCTGACCGGAGAGGTGAGGGGGATTCTGGGAGGTCACATGACATCGCTCTCATTGCTATTGATAAAGCACGCCCCTGACCAGAGAGGTGAGGGGAATTCTGGGAGATCACATGACATCGCTCTCATTGCTATTGATAAAGCACGCCCTGACCGGAGAGGTGAGGGGGATTCTGGGAGGTCACATGACATCGCTCTCATTGCTATTGATAAAGCACGCCCCTGACCAGAGAGGTGAGGGGGATTCTGGGAGGTCACATGACATCGCTCTCATTGCTATTGATAAAGCACGCCCCTGACCAGAGAGGTGAGGGGGATTCTGGGAGGTCACATGACATCGCTCTCATGGCTATTGATAAAGCACGCCCTGACCGGAGAGGTGAGGGGGATTCTGGGAGGTCACATGACATCGATCTCATGGCTGTTGATAAAGCACGCCCTGACCAGAGAGGTGAGGTCACCACTAATCTCTAATAATTGTCTGTTATTTAGGATTATGGACCAATAAACAGAAAGAAATCCAGCAATCATGTGACCTCCAGCAGCCATTGCCACGTGTCAGGAGAATGGAGGCGGAGCCAGATTTCCAGCATGGAGTCACCACCTCACTCCAAGGCGCTGGAAGTAAATAATGAGAAGATTCTAGAAGTCACCAAGAGGATCATCGAGCTTTTGACGGGCGAGGTGAGCGGTGCCGGGAATTCTGGGACATTATTCAGTATAAATGAGGGGGGCGTGTCTTGATGGTGATGATGTCATTGTGTGTGTCAGGTGCCTATAAGGTGTCAGGATGTCGCTGTCTATCTCTCCATGGAGGAGCGGGAATATCTGGAAGGACACAGCGACCTGTACAAGGTGGCCATGATGGAGGAGGAGCCGCCCCTCACACCCCGGGGTAGGAGGAGCCCTTCATTTCCTCCTCAGAACAGGATGGACTCTGTGGCCCCCATGACGTCTTGTGTCCTGCCTGCAGGGGGCGCTGATGTGGATGCCTCGCCGGGGGGATCTCCCCGCCCGCCTCATTCTCAGCAGATCAAAGCAGAGGACATCACTGAGACGCAAGTGGTAAGCCATGATTGGCCGCTCAGCCCTGGCCATTGATTGGATGGCTGCTCTGTATAGAGGTGACCTCAGGTTCTATTTGATGGGGCTCATGTTTCTCCAAACAGGAAGCGAGTCTGAACATTATTGTGGTGGATAATGTGCACAAACCTGCTGGCGGGGGTGAGGCCGCGTGTCTGCCCACTGTGAAAGAGGAGGAAGGCCCTGTCCATATTGCCTCAGGTGAGTGCAGGGCCTCATGGAGGAAGAGAGGAGAGAGGGATAGGAGGAAGAGAGGAGAGAGGGATAGGAGGAAGAGAGGAGAGTGCAGCAGAGAGATAGGACGAAGAGAGGGATAGGAGGAAGAGAGGAGAGTGCAGCAGAGAGATAGGAGGAAGAGAGGAGAGATGGATAGGAGGAAGAAAGGAGAGTGCAGCAGAGAGGAGGAAGAGAGGAGAGAGGGATAGGAGGAAGAGAGGAGAGAGGGATAGGAGGAAGAGAGGAGAGAGGGATAGGAGGAAGAGAGGAGAGTGCAGCAGAGAGATAGGAGGAAGAGAGGAGAGAGGGATAGGAGGAAGAGAAGAGAGAGAGATAGGAGGAAGAGAGGAGAGAGGGATAGGAGGAAGAGAGGAGAGAGGGATAGGAGGAAGAGAGGAGAGAGGGATAGGAGGAAGAGAGGAGAGAGGCATAGGAGGAAGAGAGAAGAGTGCAGCAGAGAGATAGGAGGAAGAGAGGATGGAAAGAGAGGAGAGTGCAGCAATGACATAGGAGGAAGAGAGGAAGGAAAGAGAGGAGAGTGCAGCAGAGAGATAGGAGGAACAGAGGAGAGTACAGCAGAGAGATAGGAAGAAGAGAGGATGGAAAGAGAGGAGAGTGCAGCAGAGAGCAGGAGAGGGAGGGATGAAGAGAGAGGAGGTAGCAGGAGAGGGAGGGATGAAGAGAGTTAGCAGGGGAGTGAGGGATAAAGAGAGAGGAGTTAGCAGGGGAGCGAGGGATGGAGATAGGAGGTAAGAGAGAGAGGGATGAGAGAGGAGGTAACGGTAGGGAAGGACAGTACAGATGTAGCAGGAGAGGGAGGGATGGGAGAGGAGGTAGCGGCACGGTTGGACAGTACGGATGTAGCAGGAGAGGGAGGGATATAAAGATATTATGTAGCAGAACAGAAAGGGGAAGCATGAGAGGGGGAGATGGAGAGAGAGTATTTTGCAGGAGGGGGAGGTTTTGGAGAGTGGGAGAGGGAGGGATGTGGAAAGGAGCTAGCAGGAGAGGGAGAGATAGCGAGACAAGGTGCAGTAGGAGAGGGAGGGATGGAGAGGAGATAACAAGAGAGAGAGAATGTAGCAGGAGAGGGAGGGATGAAGAGAGAGGCGGTAGCAAGAAAAAGAGAATGTGGCAGGAGAGGGAGGGATGAGAGAGGAGGTAGCGGTAGGGATGGACAGTTCAGATGTAGCAGGAGAGCAAGGGATGAGAGCTGAGGTAGCGTTAGAGGTAGGGGTGGATAGTACGGAGGTAGCAGGAGAGGGAGAGATAGAGAGAGGATTTCTCAGTTGAGAGAGGGAAAGGTTGGAGCGGGAGAGGGGGGGGATGTTGAAAGGAGCTAGCAGGAGAGGGAGGGATAGCAAGAGAAGGTGCAGCAGAAGAGGGAGGGATGAAGAGAGAGGAGGTAGATGGAGGAATGGACAGTAAGCATGTAGCAAGAGAGAGAGGATGGATTTGGAGCAGGAGAGGGAGGGTTAAAGAGATATTATAGAGCAGAAGAGAAGGGGGGGAGGGAGCAGGAGAAGGATGGTTTGGGGAGACTTCCAAGATGGCGCTGCCCTCTGGAAGACGCCAGGGGAGTTTTTATTAACTCAAAGCTTTAGAGAGCTTACATTTGGGAAGGGAGGTAAGAGAAGTAGAGCTTCAGGTCCTCTCATTTGTCATTTCAGATCATGAGGTGACCTATTACCTCTCCCAGAATTCCCTGGAGCTTCCCAGTCATGACACCCTCCCCCAAGAAGAGCATGCGGTCTCCTTGGAAGCAGCTGGGGGGCGCAAGCAGATCTTCTGCCCGGACTGTGGCAAGTGCTTCAGCCGCCTGTCGCACTACGTCATCCACGAGCGGATCCATTCGGGGGAGAAGCCCTATGCCTGCTCGGAATGCGGCAAAAGCTTCTCCTGCAACTCGTACCTGGCGAAGCACCAGCGCAGCCACACGGGGGAGCGCCCATACTGCTGCTCAGAGTGCGGCAAGCAATTCAACCAGAGCTCCAACCTCTTCAAGCACCAGAAGACCCACACGGGGCAGAAGCCCTTTGCGTGTGCGCTGTGCGGCAAGTCCTTCGTGCAGAAGTCCCACCTCGTCATCCACCAGATTGTGCACACCGGAGAGAAGCGCTTCCCTTGCTCCGAGTGTGGCAAGAGCTTCAGCAACAATGCCCGGCTGGTGGCCCACATCCGGGTGCACACGGGGGAGAAGCCCTTCGGCTGCCCGCTGTGTGACAAACGCTTTACCCAGAAGTCCCACCTGGCCAAACACAACATCGTCCACACCGGGGAGAAGCCCTTCACCTGCGACCAGTGCGGGAAGAGCTTCATCAGCAACAGCCACCTGGTCATCCACCAGCGCACCCACTCCGGGGAAAAGCCCTACTCCTGCTCGCTGTGCCACAAACGCTTCACTCAGAAGTCTGATCTGGTCCGACATGAGAAAACCCATGGGGGTGACCGGCCTTTCCCTTGCCCCACCTGCGGCAAGCGCTTCCTGTGCAAGGCCTACCTCGCCCAACATGAAAAGATCCATGTGGGCAAACCCAGGTGACAACTGGGGATGCCATGAGACTGTACATGGCCGTATCAGCTTCATTCCTGATCACGCTGTGCTCCCTGCTCAGTGCAGCAGTGTGGTGCCTTGTCCTGAGTGATAAACATAAAGCTCTGTCATACTCGCAGCAGAATGCAAAATACAGCTTGTCCTGTAATTGCTGGTCCTGCATATTTGCATATTGCCAATATCTGCCATGCTTCCTGTTTGACGGTGCGGTCACTCTCTGCGCCTGGCTTCTACACTGATGTCTGTAGATGACTCCGGGCCTTCAGGTTACCAATAGAGGGACATGCGGGCACCTGTTGGTAACCAAGTAACCCAGAAAAGGCTTTCCCTGTGGAGTTCTGGCTCCCAAACTAGGTTATTTCTCTTGTTCTCCGGTCTGTGTTCAGCGCTGAGGTTATTTCTCTTGTTCCCCGGTCTGTATCTCATGCCTTCTCCTGGTCTGTGTTCAGCACCGAGGTTATTTCTCTTGTTCCCCGGTCTGTATCTCATGCCTTCTCATGGTCTGTGTTCAGCGCCGAGGTTATTTCTCTTGTTCCCCGGTCTGTATCCCATGCCTGCTCCTGGTCTGTGTTCAGCACTGAGGTTATTTCTCTTGTTCTCCGGTCTGTATCTCATGCCTTCTCCTGGTCTGTGTTCAGCACCGAGGTTATTTCTCTTGTTCCCCGGTCTGTATCTCATGCCTTCTCCTGGTCTGTGTTCAGCACTGAGGTTATTTCTCTTGTTCTCTGGTCTGTATCTCATGCCTTCTCCTGGTCTGTGTTCAGCACCGAGGTTATTTCTCTTGTTCCCCGGTCTGTATCTCATGCGTTCTCCTGGTCTGTGTTCAGCACTGAGGTTATTTCTCTTGTTCTCCGGTCTGTATCTCATGCCTTCTCCTGGTCTGTGTTCAGCACCGAGGTTATTTCTCTTGTTCCCCGGTCTGTATCTCATGCGTTCTCCTGGTCTGTGTTCAGCGCCGAGGTTATTTCTCTTGTTCCCCGGTCTGTATCTCATACCTGCTCCTGGTCTATGTTCAGCACGGAGGTGACAACTCTGGTTCGTGTCCAGTGTGAGGCCCTGCTTCTAGGTTGTGTTCAGTGCTGAAGCTGCGCTCCTGGTCTGTCTAGTGCCAAAGTTCTTTCTCCCTGTCTGTGTCCTGTACCAAGGTTCTGCTCCTGGTCTGTGTCCCATGCTGAGCCGTGCTCCTGGTCCTTATCAGTGCTGAGGCCCTGTTTTTGTATCCTGACCCGTGCTCGCACCAAGGCCATGCTCCTGGTTTGTATTCTGCTCCTAGTCAGGGTTTGTATAGAGACCCTGCTTTTAATTTGTATCCCATGCCAATACCCTGCTGTTGATCTTTGTCTAGTGTGGAGGCCCTTTTCTACCTCCAGTACCAATGCCCTGCTCTTGGTATATGTTCAATGCCAAAGCCCTGATTCTGATCTGTACTACATGCCAAGGCCCTTCTCTTGGTCCATGTCCAGTGTGGAGGCCCTTTTCTAAGTCCAATGCTATTGCCCTGCTCTTGGTCTAAGTCCAATGCCAAGGCCCTGCTCCTGGTCTGTACTCTATGCCAAGGCCCTGCTCTTGTTCCATGACCCACACCAAGGCCAGATTCCTGGTTTATACTCCACGCCAAGGCCTTGCCCTTGGTCCATGTCTAGTGCCAATGCCCTGCTCATGGTCCTTGTCCAATGCCAAGGCTCTGCTCCTGGTTTGTACTCTATGCCAAGGCCCTGCTCTTGTTCCATGTCCCACACCAAGGCCATGTTCCTGGTCTATACTCCATGCCAAGGTTCTGCTTTTGTTCCATGTCCCACATCAAGGCCAAGTTCCTGGTCTATACTCCATGCCAAGGTTCTGCTTTTGTTCCTTGTCCCACATCAAGGCCATGTTCCTGGTCTATACTCCATGCCAAGGTTCTGCTTTTGTTCCGTGTCCCACATCAAGGCCATGTCCCTGGTCTATACTCCATGCCAAGGTTCTGCTTTTGTTCCGTGTCCCACATCAAGGCCATGTTCCTGGTCTATACTCCATGCCAAGGGAAGGAAAAAAAATAATGGGGACTTGCACTATACCCTATTCAATCTGTAGGAGGTGCCACTCCCAAAGCTGCAAAAGAGCGCAGACCAGGAACAAAAAAAAAGAATGTAGGGAGGCACTCTCAACTCAACTAAATTGATCAAAAAATACATTTTTATTAATTACATATTTATAATCACTACATACAATACACTCAGCATATTAAAATTAATCCCTTAAAAACATATAAATGTGACAATAACACACAGGACAAACCAACATGAAGGTGTGTAGGCGATGGGGAGAGTCTCACCACACTATTTGATATCAAATGCCTAGATATATGTGCTAAAATCATTCAACAAAGTGTTCCAACAGTGCAACTAAACATGTGCAAATCCTGTCTATGATCCGGATCACTACAAATTCTAGTGCAAGTGCTACTAGTCAAACAATCAATTAAAAATTAATATTCCCAACCATAACAACTCAACTCATAAACATATCAATCTACTATATTCACCAATGAAAATATAATCACCTGTATATGTTATTTAGGCATCCCAAAGGGGAACCACTGATATATATCACAATACCAATCAGAAAATATCACAAAAAACCATCACCAGAAATAAAGCCAAGGTATCATGAAAATAACATGTATGAAGTCTCCCCACCGCCTACCACACCAGGAGCCACGCATTCCGTGGGCAAATCACCCACCCATCAGGCTATACTCCATGCCAAGGCCCTGTCCTTGGTTCATGTCCAGTGCCGATGCACTGCTCATGGTCCTTGTCCAATGCTGGTGTGCTTCTTAGGATTTTTTGTCCAAGGCCCTACTCCATTTCTAGGGCTAAGGTTCTGCTTTGTGTCAAGGGCCGAGCCCATGCTCCCGATCCGTGGCTCAGACCCAGGTTTGTATAGGACGGGTGGTCACTGCACCTCTGCCAGCCAAGCTGCATTTGCACATATGCCTTCAAATTTCATGGCAGTATGGGAAGTGGACCTTTGTTGATTGGCAAAGTGATGCCTTCTCTCTGATGAGTTACATTTTCTGCTTCTCTGCATGCCAAGACCTTGCTCTTGATTTTTGTGCTGCCTGGAGGCTCTTTTCCGCATCCAGTAAAATGCCCTTCTCTTGGTTCATGTTGAATGCCAAAGGCCCTTCTAGTCTGTCCTCTATGCCAAAGTCCTGTTCTTGGTCCTTGTCTCATACTAAGCCCATGTTCCTGGTCTGTCCTCCATGCCAAGGCTCTAGAAAACTTACACATGTCCTCTACAGGAGGCATATCATATTTTGAAAAAAAAAATATCTGGCTCAGTAATTGGTCTGTTCTACCTAACAAGCACACTCTTTGGAATGTTTGTTACGCCTGGAGGCAGGACACTCAAAGGCGTTGTCCAGCTTCCCGGCGCCATCTTCACAGTAATTGTATTAGTAGCAGCATATTCTATTATCTTCATAATCCTAAGCATTAATGTCAAGCAAAAGAGAAATAGCAGTGAAGTGGCCTGACGGTTTATTTCACCTTTATTAACCACTAACCATACAATACAGAGAGACAGATAAGATGGAGTGGAACAAATGGAGATCGGGAATGTTCACCATCATATGTTTAATTTATCATTGACCTATGATCTATGACCTCCATCCATCACAGTACCAATGCCCTGCTCCTACTCAGTACTCCATGCCAAGATCGTACTCTTGATCCATGTTCAGTGTGGAGGTCTTTTTACATGGACTACCAAACATGTGTCTAACCCAACGTTTCAGTGAATCCAGTTGTGTATGGGATGGGTGGTCACTGCACCTCTTCCAATCAAAATGCATTGGCAGACATGGCTTCAAATTTCATGGCAGTATGGGAATTGGACCTTTTGTTTTCTGCTTCATTGCATGGATGGATGTTGGCCTGTCAGGTGAGAAACATCAGAGAGCAAACCCCCCTGCAGCCATTGCTGGAAGAACACAAGCTGGTGGTGGCATACAAAGGTTTTCGTAGCTTTCCACACATCCACGTGGAAGCCACTCTCACCCGATAAATCCATCCTTGCAGATCACGTTTGTCTTCCCAGGGCAGATGGGATCTTCTAGCAAAACAATGCAACACGTTATATGGCTAGAAATGTCCAACATTGGTTGGAAGACCTTCAAGTACCTCTCCGACCCCCTAATTCCCCAAACTGGAACCAAACTGAGGTGGGATGATTGTGGAACCTCCTCCATACAGCAGTTGTGGGGTACTCTGCTGTCAGCCTGGCTCCAGATACCTGTGACAACCTACCAGCACCTTACTCCCAGCTCGGACTGTGCCGAAGATAGATTGTCCTGTTACTTTTCATGCACTAGTCATGTTTGTTTGCCTCCTGGACATGTTGTAGTCATGCACACCCCAGTGCTCTTCTTTCACTAGGCCAATCCGCGGCCAGGGTCCCAGGTAACCACTCTGTTTTGTCCTACTCATGAGTTGTAGCCACATGTCCAGTGCATGCTGGAATTTCTGCTCAGTAGTGGAGCACAGCAGTCCATGAATAGGGGTCTAGCCTCCTCTTCAGAGAGCAGCACGCAGCCAGTTTAGGGACGTCAGAGAGCTTATCAGCGTTCGCTAAGTATTGTATGTAAAATGACTCAGGCCCCTTCCTCAACACAAATGCCTTTACCTCAAGCATGTCACACATAAGAATGTACAACCGTTTCTTAAGATTTGTAATCTCTTCCTTTATTGGAGTTGTGCCCATGAATTCAGTTCTGCTTCAGATGACAGCGGCACCATCTGTTTTTTCACAGCGGCCCCCCAAAAGCAAGTAGGAGTGTGGTGTTCCAACATTTTATTTTACACCTGAGACTGTTACTTATTTCTTTGTACCACCCTGTATATATAAATATAATCCTAATGCAATAAAAACAATATAATGCCCTATTTTCTGTGTACAAACTTTATTCACAGTGATTAAGGAAAGCTAAAGGGAGACTAAGCAGGGGAGGAGGAAAGGAGCAGCAGGAGAGTAATAAAGAAGGCGGCAGGGGAAGCACAGGGCGGGAGATGGGCGAGGAGAAGGGATAGAGACAACTGAGAAAATTTAAGAGAAATATTAAAGAGGACCAAACCCCACCCTGGAGTCTATGAGACTCTAGGGCAGGCATACTGTGTGAAACCCCTCAGGTCGCCTGAAAACTCACCTGAAACCGTGGGCAGACCCCTTTTGCTCTGTAAGGGATATTTTTTCTGGTGTCGTTTGGTCTTCCAAAAAGGGAGTGAAATATACGCGTAACGAAGGACACAGCCATAACAGTATGTGCTCGATGTAACACGGGAAATCGATCTCTGCCGCTCCGCCCAGTAACACTTTGTTTTTATATCGAAGTACAAAAACAGCACACATCATCTATTGGACATCAACATATAAGGAAAAATCTAATTACTGGCTCAATTATTGGTCATCACAGCCACAGATCATATTCTTAAGAATTGTAGGGACGCCTGGGGGGCCGGGCATAATAAGGTGTTGTCTAGCCTCCCCAGCGCCATCTTGTTCACAGTAATATGTTAATAGCAGTGCGCTTCATTAACTTTATTGCTCTAATTCAGTACAAGCAAAGGAAAGAATCAGCGCAGAGATAAGGGGCTTACTGAGGGTTTATTTCACCTTTATTAGCCACTAAAGCATACAATGCAGAGATAGGAATCTATTCTAATGGAGAGGGAATGTTTATATATATATATATATATATATATGTAATATATATATATATATATATATATATATATATATATATATATATTCCAAGTATGTCACACACCCCGCTTCCAATATTCATGACATGTGTGTTATGGCCATTAGAGGGCGAACTTTGCAGAGATGACAGGAAAAAAAGGAGCCCCTCCCAGTCCATAAATACCTGGGACCTCCCACACATTCCCCAGTAATCATCTCTGCAGACGGCGAGCAAGTCAGAAGATGGCTGTCTCCTCCTTGCAGGTAAGCCGGGTTTACACCCGGCCATTTTATTTCCCTATTTCTGCTCGGACCTTGTTTTTATTAAGCCCCTATGCCTCCCAGCCCTGGCTGTTGGTCCGGGTGAAGGTAGGATACACCTTAGTGGTGTCATAACCTGGAGCCATGCTCCTCCGTGAGACCCCCTCCAAGGGGTAGGCGGATACCAAGTTCGGGATCCTGGTTTGGGATGCCCTGCCCGTCATTTTCCCTGCGCTGCATTAGGTGGCTTGGGACTTCCCCCACCCGTTGCTCCCTGTCCCTGGATCATGGGGGGGGGCATGTCCCTCCAATTTTTTACCTCAGACTTTGCCTGGCCAATTAGCTGTCAGTGTGGTATGAGTGTATGTGTGTAAGTGTGTGGCTGTTTGCTTCACTTGTTTGCTGGGCCGCGTCTGTTAGATGGCGGCCCGGATCACGGTCCGGCTCCGCAACCTTGTGGGAGCACGGCCATGTTTTTTGCTTCTCTGTTAGTCAGGAGAGGGGCCGGGCGCTCGACGCTCTGATGCGGCCCGCCCCCATCTCTTTTGGCACCCACGGAGGTTCCCAGCAATGGCTGGGAACCGGGGTTACTCTTCCCAGCAGGAGGGGGCGAGGCCACGTGCGGTGCGTGATCCGCGCTGGCCCGCCCTCCTTCTCTTCCCCTGGCCTGGCTGATGCTGCTGCTGCTGGGTGTCCGGTCGCCATCTTGCATCCTAACTGTGAGTGCCCTGCGGGGCTCGTTCTATTATCTGCCTTTTTTGTTATGCATAATCGTATTTCTATTGGGGTGCCTTGTATGCTGCGTTATCCTTGACATATACTTTAAGGTTATACAGATATATTGTATGACTGTAATTTCTGTAATGACTTCATGCTTATGGTACCCTTTTTTATTATGTCTTCCAGGGGGATTACATTCCTTGATAGTTAAAAGGGGGTTCTCCCGGTCCTTAGGCCCCTCACTCAAATAGGGGCTTTACAAATCCTCCCACTAACGGACGTTAAGGGGCATCCCGGGTAGCTTACTGGCGTAATTCCCTCTGGTCATTGCGACTACCATAAAAAATCACCATATGGAGGCTTCCCAGGATACCGGGCTCGGGCTCCCTTCGGGGCAACCCCAGTAGTGTGTGGTTTGTGGGGCATCCCTTGCAGGGGATAATGTGTTAATTTGTATTCCATGTGCACAGCAGGCCATTACGCGGCAGTCGGGGTCCCAGGCGTCTGGGTCCATGCCGCCGGCCTCATCACCTACCCCACCCCGCCTTATCCGTACCCCAAGTGACACTGTCATTAGCGGGGAGTCGCAAGCTGATGTTTGTGCTAGGCTGGCCAACATCGAAAAGTTGATTTCTAGCTCTGCGGCCAGAAAGGCCCCAGCTAAGAGAAGGCATCTGTCGTCGGCCGCGCCGGTACTGGATTTTGATGACTATGATTCCCTTGACTGGTCTGAGTATTCCCCACTTGAGGAGGGGGAATTGTTTGAGGAATCTGATGCTGAGGATCAGCAGTTTTTTGATACTGATACTGGGCAGGCGCTGGGGGATGCCGTGGATACCCCTAAGATCCTGGCTCATCTATTTGAGGTACTTGATATTTCTCCGCCAGCGGAGACCCCCCCGCAGAAGGGGGAATTTTTTGGGACATCTAAGCCCCGCTTGGAGTTCCCAAATCAGAATCATTTTGATTGCATGATTCTTTAGGAATGGGAGAGGCCTAGCCGGCTCCCCGGTGTTCCTCAGGGATGGGATAGGAAGTATCCCTTCCCGGTGGACGCGGTGAAGCGCTGGTCGTCCCCTCCCGAAGTCGATGCGCCCGTTCTGGGATTGTCCAACACCTCCGTTGTACATTCTCCAGACGCCGCCACGCTTAAAGATGGTGAGGACAAACGCTTTGATCAGATGGCATGCCATGCCTTTGCCAGTGTGGGTTCAGCCTTGCGGCCTGTTTGTGCCTCGGCGCTCGCGACTGTGGCTACCAGGTCTGTGGTTAGGGACCTGTTGATTGGTTCCCAGCTTAACCCGGCCAGTGATGAATTCACAGCCCTTAAGCGGTGTAAATTATTTGTGACCTTTGTTTTATCTGCTATGGATGACACGATTATTATGTGTAGTAGAACCTCGGCATTGCTGGTGGCTATTCGCGATCGGTCTGGCTACGCCAGTGGGCGGCTGACATTGCGGCTAAGAAATCACGGAGCTACCCGTCCTGGGTATGAGGCTGTTCGGAGATAAATTGGATTCAGTGGCGAAAGGTGGAAAGTTACCTCAGCGTAAGAAGCAGCGTTGCCCCTTTCGGAGGGCAGGCTCCTTCAATCCTTCCTTTCGTGGTGCCAGAGCAGGCAGAGGCTTTGCCTACTCTAATTTCAGAGGTGATTCCTGGAACAGAGGCAGAGGATGCGTACGTCCAGGCCTTAACTGGGGTTCCAAGCCCAAGCCTGCTGCCAAGACAGCTCAGCAATGAGGGGACGCCCTCACCCTTGCGGGTGGGGGGACGGCTGCGGCACTTCTTCCTGGTCTGGGCCCAGGAGGTCACAGACAAATGAATCTTGGAAGTGGTCTCTTCTGGGTACAAACTGGAGTTCGAGTACCGGCCTCCGCCCAGATTCCTAAGGTCTCGGGTCCCCTCTGATCCCCGGGCTGCGCAGGGGCTCCTGTTGGCTGTAAAGAATCTTCTGATCATGGATGTCATATGCCCAGTGCCTTTCTCAGAGAGAGGCCGGGGCTACTATTCCAACCTCTTCACGGTTCCCAAGAAGGATGGATCCATAAGACCCATTCTCGATTTGAAGCTTCTCAACAGGTTCATTAGAACCAAGAAGTTCCGCATGGAGACTCTGCGCTCAGCCATCAATTCCCTTCGTCAGGGGGATTTCATGACATCCATAGACATCAAGGATGCTTACCTTCATGTACCAATCTTCCCAGCACACCAGAGATTTCTCAGGTTTGTGGTGGGAGATCAGCACTTTCAGTTTGTGGTCCTCCCTTTCGAGTTGACTTCGGCACCAAGGGTGTTCACCAAGGTGCTGGTGGGCATAATGGCCCTTCTCAGAGCCCAGGGCATTCACATTGTTCCGTATTTGGATGACCTCCTCATTACGGCATCCTCTCTCAGTCAGGCGGAGCTGGACACCAGGTATGGTGGTGGCGATGCTGGAGAGGTTCGGCTGGGTGATCAACCATCCCAAGTCTTCTCTCTCCACCTCAAGGGAGATCTCGTTTCTGGGCATGAATCTGGATACCATTCGGACCAGGGTTTTCCTTCCTCAGTCCAAGGTGCAGATGGTTCAGGTTCTGATACGTCTTCTCCTGACCAAACCTCGTCCTTCTATCCGGCTAGGGATGAGACTGGCGGGATTGATGGTGGCTTCCTTCGAGGCAGCAAATCTAACAAATCTTGGTTGCGGTCGCACTCCTACCCGTATGTTCAAAGGGGGTGCACGGTTAGCGGCGACGCCGCAGATCAAAGTAAGCAAAGAAACCAGCACTCCAGAATAGTAGTAGAAATCCAATAGAAGTGTATTCATGCGTAATGCACATAATCCAAATGAGGAGCAATCAATCCAACGTTTCGGGGGTTGCTGCAGGCCCCCTTCATCAGGGAAAACTAACAACAAGTGGTACACAGCAAAGGAAACATAAAAAAGCTTTCCTTTGCTCAGTTCCACATGAGGTCGCTCCAGCTCCATCTATTGTTGGCCTGGGACAGCTGTCCGCAGTCATTGGATCAGTCATTCATGATGTCTCCCCGGGTTCGGCAGTCCCTTCAGTGGTGGCTGGAACCAAGCAATCTAATGAGGGGCAGATCCTTTCTGACCCCTTGTTGGGAGATGGTTGCCATGGGCTGGGGAGGTTTTTGGAAGACACATCAGTTCAACAGTTCAAGGAGCTGTGGGGTCCTCAGGAGGCTCACACCCCCATCAATGTCTTGGAGCTGAGAGCTATTCAGTTGGTTCTGTCATGCTTGACGCATCACCTACGCGGCTTACCGGTTCAGGTTCGATCAGACAATCGAACTGCGGTAGCTTACATCAATCACCAAGGAGCAGCAGGAGTGTCTGTTCTGACTGTCTTCTTTCAAAGGTCTTTTGCTCTGCATCCTCTGGCTAAGACTTTTTTCCAGGGGGTTACTCATGTGCAGTCTCCTAGAAAGCCTTTGTTGCCCGTTTGGGAATTGAATTGGTTCTGTCGGCCCTCCAGGGGCCTCCTTTTGAGCCGGTGCAGGATGTTGCACTTTCTATGCTCACTCAAAAAGTTGCCTTTTTGGTGGCTATTATCTCTGTTCGGCGTGTCTCTGAGTTGGCGGCTCTGTCCATTCAGGCCCCTTACTTTGAGAGACACCGGGACAAGGTGGTATTTCGCTTTAAGCCAGATTTCCTTCCTAAGGTGGTTTCTGCCTTCCACCTCAATCAGGATGTAGTTCTCCCTTCCTTGTGTCCTAAGCCTAGCAATGACAAGGAGAGGGTTTTGCACTCTTTGGATGTGGTTCATTGTGTGAAGTACTATTTGGGGCCTATACTGCCAAGGGGAAGGTTCCCCCTTTTCAGATCATTGCTCATTCGACTCATGCTGTTGGGGTTTCTTGGGCTTTTCAGCACCAGGCTTCTGTTGAACAAGTTTGTAAGGCTGCTACAAGTTTTATAAGGTTGATGTGCGGGCCTCAGCGGATGCTGTTTTTGGCCGCAAGTTTCTGCAAGCTGCAGTGGTTTAAAATTTGTGCATTTTTTTGCTGTACTTGGATCCCCACCCATGATGGACACTGCTATTGGATGTCCCACATGTCATGAATATTGGAAGCGGGGTGTGTGACATACTTGGAATAATACCATTTTGTGATTACTCACCTGTAAAATGGGTATTATAAGTATGTCACACACCCCGCTTCATCCCGCCCTTATTGGTATTTTGGATCTTTTATATGGTGAACCTTTTAGTGTTATGATTGTTTATATTTGGCTCTTCCTGGTCCCCTTACTGCTTTCCTATACTGGGGAATGTGTGGGAGGTCCCAGGTATTTATGGACTGGGGGGGGGGGGGCTTCCTTTTTTTCCTGTCATCTCTGTAAAGTTCGCCCTCTACTGGCCATAACCCACATGTCATGAATATTGGAAGCGGGGTGTGTGACATACTTATAATACCCATTTTACAGGTGAGTAATCACAAAAGAGTATTTTTATAGATTCTGACCTCCATCCATCGCACACCCTCGTTCCCGGTCCAACGGGCGCAGCGCATGCGCAAGCAGCAGCTGCATCCCCACTATCCCTCTAGCAGGGAGCATGCCCACGCCAGGCATTTGTGAATGGCCAGCGCAGGCACGCTCCCTGTTAGAGGGTAGCGGAGGATGCGTCCATCAACGTGCATTAGACGAGGTCCTGGATGAAGGGGCTCGAGCAGATCCGAGCGCGCTGTTTGGATGAGCGGGCGTGCATGTGTCGTAGGACCGGGAAGAGGTTTATTCGGGTGACCTGGGGATTTTCCCACAGCGGGACATCCCCGATCGGAGTGCCCCGGGGGCAAGGACCAAAGTCAAAATCCTGCATTGGTCCATTTTAAGAGCACAGTTCCCATAGGGAGGAGAGTGATAGAGGGGCCAGGGTCAAGTGGGAGTGTGAGAGCAGGGGATGGAGAAAGATGCAGAAGAAATCATGGGCTTCATGAGTATGAGGTAGATAAAGCGAGTGATGGGTAATAGTGGGGATAGCGAGAGCAGAGAATAGTCAGGAGGGGGATAGAAAAAATGGTAGGAGGGATGATAGTGAGGACAGAGAATAGGTGGGAGCAGGAATAGAGAAAGTGGGGGATGGGTAGGAGGAGGGGTAGAGAAAGTGGGGAATGGATAGGAGGGGGATAGAGAAAGTGGGGAATGGGTAGGAGGGGGGATGGAGAAAGTGGGGAATGGGTAGGAGGGGGGATGGAGAAAGTGGGGAATGGGTAGGAGGGGGGGAATAGAGAAAGTGGGGGATGGGTAGGAGGGGGAATAAATAAAGTGGGGGATGGGTAGGAGGAGGGATAGAGAAAGTGGGGGATGGGTAGGAGGGGGATAGAGAAAGTGGGGAATGGGTAGGAGGGGGGATAGAGAAAATGGGGGATGGGTAGGAGGGGGGATAGAGAAAGTGGGGGATGGATAGGAGGGGGGATAGAGAAAGTGCGGGGTGGGTAGGAGGGGGGATAAAGAAATTGCGGGGTGGGTAGGAGGGGGTTAGAGAAAGTGGGGGATGGGTAGGAGGGGGGATAGAGAAAGTGGGGAATGGGTAGGAGGGGGGATAGAGAAAGGAATAGGAGGGGGATAGAGAAAGTGGGGAATGGGTAGGAGGGGGGATAGAGAAAGGAATAGGAGGGGGGATGGAGAAAGTGGGGAATGGGTAGGAGGGGGGATAGAGAAAGTGGAGAATGGATAGGAGGGGGGTGGAGAAAGTGGGGAATGGGTAGGAGGGGGGATGGAGAAAGTGGAGAATGGGTAGGAGGGGAATAGAGAAAGTGGGGAATGGGTAGGAGGGGGGATAGAGAAAATGGGGGATGGGTAGGAGGGGGGATAGAGAAAATGGGGGATGGGCAGGAGGGCGGATAGAGAAAGTGGGGGATGGGTAGGAGGGGGGATAGAGAAAGTGGGGAATGGGTAGGAGGGGGGATAGAGAAAATGGGGGATGGGTAGGAGGGGGGATAGAGAAAGTGGGGGATGGGTAGGAGGAGGTATAGAGAAAGTGGGGAATGGGTAGGAGGGGGCATAGAGAAAGTGGGGGATTGGTAGGAGGGGGGATAGAGAAAGTGGGGGATTGGTAGGAGGGGGGTAGAGAAAGTGGGGGATTGGTAGGAGGGGGGTAGAGAAAGTGGGGGATGGGTAGGAGGGGGGGTAGAGAAAGTGGGGAAAATGGGTAGGAGGGGGGATAGAGAAAATGGGGGATGGGTAGGAGGGGGACTAGAGAAAGTGGGGGAATGGGTAGGAGGGGGGATAGAGAAAGTGGAGGATGGGTAGGAGGGGGGATAGAGAAAGTGGGGGATGGGTAGGAGGGGGGATAGAGAAAGTGGGGAATGGGTAGGAGGGGGATAGAGAAAGTGGAGAATGGGTAGGAGGGGGGATAGAGAAAGTGGGGGATGAGTAGGAGGGGGATAAAGTGGGGAGTGGGTAGGAGGGGGATAGATAAAGTGGGGAATGGGTAGGAGGGGGGATAGAGAAAGTGGGGGATGGGTAGGAGGGGGGATAGAGAAAGTGGGGAATGGGTAGGAGGGGGGGTAGAGAAAGTGGGGAATGGGTAGAAGGGGGGATAGAGAAAGTGGGGGATGGGTAGGAGGGGGGATAGGGAAAGTGGGGAATGGGTAGGAGGGGTGGAATGGGTAGGAGGGGGATAGATAAAGTGGGGAATGGGTAGGAGGGGGGATGGAGAAAGTGGGGGATTGGTAGGAGGGGGGATAGAGAAAGTAGGGGATGGGTAGGAGGGGGATAGATAAAGTGGGGAATGGGTAGGAGGGGGGATAGAGAAAGTGGGGGATGGGTAGGAGGGGGATAGATAAAGTGGGGAATGGGTAGGAGGGGGGATAGAGAAAGTGGGGGATGGGTAGGAGGGGGATAGAGAAAGTGGGGAATGGGTAGGAGGGGGGATAGAGAAAATGGGGGATGGGTAGGAGGGGGGATAGAGAAAATGGGGGATGGGTAGGAGGGCGGATAGAGAAAGCGGGGGATGGGTAGGAGGGGGGATAGAGAAAGTGGGGAATGGGTAGGAGGGGGGATAGAGAAAGTGGGGGAATGGGTAGGAGGGGGGATAGAGAAAATGGGGGATGGGTAGGAGGGGGGATAGAGAAAATGGGGGATGGGTAGGAGGGCGGATAGAGAAAGCGGGGGATGGGTAGGAGGGGGGATAGAGAAAGTGGGGAATGGGTAGGAGGGGGGATAGAGAAAGTGGGGAATGGGTAGAAGGGGGGATAGAGAAAGTGGGGGATGGGTAGGAGGGGGGATAGGGAAAGTGGGGAATGGGTAGGAGGGGGGATAGAGAAAGTGGGGGATTGGTAGGAGGGGGGATAGAGAAAGTGGGGGATGGGTAGGAGGGGGATAGAGAAAGTGGGGAATGGGTAGGAGGGGGGGTAGAGAAAGTGGGGAAAATTGGTAGGAGGGGGGGTAGAGAAAATGGGTGATGGGTAGGAGGGGGACTAGAGAAAGTGGGGGATGGGTAGAAGGGGGGATAGATAAAGTGGGGAAAATGGGTAGGAGGGGGGATAGAGAAAGTGGAGGATGGGTAGGAGGGGGGATAGCTAAAGTGGGGGATGGGTAGGAGGGGGATAGAGAAAGTGGGGAATGGGTAGGAGGGGGATAGATAAAGTGGGGGATGGGTAGGAGGGGGGTAGAGAAAGTGGGGGATGGGTAGGAGGGGGGATAGAGAAAGTGGGGGATGGGTAGGAGGGGGATAGAGAAAGTGGGGAATGGGTAGGAGGGGGGATAGAGAAAATGGGGGATTGGTAGGAGGGGGGATAAAGAAAGTGGGGGATAGAGAAAGTGGGGGATTGGTAGGAGGGGGATAGAGAAAGTGGGGAATGGGTAGGAGGGGGGATAGAGAAAATGGGGGATTGGTAGGAGGGGGGATAGAGAAAGTGGGGGATGGGTAGGAGGGGGGATAAAGAAAGTGCGGGGTGGGTAGAAGGGGGTAATGTTACCTGGAAACTCCAGAGTGTAACTGGGATTCTACATGCCGTTTAGTTAGCCTAGAAGAATCATGCACATACCAGCCCCCCCCCCCCCCCGATAAATGCAAATACATGCGGTGTGTGTGTTACAAAGCAGAACTACATGCCCCAGCAGTGCCAGCCCTCGGGAGCCGAGCCCGGAACCCGTTCTCACCGGCCAGGCGGCCATCATGTCGGAGCCCACGCTAGAGACCAAGCATCGTTCAACTCTCCCTCCAGCGGCGGCGCTCTCCGCAGCCTGACAGTCCAGGGGCGGATCCTGCAGCCAATGAGCGGTCGGGGGGCGGAGTCGGCAGTGTTTCCGCTGGCAGGGCTCCGCTGGGAAAATCGCTGGCCGGTAGCAGGTATGTGTGTCCGCCCCTCCGCGCACCCTACCCTGCATGCAGCACTGCTGTCAGCCATAGAGAGCTGCGCGTCCCATTAGTAACACAGCATGGTACAGGCCCTGCACTATGGAGAGCTGCTATATGTGTCATGTGACCCTGCTATATGTAACACATGACAGCTACAGGGCATAGAGGGGATCATGTATGGGGTGTCATCGGGGTGCAGCAAAACCTTCTTTAACTCATTCCCTCCACATTTCTCTTTCCCACATTCCCTCCATCTTTCTCTCTATTCCACATTCCCTCCATCTTTCTCTCTATTCCACATTCCCTCCATCTTTCTCTCTATTCCACATTCCTTCCATCTTTCTCACCCATCCGAGGTAGTGTCCTCCGGTTACAAGATAGAGTTTGCAGCCTGGCCGCCCCCAAGATTCATCAGATCCCGGATGGCTCAAAACCCCCTGTCAGCTCAGGGTCTGTGCCTTGCTGTCCAAAACCTTCTGGAGTTGGGGGTCATCTGCCAGGTGCCTTTGAGGGAAAGGGGCAAAGGCTACTATTCCAATCTTTTCACGGTTCCCAAAAAGGACGGGTCCATCAGACCCATCCTGGGCTAAAGCTTCTCAACAAATTTGTCAGATTCAAACACTTTCGCATTCGAGACTCTGCGCTCAGCTGTCAATTCACTATGCCCAGGGGACTTCATAACATCTGTAGACATCAAGGACGCTTACCTTCATGTACCAATCTTTCCAGGTCATCAGAGATTCCTCAGGTTCGCTCTGGAGGATCATCACTACCAATTTGTGGCCTTGCCTTTTGGTATCCCCTCGGCTCCCAGGGTATTCACCAAGGTGCTGGCGGGTGTAATGGCTCTGCTGAGATCTCAGGGCATTCGCATCCTTCCTTATTTGAACGACATTCTCATCACGTCTCAGTCCCTCCAGCAGGCCGAGCTGGATACCCAGCTGGTGGTGTCCACACTGGAGTCCTTCGACAGGGTGATCAACCACCCCAAGTCTTTCCTGTCTCCGTCAATGGTGAGGTCCTTTCTGGGCATGACTCTGGATACATCTCAGGTCAAGATTTTTTCCCCTCAGCAGAAGGTGTAGAGTCTTCAAGCCCAAGCCAGGCTTCTTATGTCTTGCCCTCATCCCTCCATCCGGCAGGGGATGCAGCTGGTGGGCCTGATGGTGTCTTGCTTCGAGGCGGTTCCATATGCTCAGTTTCATATGAGGCCTCTTCAACTTCTTGACGGTATGGGATTGGGACCCTCGGTCCCTGGATCAGGTGTTGGTTCTGTCCCCTCTGGCCAGATGGTCTCTCTCGTGGTGGCTGGACTCAAGAAACCTGTTGGTGGGCACATCCTTTCTGGCCCCGTCACCACAGATGCCAGTCTGACAGGTTGGGGGGGTTCTGGAAATCCCTGAAATTCCAGGGTCAGTGGGGCCCTCAGGAGGCCCATGCCCCTATCAACATTCTGGAATTGAGGGCGATAAGGTTGGTTCTCGCCCAGTTGACTCCACACCTTCGGGGTCGGGCGGTTCAGGTCTGCTCGGACAACCAGACGGCGATTGCCTACATCAATCATCAGGGAGGGACCCGGAGCAAGAGGGCCCTCAAGGAAGTGTCCCTGATACTGTCTTGGGCGGAGGACAATGTTCCCTGCATCTCGGCTGTGTACATTCCGGGGTGGAGAATCTGGAGGCAGACTCTCTGAGCAGGGGGACTTCTCGTCTGGGAGAATGGTCCCTCAGCAGCAGGGTGTTTCGCTCCCTGTGCCACCGCTGGGGTCAGCCGGATGTGGATCTGTTTGCGTCCCGTCACAATCACAAGCTTCCAGTCTTTGTCTCTCTGTCCCAGGACCCTCTGGCATTGGCCATGGATGCACTAGCAATGTCTTGGAAGGGCTTTCAGCTTCTCTATGTGTTCCCTCCTTTTCCTCTGCTGGGCAGGGTGCTGCGCAAGGGGTACCCCCAGGAAGGGGTACCAACCATTCTGGTGGCCCCCTGTTGGCCAAGAAGGGTGTGGTTGGCAGACGTCGTGCAGTTGGCAGTAGATCAGTACGCCCTGCCCAAGGATCCAGACCTGCTCACTCAGGGGCAACTACGCCACCCCAATTTACAAACGCTGGCTTTAACGGCCTGGCTGCTGAAACCTCCATCTTGATGGAAAAGGGGCTGCCTGCCTCTGTTGTTAGTACTATGATTCAGGCTAGGAAGAAGTCCTCATCATCCATCTACTATAGGGTCTGGCATGCTTACATTGACTGGTGTGAGTCTAAGTCGCTTCCCTGTCGGGTGTTTTCTATCCCTAGGATTCTGGAATTTCTGCAACATGGTTTGGATTTGGGTCTTCAGCTTAGTACCCTCAAAGGTCATGCTTCTGATCTGGCCATTTTCTTCCAAAGATCCTTTGCTCACCATCATATGGTCAAGACTTTCTTCCAAGGGGCTTCTCATGTGCGTCCCCCACGAAAGCCTATGTTACCAGTCTGGGATTTGAACTTGGTCTTATTTGCCTTGCAGGGGTCTCCCTTTGAGCCTTTGCATGAGGCACCTTTGTCCATTTTGACGCTTAAGGTGGTCTTTTTGGTGGCTATCACTTCTGTTTCGGCGTGTCTCTGAGTTGGCGGCGTTTTCCATCAAACCCCCTTACTTTGAGAGACACCAGGACACAAGGTGGTGTTTCGTTTTAAGCCAGATTTTCTGCCTAAGGTTGTGTCTGCTTTTCATCTCAATCTGGACATTGTTTTGCCCTCTCTGTGTCCTAATCCTAGTAACCCTAACGGGTTTTACACTATCTGGATGTGGTCAGGACTCTGAAGTTCTATTTAGTGGCTACTGAATCTTTCAGGAAGACTGATGCTCTATTTGTGCTTCCATTTGGGCCTAGGAAGGGTCTGGCTCCAGCTAAGTCCACTATCAGCAAGTGGATTCGCCAGGCTGTGATTCAGGCCTATTCTGCTTAGGGGAAGGAGCCTCTCTTCAGCCTTACTGCTCATTCCACTCGTGCTATTGGTGCCTCTTGGGCTTTTCAGCACCAGGCTTCTGTTGAACAAGTTTGCAAGGCCGCTACTTGGTCTTCTGTTCATACCTTTTCTAAGTTTTACAAGGTTGATGTTAGGGCCTCAGCTGATGCTGCTTTTGGTCGCAAAGTTCTGCAGGTGGCAGTGGTTTAAACTGCCCGCTGTTACTTTTTGGGGATCCCACCCTACCTTACGGACACTGCTATTAGATGTCCCAAGAGTAAGGAATGTTCTGGAGCAGGACGTGCTGTATACTTAGAATAATACAATTCTGTGATTACTCACCTGTAGAATTGGTATTATAAGTATGCAGCACGTCCTGCTCCACCCCACCCTTGTTATCATTATTCTTAGTTACCCCTGTATGGTGATTGTTCATATGTTCATTTTGAATTCTTGTTAACTGCTTGTCAATACTGGGGAATTTGTGGGAGGTCCCTGTTTATATGGGGCCGGGACGAGCCACTAGCTGTTTTCTGCAGTCCAGCGCCATCTTGTGGATGTATTAGCCATGTGTAAGGAATATTCTGGAACAGGACGTGCTGTATACATATAATACCAATTCTACAGATGAGTAATCACAGAATTGTATTTTTTCACATGCCCTCCATCTTTTTCTTTATTCCACATTCTTTCCATCTTTCTCTCTATTCCACTTTCCCCCCATCCTTTTCTCTATTCCACATTCCCTCCACCTTTTTCTCTATTCCACATTCCCTCCATCTTTCTCTCTATTCCACATTCCCTTCATCTTTCTCTCTTTCCCACATTCCCTCCATCTTTCTCTCTATTCCACATTCCCTTCATCTTTCTCTCTTTCCCACATTCCCTCCATCTTTCTCTCTATTCCACATTCCCTCCATCTTTCTCTCTTTCCCATATTCCCTCCATCTTTCTCTCTTTTCCACATTCCCTCCATCTTTTTCTCTGTTCCACATTCCCTCCTTGTTTTTCTCTATTCTGCATTCCCTCCATCTTTCTCTCTTTTTCCCCTTGTTCTCTCCTTCCTCACATTTCCACACTCCATCTCCCCTTCACACTCTATAGCAGTGTGATATATAAGTTGTACACTGTAGATAATACAGGGATCCTAAAGCACTGAGATGTACAGTACAAGCTGCACACTGTAAACCAGGAATCTACAACTGTTTATATTATTAGAGCCACTTTTTGCAGTGAGAGATGATCAGGAGCCGCTTTAGACATTAAAGTGGACCAACACCCAGCCATAAGATTCCCGGGCCGATCAAATCCCTCCCTGCGGGGCATCCAAAATTGGGATACCCTGCTGTGTGATACCCACCAGGACGCCAGCTAACCTTACCTGATTCCCGGTCCAACGGTGCATGCCCGGGCCGCGCCCACATCTCGCGCTTCTCTCTAGCAGGGCGCGGCATTTGTGAATGGCCAGCGCGGGCACGCTCCCTGTTAGAGGGAAGCGCGAGATGCGGGCACCAGTGTACTCGGAGCCACTGAGCTTTGACGCTGCTTTGACGCGCATACCTCAGAGGCTCCAAGCACATTGATTGGACGAGCGTCCGCGCATGCGCAGTAGGAGCAGGGTGAGGTGCGTTGAATCCTGCGATCTGGGGGGTTTCACATAGCGGGGAAGTGGACCAAAACCCAGAATAGTCAAAATCCTGGGTGTTGGTCCACTTTAAAGACGAACTTCGGAGGCCCTGGATTCTTAAAAGACTCCAGGGCCATCCGAGTTCCACTGCTATTTGAGATGCCCTGCTTTGTAAAACCCCCCAGAAGCCCCGTTACACTCACCACGCCCCGGATCAGCATCTCCGTGCCGCTGCTGCATCCCGGCTCACCTCTAGCCGTGCACACACCCGCACCTTTCACATACCAGGCCTTTCTCAATAAGTGGCGTGGGCATGTCCCCGCTTGGCGGCTTAGCCGGCAGCAGAGCCGGCTGAAAGCGCTTAGCCAATCGGCGTGCTTGCTTTCAGCTTGAGCCTGCACCATGGGAGCGTCAGGAAGGTGAGTGTATCGGGTGACCTATAGAAATACACACAGCGGGGCATCCTGATTGGGGTGCCCCAGGGCAAGAACCAAAACCCAGCATAGTCACAATCTGCCAGCCACACGGCAAGGGTTGGCGAACCACATGTGGCTCCTGAGCTACAGGTTGGGGACTCCTGCTGTAGACTGTACAATGGATCATATCGCGGACAGATGTATATGCTGTACACTGTAGAAGGTACAGTGCACTCTAAAGAAGTCAGATGTAGTAGGTGTATATTATAGAAAATATAGGGGGCCTACAGCAGTTAGATGTATAAGCTGTACACTGTAGAAGTCAGATGTACATGGTGTATTTTATAGAGAATATAGGGGGCCTACGGCAGTTAGATGTATAAGCAGTACACTGTAGATAGCACGGGGTTCCTATAGCAGTCAGATGTATAAGCTGTACACTGTATATAGTACAGAGGATTATATAGCAGCCAAATGTATAAGCTGTACACTGTAGATAGTACAGAGGATTCTATAGCAGTAAAATGCATAAGCTGTATACTGTAGACAGTAAAGGGATACTGTAGCAGATAGTTGTATAAGCTGTACATTGTAGTTAGTATAGTGATTTTATAGCTGTCAGTTATATAAGCTTTACTTCAATACTTCAATACTTTATTGACCGCCAAGTAAGTACAGGGTACATACAAGGAATGCTTTTTGGCAAGGAGATACACCATGAGAGCTATAAACTATTACATACATACCTTAGAAGTAACAGAGGATTACGGTACAGTACAGGTTTAATTCCTAAAGACTAACAGAATTATTAGCAATGCAGAGCAGGATAGAGTTAAGTGCCTCACACACTGGATTTATTAAGAACCATAACGGCCAGAGGAAAAAAAACAGTTTTTGTGTCTGGAGGTCTTGGTTGAATGAGGCATGAATCTGCGTCCAGAGGGTAGGAGCCTGAAGAAGGAATGTCCTGGGTGCGTCAAGTCTCCAGATATTTTCTTAGCCCTAGAGGAGATTCTGCTCATGAATTGCTCCTTTAGAGAAGGTAAGGGAGATCCAATTATCCTCTCTGCAGTCCTGGTTATCCTTGTCAGCCTTTGCTTGTCTTTGGCTGTGGCCCCGCAGTACCAGACTGTAAATGAAGTGGTCAGGATTGATCCTATGGCAGCATTGTAGAAGGCTTTTAATATCTTTTTAGGCATACCGTATCTTGTCAGCTGTCTTAGGAAGTATAGCCTCTGTTGGGCCTTCTTTAAGATGACGGTAGCTTGCTTGCCCCACTTCAAGTCCTGCGTGATCTGAGTACCAAGAAATTTTGCACTGGCTACAATTTTGACAGCCTCCTCACCGATCAAAATAGGATGGTGTGATTGGTGGGATCGCCTAAAGTCAATTATAAGTTCCACTGTTTTCTGGGTATTCAGGATCAGGTTGTTTGCTTTGCTCCATGATTCAAGGGTTTCTACTTGTGCCCTATAGTTAGACTCATCGTTATCACTGATGAGGCCTACTAAGGTGGTGTCATCAGCGTATTTAATGATCTTGACCGATGGATCTGAGGAGATGAAGTCATTGGTGTAAAGTGAGAAGAGGAGACAGAACACATCCCTGTGGTGCACCCATGTTTGTGATCCTGGACGTGGATACAAAGGGACCCAGTTTGACTCTCTGGGACCTACCAGTCAGAAAGCTAAAAATCCAATCCGATAAGTTTAGTGGGATGCCCAAAGAGAGCAACTTCCCATGGAGTATTTGGGGGTCAGTGGTGTTGAATGCTGATGAGAAGTCCACAAAAAGCATTCTGGCATATGACTTGGGTCGATCAACGTGATCTAATGTGAACTTGATCGCCAGATTGACCGCATCCTCTGCAGATCTGTTTGCTTTGTATGCAAACTGTAATGGATCCCAAAGAGAACCTGTAAGCTCCTTGAGGAATGACATGACCAATCGTTCGAATATCTTCATGACCACTGGGGTCAGAGCAATGGGTCTGAAGTCATTCAGGACCGAAGCGGATGACGATTTTGGGACAGGAATAATATGTGAGCTCTTCAGACAGTCGGGGACTATTCCACCATCTAGTGAACTCCTAAAGATGTCAGTTAGGACTGGAGCAATCTGTTCTACGCATACCTTGAGGCATGTTGTTGAAATGCCATCAGGACCAGATGCCTTCCTGGAGTTGAGGGACATCAGAAGCTTCTTGACATCTGACACTTCAAAGTCCAGTTTGGACGGACTGTCTGGGCGGGGTGTGCTGCCTGCACATGGAAGAGGATTAGCAGGGTAAGTAACACCTTCAGACTTCTCTGTTTCGAATCGGCTGTAGAAGTTATTTAGTTCCTCAGCAAGTTCGGAGTAATGGAAGGGGAGGAGCCCTTGACGTTGGTAATCTGTCTTAAGCCATTCCAGCTCTGGAATTGGCAGAAGAAAATTTCTCCTCCAGCCTAGTTGAGTCTGACCTTTTAGCAGCTTTGATCTCTTTTTTACCCTGTAGATAGTACAGGGATCCTATAGCAGTCAGATGTAAAGCTGTAGACAGTAAGGGCATTCTATAGCAGTTAGTTGTATAAGCTGTACACTGTAGATATGTAGATAGTACAGGGATTCTGTAGCAGTCAGATGTGTCAAATTGTACACTGTTGATAGCACAGTGATCCTATAGCAGTCAGATATATAAGCTGTATACTCTAGACAGCACAGGGATCCTACAGCAGTCAGATGTATAAGCTGTACACTCTAGACAGCATATACGCATTCTATAGCAGTCAGATGTATTAAGCTGTACACTGTAGAGAGCACAGGGATCCTATAGCAGTCCAACATGTAAGCTGTACACTGCAGATAGCATAGGGATCCTATAGCAGTCCAATGTGTAAGCTGTACACTGTAGATAGCATATGGATCCTATAGCAGTCCAATGTGTAAGCTGTACACAGTACAGTGGATTCTATAGCAGTCAGAACTATGAAGCGTCCAGAACACAAGGGCTCCATCAGGCTCATAAAATCCTCTTCTCTGTTGCAGCCGGCAGCCCCTTAATTCCATCGGCTCTGGATTCAGCTTTGGCCCTGTATGGAGGAAGATCCTGCCCCTCCCGAGGAGCACAGCATGTCCTCAGCGGACCTCCAGGTACCTGGCATCCGATTGGCTGGCTGTCCTGTGCCCAAGTTTTTGAGCAGAGCGCCCCCTAATTCTCTACCATGCTGCACTTGCAGGACGAATTTCAGCCGGTCGTCAAACTGGAGGAGGATGAGATATTCGTGCAGATCAAAGAGGAGGAAATCCCCACCGAAATCAGCGCAGGTAAGTAGGAGGGAACCTCAGTGATGGTGCAGCCATCATTCCCCCCCCCCCCCCACCTGGCTCAGCACAGTATCCTAATTTCTGTCTCTGTTCACAGACCCCCGAGACGCCACGCTGAATCCAGAGGAGCGGCACTACACAGAGGGGTTCGAAGCCACGGATCTCCCAGAAGGGAGACTTCAGGGACACGCCCTGCATAGTGAGTCACAGAGGGGTGAACGAATCAGAGTAACTTGGATTTATTAAAGAGGGCCAAAACCCACACCCCATCGGCCCTGAAATCTATAATATTCCAGGGTCGCTGAAATCCCTCCCCCTGCGGCACAGAGAATCGGGATGCCCCACTTTGTGAAACCCCCCAGGTTGCCTGGAAACTCACCATCTTTCCCACTCGCATTAGACGAGCTCCTGGACGAAGTGGCTCGAGCGGATCCAAGCGCGCCGATTGGACAAGCGTCCGCGCATGTGCCGTAGGACCGGGAAGAGGTGAGTTTGTTCGAGCGACCCGAGGGTTTCGCACAGGGGCAAGGACCAAAACCCAGGATAGTCAAAATCCTAGGTTTTGGTCCACTTTAAAGGTGCAGTCAGGGTTTGAATGGGGTAAGTAAGACTGGATAAGGAATACAGCGAATGACCGAACAAGGATAACATAGAGATTACAAAAAACACCTACAAGACAAGCGGTTCACATAGGGCTGGCATTTTCAAACAAAAAATCACATGAAAGATTGCTTAACCACAACACATAAATGTATTAAATATGGCACATCTACATATGAAAAAACCCATGTCCCTCAACTTAAAAAGCTAGCATAGCTAAATAGATACGGGGGCCCCCCACACGTACCAAACCCTCTCTGTCTCACACAAACCACCACACATCCCTAAGGGTAAATGGCTGGCCAGCCAGTATATCATTATCTACTTTAGGCGTGATTAGAAGGAGAGTAATTATCCTGTACGGGCCATGTCATACTTGTATAGAGTGCTAGGTGCAATGCTATAAACAAATTCTGGGCTTCAGCGGCAGATAGCAAAGTAGCAGCAATGTCCAACTGTATAAATAGTAAAGTGCTTCGTGCTAGTCCAAAATCAATTCATGGATATATAGCAGCAAGGGAAATTTCAGATGCATCTGTGGACACACGCTGGACAGTAATATGCACGCCAGAAACGAAGCTCATTGTAACTTTATAGCAGCTTCAACATCATCACAAATCATGTGTATTGGTGCTGGAGACTCGCAGCTTGAAGGAGCACTCAAGTGTGACTGTGCAAGCCACAATCAAAATAAACACGTTCAGAGGGAGCCGCGCTGGGTCTAGCCGCGCTGATGCGTCTGGCCTCTAACCTTTTTCCCCCGCAGCTCAACAGCCCATATACCTCTCCAGGACCGCAGTCAAATATGCGCCATCGCGTTTTCCTACTTCCAGCAATCAGCGTGGTAACGAAGCCTGTGCGTGTGTTGTAAAGGAAAAAAAAGGTTAAGGAGAAGAGGAGAAGGATGTGTTGTAAAGGAAATAAAAGGTCAAGGAGAAGAGGAGAAGGGTGTGTTGTAAAGGAAATAAAAGGTAGAGGAGAAGGGTGTGTTGTAAAGGAAATAAAAGGTCAAGGAGAAGAGGAGAAGGATGTGTTATAAAGGAAAAAAAAGGTCAAGGAGAAGAGGAGAAGGATGTGTTGTAAAGGAAAAAAAAGGTCAAGGAGAAGAGGAGAAGGATGTGTTGTAAAGGAAAAAAAAGGTCAAGGAGAAGAGGAGAAGGATGTGCCCCAGGAAAGAGAAATGTGTTCTAGAGGAATGAGAGGTCAAAGGGAGGACAACTCAGAGATGTAAGGGAAGTGTTGAAGAGGAGGGAAGGGTCAAGGATGAGAGGAAAGTGTTGGAGAGCAACAGAGAAGGGTGAATTTGAGAGCTAATGTAAGGCAGAGAGCAGAGGGAAATGTTGGAGGAGAAATTTAAGTACTCAGAGGGAGTAAAGGAGTGCTGGGATTGAGGAAGGGTTCAAGGAGGAGATGTCAGAGAAGAGAGAGGTCAATTGGGCGAAGAGAATGAGGTTTTGCAGATGGAAGAAGGATTTGTCAGAAAGAAGAAGGATGTGTCAGAGAGGAGACAAAGGTTGGAAAAGAAATGAGAGAATCAATCGGACAGAAGTGCTGCCAAAAGGAAGAAGAGGAGAGAAAGGCGAGGAAAGTGTTGGAAGGAAAAGAGAGGTCATGGAAGAGAGGAGAGGGGCGTGTCGGAGGAAAGAGAAGTGTTAGGAGAGAGGGGGGTGAAGAAGTGAGGAGTGGGGTGAGCAGAACGGTCTTTCTAGGTGTTTCTGAGCTGAAGCCCCTTGACTTTTTCCCTCCCTACAGAGAAATCTCTGAGGAAGAGCTCCCGATGGGACATCAGCCTGGAGCAGCTGATCAGCATGGTCCACCAGAGGCCGGAAATATGGGACACGGAGTGCCCGCGTTACTCCGACCGCTACCGGAAAAAGAAAGTGTGGGATGAGCTGTGCGCTACGCTGACACCAGATTGGCCCATCCTTAGTGAACGCCAGAAAAAACAGCGAGGTGATAACCTGATTTATGGTCACAATGTATGATGGTGCTGGGGGTGTGAACTGTTCAGGCTCTGCCCCCTTCCCCAGAGCCTTGCTTTTGGCAAAATTCAAGAGTTGGTGACTTATTTATGTTTCTGGATTTTTTTCTGCTTAGCGAAAGACATCCAGACACGGTGGAGATCGGCCAGAGATCGCTACAGGAGGGACCTGAACGAGAGGCAGGGAAAAAGCAGTCCAGGAGGCCACAAGAAAAAACCTTACGTCTTCTTTAAAGACCTGAATTTCCTAAAGAGGAGCATGGAGATGCGGGAGTAAGTACCAACCATGAATTGGAGCTCTCCAGCGTGATCGTACAGGACTAGTAAATCCTAGGCTGACATAGCTTGAACATGACCCTACCCAAGTGGCCTTTCTAAGGCGACCTTACCTCCCAAATGTTGTTCCTCACCTTAGGAACAACACCTGGAACAATCTTCAAGGTAAATTTTAATTCTTTCTAAACTGTATTCCTAGGTTGACCATATATGGCTTGTAGACCCTCAATTTGGGGTGTTACTAAACGTTCTAGATTCTCCCTACTATGAGAATATATGTGTAGTAGACTCCTTCTAGGAGTTGTCCATATATGGCTTGTATACAATAGGGTACCGTGGAGAAAGGGATTGTGGTTAAAATGGAACAAAACCCAGGATTTTGACTATTCCAGATTTTGTTCCGTGTGTCGCTGGACCGGGAAGAGGTGAGTTTTTTTCTGGGCGATCTGGGTTTTCACACAGCCGGGCATCCCAACTTGGCATGCCCCACTGTGTGAAACCTCCCAGTTCATCCAGAAACACTCACCTCTTCCTGGTCCAACGGTGCAGCAGCTGAAGTTGATGAGAACCGCTTGCCGAAGGATGTAAACACAGCAAGCTGCTCTGATTGGGCATAAGACGGAGGAACAGGTGAGTTGAACTGGGTGTTTTTTTTTTGGGGGGGGGAGGAATTTAAAACAACGGGGCATGCCAATGTGGGATGCCCCCAGAAAACAAAACAAATCCAGGAAAGTGAAATTCCGAGATTTTGTTCCACATTAAGGATTATTTTGGATTTATACTGAATACTATACCAGCTCCACTATCTTATTGCTTTTAAAGTGGACCAAAACCCAGGATTTTGACTATCCTGCGTTTTGGTCCTTGTCCTCGGGGCACCCCAATTAGTGATGCCCGGCTGTGTGAAACCCCCCAGGTCGCCCAAAAAAACTCACCTCTTTGCGGTGCTACAACACATGCGCGGCCTCTCATCCAATCAGCACTCAAGCCCCTTCGTCCAGGAGCTTGTCTAATGCGAGCGGATCCGAGCGCGCTGACGGCCACATGCCCTGCTACCCTCTAACGGAGCGTTTTCGGGCGACCTGGGGGGTTTCACACAGCGGGGTATCTCAATTCTCAATGCCCCGGAAGAAGCGAGTATGCCGGCTCTGGAGTCTTATAGGGTGAGTTTTGGTCCTCTTTAATTGTGATTGTTTACTGAGAACATTTTAGTGTCAAGCTTGGTTCCTTCAAGCGAACTTAGAGTTTTTGTACTTGTTCGCACATCATACCTTTTTTCCTTTTTTGTCTTGCTCGTACCCAGGGGTAACTCGAAGATCTGTTTACCTGACTTCCACTCCCGAGCCGCTGGTCGTCATCCCACGGGAGTGATGCTTCCAGGTGGGCGTGGCCTGGGTATGACTGGCTCCTGTTGAAATAAAAATGGGGGATCTCTGTACACCAGTAACTTTGTGTACGGAGGCCGCCATTATTTTCAATGGGAGCTGGCTTTACCCAGGCCACGTCCACCAGGCAGTCAGAACTAGGAAGCATCTGCCAGGTGGGCGTGGTCTGGGTACGCCCGGCTCCCTTTGAAAAAAGCAGTGGGGGATCTCTGTACAACAGTTTCTTTGAGTATGGAGGCCGCCATTGTTTTCAATGGGAGCTGTCTGTACCCATGCCACACCCACCAGGAAGCCAGAACTAGGAAGCAGGGGACCTCTGTACACCTGTAACTTTGTGTACGGAGGCCGCCATTGTTTTCAGTGGAAGCCGGCTGTACCCAGGCCACGCCCACCAGGCAGCCAGAACTAGGAAGCACCTGGCGCTGGGTCTGAGCAGGAGCGGCGGTCATGTAAGCGGAGTGCCTCTGGTCCACAACATGTGAAAGAGGCCTCTAACTGAAACCTAGGTCTACGTGTGTTCTCTTCAACAGGAAAAGCAAGAACGCCAATGCGGACGACAGCGACGACGACCTATCAGAAACGCCAAGGACTTCCAACTTTGACAACGATTCGCTGGAGACAGTGGAAGTCCCTGAAGCAGACGAGGTACCACCACCATCACCACCACCACCCCAAGTGGTCAAGAGCCAAATTCTTCCGGTTCCACCACCCGTTGTGACCCCCGCCTCCCGCAAAGCGGCGGAACTCCCGGAGTCGCTCCCTAAAGTCTCCCAGACATACGCACCCAGTAAAAAGCGCAAGGCCTCCAGGCAGCCGGACGACTTTGAGGCGAAGATCCTGGACATGATGGCTGCCATGCAGGACAAGCAGAGGAGGTTCCAGGAGGAGCAGAGGGAGATCTTGGCCGAGGGCCCCGCCGAGGTCGACCTCTTCCAGAATGTGAACGACGACGACGTCGCCTTCCTGCGCAGCCTGCTGCCGTACTTTAAGAGGGCACCAGCGAGCAGGAAGCTGGACCTGCGCATCGGCGTCCTGAACGTCGTCTCCCAGTTCGTGGACAGCTCCGCGTACGAGGACTCGCCCCCTCTGTCTGCCGCGGACATGCAGTATTCTGATCATTCCGGCGCTTTCTTGGCGTCTCAGGCCGCCCCCTCCGTCAGGTACGGCCGGGGGAACGCGCCTCCAAACTCGTCGTCGTACAGTCACGTGTCCTCGACCTCGGCGTCGTACCAAAACCCCCAAGCAGGCCCACATGGGGAGGCGCCCTACGCGTATTCTGCCTCGTCGCCATCGCCACGGCCGTATATGCAGGACCTTTAAAGGGCCAGCATTTTCCGTGACTCTGAACTGCTGCTTTTGCTGCTCGCTGGAGGATAAACCGACCGCCGTTATGTCTTCTGACCTGAACTTGTTCCCACCTATGGTTAAAGTGGACCAAAACCCACTGTGATCAGCCCAGGAATCTTCCAGGCCAATCGATCCCCTCCCCCAGGAGCATCCAAAATCCGGATGCCCTGCTGTGTGAAACCCCCCACGTCGCACCATAAACTCACTTTCTTTCCCGGCCCAATGGCACATGCACGGCACGCAGCCACATTCCCTCTATCCCCCTAGAGGGAAGCGGGGGACGCGGGCGCCAGTACGATGTGGGTGGATCCGAGCATGCCGATTAGACGAGCGGCAGCGCATGCGTCGTAGGACCGGAACAGGTGAGTTTGTTTCGGCGACCTGCAAGGTTTCAAACAGTGGGGTGCCGCAGTGACAAGGACCAAAACCCAGGAGAGTCAAAATCCTGGGTTTTGGTCCACTTTAAAGCGAAACAAAACCCGGGATCGTGATCTCGGGTTTAGTTACGTGCCCTAGGGGCATCTCGGATTGGCATGCCTCGCTGTGGGAAACCCCCCAGAATGCCTGGAAAAACTCACCTCTTTGTGGTCCAAAGCCACACGTGCAGGCTCCCGTCCAATCAGAGCCGTTTGCAGTGCCTACATCATTCTGCAAATGGATCTGATAGACTTCAATAGGGAGCACAAGCGGGCGCATCCCCAGCACGCATTGCGCGTGCTCCTGTCCCAACTGAATGGCTGGGATGAGAGTGCGCACACAGCCAGGGAATGCAGCTGCTTTCCCTCCCTATTATAAACAATCGTTTGCAGTGACTATGTCCCTTCAATAGGAGGCACAAGCGGGCACATCCCCAGCACACGTGCGCATACTCCTGTCCCTGCCTATCTGAATGGCTGGGATGGGAGCGCGCGCACACCCAGGGGATGCAGCTGCTCGCCTTCCCCATTGTAAGCAATCAGAGCCGTTTGCCAAATCACATAAGCGATACAAACTGATCTGATTGGACGAGAGCCCGCACATGTGCCATTGGATGGAGGCTGGCCTCCCTGGGGTTTATTCCTCTTTAAAGGCCATAGGTGCCATACACAGGAGTCATTTGTCTATAGCTCTGTCTGAACATTAAAGTAGACCAAAACCCATCAGGGCTGGCCCTAGACCGACCGAAACCCATCAGGGCTGGCCATAGACCAAAAATCATCAGGGCTGGCCCTAGACTGAAACCCATCTGGGCCGTCCCCAGACCAAAACCCATCAGAGCTGGCTCTAGACCAAAACCCATCAGAGCTTGCTCTAGACCAAAACCCATCAGGGCTGTCCCTAGACCGAAACCCATCTGGGCCGGCCCCAGACCAAAACCCATCAGGGCTGTCCCTAGACCGAAACCCATCCGGGCTGGCCCCAGACCAAAACCCATCAGAGCTGGCTCTAGACCAAAACCCATCAGGGCTGGCCCTAGACCGAAACCCATCCCGGCTGGCCCCAGTCTAAAACCCATCAGAGCTGGCTCTAGACCAAAACCCATCAGAGCTGGCTCTAGACCAAAACCCATCAGGGCTGGCCCTAAACCAAAACCCATCAGAGCTGGCCATAGACCAAAACCCATCAGAGCTGGCCCTAAACCAAAACCCATCAGAGCTGGCCCTAGTCTAAAACTCATCAGAGCTGGCCCTAGACCAAAACCCATCCGGGCTGGCCCCAGACCAAAACCCATCAAAGCTGGCCCTAAACCAAAACCCATCAGGGCTGACCCTAAACCAAAACCCATCAGAGCTGCCCCTAGACTAAAACCCATCAGAGCTGGCCCCAGACCAAAACCCATCAGAGCTGGCTCTAGACCAAAACCCATCAGGGCTGGCCCTAGACTAAAACTCATCAGAGCTGGATCAGGTCATGCCCTGGACCAAAACCCATCAGGGCTGACCCTAGACTAAAACTCATCAGAGCTGGCCCTAGACCAGAACCCATCAGAGCTGGTCTTAGACCAAAACCCATCAGAGCTGGCCCTAGACCGAAACCCATCAGAGCTGGCCCTAAACCAAAACCCATCAGAGCTGGCCCTAAACCAAAACCCATCAGGGCTGACCCTAGAATAAAACTCATCAGAGCTGGCCCTAGACCAAAACCCATCAGGTCAGGCCCTGGACCAAAACCCATCAGGGCTGACCCTAGACCAGAACCCATCAGAGCTGGTCTTTAGACCAAAACCCATCAGGGCTGCCCTAAACCAAAACCCATCAGGGCTGCCCCTAGACTAAAACCCATCAGAACTGGCCCTAGACCAAAACCCAACAGGGCTGCCCCTAGACTAAAACCCATTAGAGCTGGCCCTAGACCAAAACCCATCCGGGCTGGCCCCAGACCAAAACCCATCAGAGCTGGCCCTAGACCAAAACCCATCCGGGCTGGCCCCAGACTAAAACCCATCAGAGCTGGCCCTAGACCAAAACCCATCAGGGCTGACCCTAAACCAAAACCCATCAGAGCTGGCCCTAAACCAAAACCCATCAGAGCTGGCCCTAGACTAAAACCCATCAGAGCTGGCCCTAGACCAAAACCCACCCGGCTGGCCCCAGACCAAAACCCATCAGAGCTGGCTCTAGACCAAAACCCATCAGGGCTGGCCCTAAACCAAAACCCATCAGAGCTGCCCCTAGACTAAAACTCATCAGAGCTGGCCCTAGACCAAAACCCATCAGGTCAGGCCCTGGACCAAAACCCATCAGAGCTGGTCTTAGACCAAAACCCATCAGGGCTGAATGTAAAAGACTCCAGAGCCGCCAGATGCCCTCTCTCCAGGACATCCTAAACTGTGAAACCCCCTAATTCCAAGTAAAACATACGTGATCCACAATCCTACGTTGCATGAGTGGGCCGCGGCTGCACTACGATGTACCCTTAGCTGGGCATTTGTGAATGGGCACAGTGGCAACACCCCACGAGAGGCTAGCGGGGATGCAGACAATGGTGTGCCTCATACGGCTTCATTCAGCCGATTCTTAGCCGAGAGGCCTGAATGGAGCCGAGGGTGTCGATTGGCTACACACCTGTGTATGCGCCGTAGGACAGCATAAAGGTGAGTTTTTATGGGCGACCAGGGGTGCTTCACAAAGCATGCATCACTAATCGTTGCAGGCGAGGACCAAGAACCCCGGATAGTCAAAATCCTGGGTTTTGGTCCACTTTTATGACTTCACATTTGGGTGGAGATTGGCAAATGCTGGCCTGTTGGTGACCCCTATGAAGGACATGTGGTTAAAGGGGTTGTCCGGGCTAAGTGAAAGAAGAAAGCATTGTATTCTAAGTATGTCACACACCCCGCTTCAGAATAGTCATTACACATGGGTATAGTCACCTGTAGAGGGCGATCTTGCAGAGAAGATAAAGGAAAAAGTGAGCCCCTCCCAGCCCATAAATACCTGGGACCTCCCACTCATCTCCCAGTCTTCTTCTCTGCAAATCGGCGACAGTCAGAAGATGGATGTCTCCTGCTTGCAGGTAGCCGGGGTAACCCCCGGCCTCTTATCTCTCTCTATTTCTGCCCGGTACCCCTCTTAACTGTTATACTTTGCCTCCCAGCTTTGGCTGCTGGTCCGGGCAACGGTAGATGGCACCCTAGGTGCCCAGGAGAAAATGCTCTGCCGTGAGACCCCATAACAAGGGGTAGGCGGCTCGCTGGTTTTAGGTCCTGGCGCGGGATGCCCTGTCTCTTAGCCATCCACTCCCTGAGTGGTTTTTCTCCCCTCTCCCGGAATCCTTCCCATTAGAGGGGGGGGGGGGGGCTTTTATTCTAAGTATACAGTACGTCCTGCTCCAAATATAATACTTACAATTGGGTAATCCTCCGCCAGAGGGCGCTGTGGCACTGCAGACATGCAAAAACAGGCTCCTCCCGGCCCTTCATATACCCAGGGACCTCCCACAAATCCCTAGATTTCTCTGCAGTGCTGACTGCGAAGACATGAAGTATCACGCTCTCGCAGGTGAGCGGGGCTATTACAGCCTGCGGCCCTGATGGACTATTCCCGCCCGTCCTCCTTGTGATGTGCCTCCCAGCCTGGGCTGCGCTGGTCGGGTGAAGGTAGGCAGCACCATGGGTGCTTAACGGAGCCATGCTCGGGACAAGACCCGCTGTGTATAACGTGTGGCTACCCCCACTTCGGTGCTGAGAGCGCACCGATCTGTGCATGCTGTGCCGATCAAGTACTGATCCGGCTGCCAGGATCGCCAGGGGCTGTTCCTCGCCCTAACAATCCTATTCCACCAGGCTTAAATCTCGTTGCGGACGAGCCGCTTACGAGTAAGGAGTTACAGCCGGCTGCGGCTTCCAGACTGCCCGCGGCTGCACAGACTATTACAGGGCCGACAAAGCGCTCAGGCCCTGACATGAAGCGGTCCTCTACGCCCTCTGTTTCTACCCCTGCTAAGGGATCGGCGGAGTCCGCTACTCCGCGGGCCTGCACCACTTCTGAGGAAGGTAGGCTGTTTTCGGACTCAGGCTCATCCGACGAGGAGCCGAGGAGTCATGACGATTCTAACCTTGAAGACTGGAACCATTTTGATACCGTTGGCTTACTGAGTAGAATCTTTAAGGCCCTGTCTATCTCCCTCCCCAACGCGGTTCCCCAGCCGAGAGAGGAGCGTTTCTATACAGCGACACCGCACTTGGAATTCCTAGAGCAGGCTCATTTCCATGCTCTTGTACTCGAGGAATAGGAACACCCGGGTCGGCTTCTAGGGGCCCCAGGGGACTGGGATTGGAAATACCCCTTCCCCCCTGAGATGGTTGATTGTTGGTCTTCGCCCCCTGTGGTAGACTCTCCGATAATTGGGGTTCCTAAACCCCCCTTTGTGGCAGCTCCTGCTTACTGTACCCTTCGGGACGCTGAGGACCGGCGCATGGATAAACTGGCTTCCCACGCTTTTTTCTGTGCAGGAACGGCGCTGCGCCCGGTCTGTGCCGCGGCCATCACTGCAGTGGCCGACAAAACCCTCATCGGACAGGTGCTTGAGCATCACGTTAACGATCTCTCCTGGGAAGTGTTTAAGGCACTCTCCAGTTGTGATGTATTTCTAAGATTTATCCTTTTAGCTATGGATGACACCATTAGAATGTGTGCGAGGACTTCCGCCCTCGTGGTGGCGATGCGTTGCATGGTCTGGTTGCGAGAATAGGGTGCGGATTATGCTGCTAAAAGGACTCTTACCAGGTTCCCTTTTAAACGACATCGCCTGTTTGGGGCCCGTCTGGACCTGTTTGGAAAGAAGGGCAAATCACCCCGGCGCAGGCCCCCTCGGGACAGGGTCTCCCCTCCCCCTCCATACCACAGCGTTAAGCAAGAACTGGGGGTGTTCTCCCGGAGTTGTAGCACAGACCCCTGCCCCACGAGCAACAGACAACGCTCTGGGCCCTCCGGCAAGGTGAAACCTAAATCTTCCACCAAATCCCCTCATGCATGATGGGGCGCCCTCGCCCGCCCGGGCGAGGGGACGGCTGCGGCACCTTGCTCCTATCAGGAGGCATTTTGCCTCTTTCTGGTGGACACAGGAGGTAGTTTCCTCCGGATACAGGATAAAGTTTGCCGCACGGCCTCCCCCATGATTGTCAGGGTACTCCCGGTCCCCTGCCTATGTTCAGGTGCTGGTGCAGGCCATACATGGCCTGCGGGGCCTTGGAGGTCACCTGCAGTTTGCCCTTATCAGGCAGCGGCACGTGCCGTTACGCCAACCCCTTCACATTCTCCCAAAAGAATGAATCTGCCAGCCCTTCTTAATCACAAGCTCCTGGCAATTCTGCTATGCAGGCTCATTTCTGCATAAAAATTTCTGGGATGGGCCAATAGCGCCTTGCGCCTAGTGGGTCCTTGCCTTCTGGGGAGATCAGGGATGCTTATGCTCTCTTCCCTGTGTCTTCTAGACACTCAGGCTTTTCTGGTTGTGTTGGGTGTCCAACACTGCTATTCCGTGGCCTTGTTATCTTGCCTCTCTCCTGCCCCCATGGTGTTCACGGGGGGTACTAATGGAAGCTATGTCTCTGATGAAACCAAAGGGAGTCCGCGAGAGGCCTGCCAGGTGGTCCTTCTCGCTTCCCAACCTCTATGTCAGGTCGGGTTAGCTACTCGGCTGGTGCCATCACTTGAGAGTCTTCTGGATGGGTGTTTTCTTCACCTCTTGTCCCCATGGTCCTCTTGATGGGTATCTCCATTTCTAGGGATGAATCTAGTCTCGGTCAGGCGAGAATCTTCCTCCCTCTACAATAAGGTGGACAATCTGGTTGCATGGGTTCAGTCCCTACTTTCTGTTCCAGTCCCTTCTCCAGGCAGGAATACGGCTGGTAGGCCAGTCTTGGTTACTTGCTTAGCGAAGTTCCTTATATTCCTCTACCAGGGTTTTTTTTTTTTCTTTTACAACTTCTATTCTTAATACTGGACTGGGACCCAGCATCCCTGGAGCGGGATCATGTGTACCCTTCCCCTGGGTTACTCTAGGATCCTGTCTGGGGACAGTTTCTTTGTTTTCCCCTTCCACAGATGATCACTGTGGACGCCAACCCTTCAGGTGGCGGGGAGGTTTTTCCTTCTGTAACCCCTTGCGGGTGTGGGGAAGATGGGACCTTCTAGGAGGTCCTTGTACCTCAGCACGGTGAGTTTTCAGGTTGATGCTATCTCACCTGCTCGGTCCTGTCTGACCACTATGGCCTGCCATTATTCATCGGTGTGGGGCCTAGTGCAGGATGGTTCCCCAGAAAGGTATAATTTCCTGTTCTGGATGGAAGATAAGGGTTCCCTGCTTATCATTTGTTTTCGCTCCTGTGGAGGTCCCTCTGTGTCAGGTGGTGCTATCCCTGGGTTCTCTATGATGTTCAACCAGTGTGGCTTGTTTGGTGCTTTGTCGCCTTTTCAGGCTCTTGCCACTTATTTCCCTGTTCCTGGCTCCTCTGACTGTTGTCATAAGGATTTAGTATTTTTATGACAGGGCATTTTGACCTTTGGCCTTGTCTCCCTTCCCCTTATTAGGCGGTTTTCTGTGCAGAATCGCTCTGTTAGGGGGACCATTGATTCGGGTGGCCCCTGTGGGACCTAGTGGAGTGTGGATTCGCAGACGTGATACCTTAGGGTAGCTGTTCTATACGTTCTGCCAGGGGGTCGCTCTGTTTTCGTTCAGGGCCTCCATTACATCACTCCAATTCTACAGTCTCTGGCCTAGCCGGCCTGGCTGCTGGTTCTCCCGTCCTTAGGCGAACGGGTTTTCTTCCCTCCGTGTTAGTGACTTATGGAAGTTAAAGAGCTGCACTCTTCTTCTTCTTCTTCCACTCTTACGAGGTATGGCTTACCCATATGGATAGGTGTTAGCCTAGGTCTCTTTCCCGTTGGGCATTCTCTGTTCCTAGGGCTCTAGCGTTATTACAGCATGACTTGGAGTTGGCTCCCCAACTCGGTACTCTGAAGGGTCAGGTTCTACCCTGTCCGCCTTCCGGTAGCAGTCTTTTGCCTATTTCCCTCGGATAAGTTTTCCTTCGGGGGTTGCTCATCGTGTGCCTCTTTTAATTCTATGATCCCTGTTGGGGTTTGGATTTTTTACTTCTGTTGCCTTGTGGGATGTTCCCTTGGGCCTATTCAGGAGACTGTCTGACTGTCTCTTACATTCATCGTTGCCCCTGGGGTCTGCTGACTCAGACAGACGTGGAGTCTGAGCGGGTGGCTCCGTTTTGCTAGCCCTCGTTCCTTGTGATGCACCAGGATAGGGTAGTGCTCCGCCTTACAACGGACCTTCCTACCTCTGGTGGTGGTTAAGCTCATGTGTTTAAGACATCGTCTTCTTTTGTACTGTATTCATAGTACCTCTGAGGCACGGGGATTTATTTTCCCCATTAGGTGCTGGAATCCTTTCCCTGGATTGCCTTCTGGTCCCTTAAGGGGACTGATGCCCCTTGGGGTTTGTGGGCACCTAACTCTGTTTGTGCCTAATTTTGTCTGCCTCCAGGGGTTTACGCGGCCTTGGTCTGGCCTTTACTTGATTGGCTTCTTCCTGGAATGTTGGTTAGAGCTTGAACTGTCAGGCTGTTGCTCAGACCTATTCCTTTGAGGTGCTGAGTTTCCCTCGCCTTACTCTGTTCTACTGGTGAATAGGTATCCTTTGGCCTTTCATCACGGGTTTTGTTGTACAGGTTTGCTAAATGGCTACCTTGGTTTTTGGTTCATAGGTCTTTCTTGGGTTTTTACTATTGACGCTGGAGCCTTTGCTCCTTTCGCTTTCAGTGGCGAGGTTGCAGGTTACAGTGCCTTGACGGCCCAGTGTGCCTTTTTTGTTGGGGATCCCACCCTATTTTATGGACACTGCTATTGGATGTCCCAATTGTAAGTATTATATTTGGAGCAGGACGTACTGTATACTTAGAATAATACAATTCTGTGAAGTACTCACCTGTAGAATTGGTATTATACGTATACAGTACGTCCTGCTCCACCCCACCCTGGTTTTACATTATTCTGGATCCCCTGTATGGTGATTGTTGTTGTTGTTATCATTACCAGTTCTCTGGAATCTCAGAATCTTCGGATTCTCTGGCCGCGCAAAGGCTCCGGCCAGCTGTGCAAAGTCTTTTTTGGACACGGTCATTTGTCCGGTGTCTCCCTCAGAGGGGGGCCTTGGTTATTATTCCAATCTGTTCACGGTGTCCAAGAGGGACGGTTCCATTCGTTCCGTCTTGGATCTGGGGCTTCTTGACAAGTTTACCCGTTCCCGGAAGTTCCGCATGGAAACCGTGCGTTCAGCCATCATTTCACGTTGTCAGGGGGACTTCATGACATCCATAGACATCAGGCCTTACCTCGGCTCCAAGGGGTTTTCACCAAGGTGCTGGCAGGGGTGATGGCCCTCCTCAGTGCCCAGGGTATCCGCATCTTGCCTTATCTGGACGTCTGTCTCATTATGGCTTCTTCCCTCAGCCAAGTGGAGCGAGACACCGGAACGGTGGTGTCCACTCTGGAGTTATTCGGCTGGGTGACCAACTTTCCCAAGTCCTTCCTCTCTCTGGCCAGGGTGTTGTCCTTTCCGGGAATGTCTCTGGATTCTTCTCGGGCCTGGGTGTTCCTTCCCTGGCCACGGTTCTTTTGATTCAGGAGTTGGCTCAGCTTCTTCTGTCCAGCCCTCGCACGTCCATCCGGCTGGGGATGAGGCTGGTGGGGTTGATGGTGGCTTCTGTCGAGGCGGTTCCCTTTGCTCAGTTTCACACGAGGACTCCCCAGCTCCATTTCCTGGCGGCCTGGGACAGGGGTCCGCTGTCATTGGATCAGTCCTTCCTGCTGTCTCCCCGGTTTCAGCATTCACTGCAGTGGTGGCTGGAGCCAGACAATCTGTTGAGGGGCAGGTCTTTTCTGACCCCTCATTGGGAGACAGTCTCCACGGACGCCAGCCTGTCTGGTTGGGGGGGGGGGGGGGGGGGGGGGGTTCTGGAAGGATCTTCAGTTCCAGGGGCTGTGGGGTCCTCAGGAGGCTCACTTTTCTATCAATGTTCTGGAGCTGAGAGCCATCGGGTTAGTTCTGTCTCGGCTGACTCCTCGGTTACGGGGCTTGCCGGTTCAGTTTCGGTCGGACAATCGTACTGCGGTTGTTTACATTAATCACCTGGGAGGGACTCGCGGCAGGAGTGCCCTCAGGGATAGTGTCCTTGATCCTTGCCTGGGCGGAGAGCTATGTTTCAGGCTTCTTGGTGATGTACATTCCGGGAGTGGAGATCACGGTGGCGGTCTCCCTGTGCATGTGCTCCTCTCGCGGGGGGGGGGAATGTTCTCTCTATCACTAGGTTTTTTCGGTCACTTGGCCACAGGTGGGGGATCCCGGAGGTGGATCTCTTTGTCTCTCGTTCCATTCACAAGCTTCCGGCGTTTGTGTTTCTCTCGTGGGATCCTCTGGCTCTGGCGGTGGATGCCATGTCTCTGATCTGGAGGGATCTGGGGTTCTTTTGCCTGTTCCCTCCGTTTCCTATGGTGGGCAAGGTTGTGCGCAAGCTGGCCCTGGACGGAGCGTCGGCAATCCTGGTGGCTCCAAGGTGGCCAAGACGGGTTTGGTTCGCAGAGGTTGTAGGGCTGGCAGTGGATCGTTTCGATCAGCCCCTTCTGCCGGATCTGCTCGCTCAGGGTCAAATGCTTTACCCCATTTACCAACGCTGGTTTTGGCGGCATGGCTGCTGAAACCTCTTTCTTATTGGAGGAAGGTCTTCTGATGCTGTGTTACAGTCTCTTGTTGGGGCGTGGACGTGGTCTTCCTTTAACATCTACTTTAGGACTTGGCGGTCTTATTTTGATTGGTGTGAGGCTAGGGCCTTGCCCTGCTGGGTGTTTTCCATCCCTAAGATTTTGGAGTTTCGGCAGTTTGGGCTGGATTTGGGTTTCCAGCTTGGTGACTTGAAAGGGCAGGTTCTGCCCTGGTGGTGTTCTTTCCAAGGTCTTTTGCGCTTCGTCCTCTGGTTGAGATTTTTTTCCGGGCGTCACACACGTGCGGCCTCCTAGGTTGCCTCTGTTCTCCGTGTGGGATTTGAATTTGGTTCTTTCGGCCCTTCAGGGTCCTCCTTTTGAGCTCTTGCACGTTATTGCCTTTTCTACGCTTACTCAGAAGGTGGCCTTTTTGGGTTGCCATCTTTTCTGTTCGACGTGTCTCAGAGTTGGCGGCCATGTCCATTCAGGCCTCTTACCTTGAGAGGTATCTGGGCTAGGTGGTTTTCGCTTCAAGCCAGATTTCTGCCTTTCTTCTTAATCGGGACTTTGTTCTTCCCTTTTTGTGTCTTATGCCTAGTTATGACAAGGGGATGGTTTTTGCTTTCCTTGGTTGTGGTTCACTTGTTGGTGCTTATTCTGACAAGGGGAAGGTTTCCTCCTTCGTGTTACCGCTCATTCTACTCGCATTGTGGGTACGTCCTGGGCCTTTTGACACCAGTTTTCTGTTGGTAAGTTGGTAAGGCTACTATTTGGTCTTCTGTTCCCACCTTTTCCAAGTTTTTTAAGGCGGCTGTGCGGGCCTCAGTGGATGCTGTTCTGCAAGCCTCAGTGGTTTAGGTTTGTGCATTATTGCCTTGTTTTTGGATTCCCGCCCTTTATGGACACTGCTATTGGATGTCCCATGTGTAATGACTATTCTGAAGCGGGGTGTGTGACATACTTAGAATAATACCATTTTGTGATTACTCACCTGTAAAATGGGTATTATAGGTATGTCACACACCCCGCCCTTTGGTATTTTGGATCTTTTATATGGTGAACCTTTTGATGTTATGGTTTATATTTGTCTCTTCCTGGTCCCTTTACCTTACTGCTGTCTTAATACTGGGAGATGAGTGGGAGGTCCCAGGTATTTATGGGCTGGGAGGGGCTCACTTTTTCCTTTATCTTCTCTGCAAGATCGCCCTCTACAGGTGTAATGATTATTCTGAAGCGGGGTGTGTGACATACCTATAATACCCATTTTACAGGTGAGTAATCACAAAATCGTATTTTTCTTACCTGACATGTGGAAGATTCACCCTGGCGAGCTTCAGAAGGGGCGTGGCCTAGAGGTAAGGAAGCGACCTTGTGACCGGAGGGTGGCAGGTTCTATTCCCGGCCATGGGACGTGACTGCAGTGCTCTAGAGCAAAGCACCTAACTGCCCCCCGGGTGCTGTAATTAGGACAGCCCACCGATCCAGGTGTGTGTACAATGCACGGATGGGTTAAAGTGGACCAAAACCCACGGAGATCAGGAGTCTATAAGATTCCCGAGCTGATCGATTCTTTTCCCCCAAAATTGGGATGTCCTCACCTTGGAAATTGATCACCTCTTCCCAGACCTATGGTGCATGCGTGGGCGCTCGTCCAATCAGCACGCCCGGGGGGGCATAACAAGATCAAGCTTTAGTTCCGCCTTAAAGGGATCGCCAGGATACTCAACTTGGAAATTGATCTCACACCGCATGAGTGGAATCCCCTCCTTGAGTTGACTCGTATCGGAATAGCTGGCGGCAGTTGCGTGCAGCAGCCAGCGGGAGGCACCAGGCGATAATTTCCCCCTTTCTGGATCGAACACAGACCAACACTCTGGGGTAACTGAAATTCCTGGGTTTTGGGCCGCTTTTAAAGGTGGGTTTTTTTATCCACATCCTACTTCAGTTATATATAGGCTGGACATCCCCTTTAAGCCCCTCGTGGGTGGGGACTGTAGAAACCAGCAGCAGTAGTTCAGTCTTCAGGCGTTCTAATACCATAATGCAGTCCGGCAATTGCTGGTCCTGCCACTCAAACCCACTGAAATCTATTGCGAAGGAGGGAAGGTCAGGTGGGGTTTTTTTATGCACATCCTACTTCAGTTATATTTAGCCTGGACCTTTAATCCCCTTGTGGGTGGGGACTGCTCTTAAATGGCTGCGTGTCACCAACACCTAAGAAACCAGCAGCAGTGCAGTCGTCAGGTGTTCCAATGCCATAATGCAGTCCGGCAATTTCTGGTCCTGCCACTCAAACCCATTGAAATCTATTGCGAAGGAGGGAAGACATGGTTGCGAAACAACCTGGAACGTGTTAGTGAAGCCCAAATCTCTAGGAAATTTAGGAAAAGCTCATCAGGGTTTTATTTTTATAGTTACTGTTGTGAATAATGTCTGCACCTTAATGCGTTTTTTCCGCCGCTCTGGACGCAAGGGCGCCCTTGGGCGGAGCCGCGTAATAATCAGCTTTCTCCGTATCCGCTAGATCCCAATTAATTTTTTGAAACCTTCCAATGTTAGCTTGGCCCAAAGTTGGGCTTTAATCTTTTTTTGTATGATAGACGGTCGTAGTTTCTATTAGAGGCTTTTTTCTAATGTCTAGTTTTTAAAAAAAACTAATAAAATATGTTGCGCATTAAGGAGCGTTGCTTAGGAACAGCACAGACGCTCCTGGCACGCGTAGGGCGGTTTACACAAGGGAGGACATTGCCAATAAAAACGGACATTCCCTTCTCACGTGTGGTATATGTTTCTGTTGCAGCAAATGTGGGTGTTTTCTAACCCCTCATCCTGACTTGGGGCAATGAGGGCTTTTATATCTGCTGGACTTCCGCTTGAAGGCCCTCAGGGGCGGGGACTGCGGTTAATTGTGCCGTCTTGCCACCATTATTATTATTGTTTATTTATATAGCGCTTTCATCATCTTTCATAGAAGAACAGCAGCCAGCAGGTGTTTCCCTTCCGATCGCTGTCAATCGGGCCCCCCAAAAATGGAGAAACTCCCTAAAAAATGTAATGACACAGTAGTTAGGCAAACCTAAGAATAACAATGTCTCACTATGGTTAAGGTAGGTGTGCTAAAATCCCCCTCCCAATCACCCCATAACAGGCAATGTGTAAAATACCCCCATTACAGACAGTGTGCAAAATACCCCCAATTAGAGGCAGTGAGCAGCATCCCTCATGACAGCCAGTGAGCGGCATCCCTCATGACAGCCAGTGAGGGGCATCCCTCATGACAGCCAGTGGGGAGCTTCCCTCATGACAGCCAGTGAGGGGCATCCCTCATGACAGCCAGCGAGGGGCCTCAATTCAGCCAGCGAGGGGCATCCCTCAATAAAGCCAGCGAGAGGCATCCCTCAATAAAGCCAGCGAGGGGCATCCATCAAAACAGCCAGTGAGGGGCATCCCTCATTACAGCCAGTGTGCAGCATCTCCCATTACAGCCAGTGAGCAGCCCTCCTGATTCCTCTGCGCCCGCCCCAGGTGCCGACTTACCGTCCCCTATGGGATACCGGGACAGCCGCTACAACCCGTGATGGCCACAAGGAATCGGGATGGTTGGGAGGTACCAATGCAGCCTTCAATGGGGACATCATTGATTGTTGTAAAGTACCTCATTCCTGGCCACAGTAGTTAGGCAAACCTAAGAACGTCAGAATAACAATGTCACACTATGGTCATGATAGGTGTTTATTGTGGCAAATCCTACTTTTAACTAGGACCAGATTAAGTGTGGTGGAGGCCCCGGGGCAAAAAGTCTGGTGGGGGCCCACTCATCCTTTTTTTCTTCTCAAAGTGGATGTTAAGTCATAACACAATTCCTCCGGCCCTGCCTCGCTCCCTCCCCTGAGGCTGAGGGTGGCAGCTACACAGAGCTACCTCACCTGCTCTGTGCACACTCCCATCCGAGCGTCCCTCTTGAAAGTGGACATTCAAGAGGGACATCTTGCCGTAGCCCGTGGATATTGTCAGTTTCACCTGGCGCCTTGTGGCAACGTTGCAAGGATTTCCTACATTTCTGGTACTAGTTGTGGAGGCCCCTGGGCACGAACCCCTCGGGCCCTGCTCATAACCGATAAGAGCCGGCTCCAGGTTTATGTGGGCCCTTGGGCGGCATGGTCTCAGTGGGCCCATTTGTGGTGAAGAGTGGCGTCACATCAGCGAGGGACGTCACAAATCTTGATGCCCCCTAAGGATCATGCTATTGGGACCAAAACTCGCTTTGGTCTACCAAACCAAACCCCTTTAAACCTGACCTTGGACTTTAAACGAATCTAGATCCTCCTGATTTTGGATGCCCTTGTATGTGAACCCTGCCCCTTGAACTGGGGAATGCACTTTGTGATCGCCAGTTTGAGTTAACGGCCAGACCAGAGGGGGCGTATGCCAGCGATCCGGGGGGGGGGGGGGGGGTCATGTTGATGAAACGCTGGGGGTAGGGTATCACAGATTGGGATGCTCCAGGGAAAGAAATCAGATGGGGTGGGCAACTTGAAATCGTTGTGTGGAACCCCACCATTCGAGGAGATGTGGACACCAGCTGTGGCAGTGCCCTCCCTGTCCACCGATGGTCAAGCGCCGTCGCACTCCCCAAAGGCCGGCCCTGTCAGTGGGGCCCCCGACAGCTGCCCCGCTTTGCCGGGGGCCGACGCAACCCTGTAACCGATATATCATGTTGATAGACCTTCACCCCAGTTATATGCGGGACTTGTCCCCCATGTGGGTCCTTTGATGTTTGACGAGGTAAGAGTTAGTGGTAAAACATTTCCCGCACTGGAGGCAGGAGTACGGCTTGCTCCCTCTGTGGCAGGTCTGATGTAGCAAAAGATAAGATTTCTGGGAAAAGCTCTTGCCGCAGTCTGAGCAGGTGAAAGGCTTCTCTCCTGTGTGAATGCGCTGGTGCATACAGAGGCTGGCGTTGCGGGCAAAACATTTCCCACACTCTGAACAGGAAAAAGGTTTCTCGCCCGTGTGGCAGCGCTCGTGCAGGGTGAGGTACGACTTCTGAGTGAAGCACTTGCCACAGTCCTCGCACGAGTAAGGCTTTTCACCTGTGTGGGTTATCCGATGGCGGACGAGGTGCGAGTTATATGCAAAGCATTTGCCGCATTCAGAGCAAAGGTACTGCTTCTTCCCCAGGTGAAACTTCTGATGCGAGACAAGGTGCGACTTACACGTGAAGGACTTGCCGCAATCCGAGCAGACGTACATGTGATCTCCGCCTTGGCCTATGCTGGGCATGATAACGTCAGGGGGGCTAGGGAAGCATTCGCCCGGCCTGGTCATGGGGAACAGGTCCAAGTTAAGAAGGTTTGCATCAAGGGCAGTTTGGCCTTCAGTCTCTTGGATGGTGTCATGTTTGATGAAACGGTGAGACAAGGCGAGTGATTGTTCTGCGGAATTACTGTATTCACCTGTGGAAGAAAAAAAATAAGGTGATAGGATCCCCTAGGGCAGGGCTTTCACAACTCAAGATCCTCTTGACAGGGAACAATAAGATAATTAATAATTAGATGAAACTGACAGGATTTTCTAGGGTGGAGCATTGTCAAAACAAGATCCTCTTGACAGGGAACAATAACATAATTAATAATTATGACAAACGTTTTGTAGTGGGTGGCACCAACCTAGTTAAATAATTATAAACAATAGAGTACTATTGGTGGTGCACTGCTCTGAAGGACTGAATATACAAACAACCACAATAGGAGATGTCCCAAAATCCCAAAATTAACGTGAGTCTGACACTTGCACGTTAATTTGAAAGCAATGTTTTCATTATCATTTTTGTGACAACACCATTAAAAACTTAAAAAAAATCATATGCCAGCTGTAAGTATTGTCAACCACTAGGGGGCACTGCACCTAAATTTCGTTATGTCCTCCATACATTGATATTCTGTGCTAATAATTAAATATAAATAAACAAAATTATCTTATAATTCAATAAATCTATATACATATAAAGTGCTTAGTGCAAAAAAAGTGCATCAGGCACCAATATCTCATGTGCAAAAGATTTTTTAAGCCCAATATTCATTGTAAAGTGCATAAGAAAAGATACAGTGAATATAGAGTACTATTCTGCTCACGTATCCTTGGACCAGATCCAGCTGCCCCCCTGTTGGCCACCTACGCGTTTCGAGACCACTGAGGGTTTCTTTTTCAAGGTAAGATCGTAGGATCGTACGATCTTGCCTTGAAAAAGAGACCCTCAGTGGTCTAGCTTTGACAGGAATCAGTAATAAGATAATTATTTGAGGCTGACAGGATCCTCTAGGGTGTAGCTTTCACAAAACAAGATCCTCTTGATAGGAAACAATAAGAAGATAATTAATAATTATCTAAAGCTGGCGGATACTCTAGTGTGGGGCATTCACAAAAACAAGATTCTCTTGGCAGGGAGCGATAATACCATAATTAATGAATAATTTTGTGAAGGTCCTTTTGACAGAGAACAATAGTAAGATAATGAAAAATTAGCTGAAGCTGACGGAATTCTCTAAGGTGGAGCATTGCCGAAACAAGATCCTCTTGACAGGGAATAATAATATAATTAATAATTATCTCCAGCCCACGGGATCCTCTAGGGCGGAGCATTGCCAAAACAAGATTCTCTTGACAGGGATCAATAATTTAATTAATAATTATCTGCAGCTGACGAGATCCTCTAGGGGGGAGCATTGCCAAAACAAGATCCTCTTAACAGGGAACAATTATAAGATAATTATGTGAAGAACCTCTTGACAGGGAACAGTAATAACATAATAATTATCTGAAGCTGACAGGATCCTCTAGGGCGGAGCTTTCACAAAACAAGCTCCTCTTGACAGGGAAGAATAATGAATAATTACCGTATTTGAAGATCTGTTTGACAAAGAATATTAAGATAATTATCTGAAGCTAACGGGATCCTCTTGGGCAGAGCTTTCAAAAAACCCTCTTGATAGGGAGCAATATTAATAATAAGATAAATAATAATTATGTCTAATTATTCGAAACTGACAGTATCCTCTAGGATGGAGAATTCACAAAACAAGATCCTCTTAACAGGGAACAATAGTTAATTAATCAATAATTATGTGAAGATGCTCTTGACAAGGAATCATAATACCTGAAGCTGATGGGATCCTGTAGGGTAGATCATTCCCAAAACAAGATCATCTTAGCAGGGGACAGTGATAAGATAATTCATGAAGAATTATCTGAAGATCCTCTTGACAGGGATCAATAATAGAATAATGAATAATTATTTTACACTCATGGGATCTTCTAGGATGGGACATTCAGAAAACAAGATCCTTCCACAAGGAACAATGGCATTTGAGCCTAAAATAGAATACATCCATGTTATTTGGAACAACCAGGTTTCCACAGCAAAAAAACTGCTCCTCAGGGGCAGTGACTAATGACACTGTATATGGCCACAAAGGTCACTAATTTAATGCTAGTTATATTACTCAAAAGACCTATTACTGTTCTATTAACTTCTCATGGTTGACAGGTTTAATCCCGGTGCTGAAGCCATGAAAATACATTATGTGGCGACGGATCATCAAACCAAGTAATTAAAATATCACTGCTATGTAGTTTTGTTGAGGAAAGACCATTCATAAATAGGGCCCCAGATCAATAAAAAGGATGCCCAAGTTCACAGTAATTTCCCCTAGTAACCAAAAGCTGGACTCTCCATAATATATGCATTACAATGAAAACTAGTTAAGGGTGGGAACGGATACCATTAATAATTGTACAACTCCCAATATCAGTGAACAAAGAACGTTACTTTGTAGGCTCCGCAGGGGCGGAGACTGACAAGACCGACAAAAACCCCTGCTAACAACCACAAATCTGACTGCTTGTGTCCCTTGAAATTTGCAATGCAAATGACTACTACTATATACTACTACAATTAGTGACTACTACTATATCACTTTTTCACGGTAGGCTCATCCAAGGATTTCACACAGAGGGTCCTGCAAATTGCACTATTTGAGAACCCTAATATATAAACGCAGCAGTGCGAAAACTCCTCAGGGGAGGGGAATAATGTTACTTACATTGGTCATGGGTCCCCATGTTGCTCATAACAGCACTATAAATTAGATGTTAAGATATTAATATTGCATATAGATAAGTTGTAACAGAGTGCCCATCGGGGGAGGAGTCTAACAGGATTATACACAGAATATCCTGCAAACATGACCTTTCACAGAGTTGAAGTGAATGCACAAAACTAGAAAGAGGTCAGGAAATTCAGCAAATAAGCAAAAGCTTCGATAATGAAATGGGTTTGGTAGGAGATGAATGCCAGTGATATTGTTTGTAGCTCTTAAAGCGGACCAAAACACACATTTTTAACTAGCATCCCCTGAATTTCTCCCCTTATGAAGAGAACCTTTTGCCAATTTTCAGTGCTTTTGCTTTACTCTAATCCCAGGTAATGGCGCCTGTTTTAGCTGTAAAGCTCCACCTCCTCCATTCATTGGCACTGTTGTGTGTGGCAACGATGTCCTTGCCACACCTATGCAATAACTGATCGCCTGCCATCGCACACCGAGGGACAGCAAATTAAATCAGCGGCGACGGCGAAAATATCAATTTATAGTTCTACACCCTAAGAAGGGAATATTGGCAGGGGCTTTTGCCAAATTTATTTCACAATTTCAGTGGGTTTTGGTCCGCTTTAATTGTCATTGTGGTTAGCCTGTTATCTTACCTTAGGCGTCATCAAGTCAATACTACATATACTTATAACAGCTGTAGCTACAAATGCCTATTAGACCTTTCTGCTGCAGGCCTCGTTGTTAGTGACATAGTGTGAAACTTCTGGAGCGAGTGCCAAACTAATGGCCAAACACAGGTCCTCATTATTGTAAATGCTCGCTACAGCATACATTTTACTGAGGAGGAGACATTCAGTTACAGGAGACTACCTACATAAAATGCAAGAATAAAATGGTACCCTGCGTAGGCATAGCAATGATTACAGTGAGAAGTTCTAGGATTACCCATTTGTATTGCTGTAATCATCTAATGTTTTGCACTGGAAAAACCTCAGGGGTGGGGTCTAACAACCCTTTATTATGAGAATAAATGATGTTGGGTTACACCCTCACCTGCTCTTATTTCTGGAGGAACTGCATTGTTCTTACACTGCTCTTTTTGCACTGTAAACACCTCAGGGGTGGGGGATCTAACAGTTGTGTTACACTCTCACCTGCTCTTATTTCTGGAGGAACTGCTTCGTTCTTACACTGCTCCACTGCTCCTTTCGCACTGTAAACACTTCAGGGGTGGGGTCTAACAACCCTTGATTATATAATGATGTTGTGTTACACCCTCACCTGCTCTTATTTCTGGAGGAACTGTCTCGTTCTTAAACTGCTCCTTTCACACTGTAAACACCTCAGGGGTGGGGTCTAACAACCCTTGATTATATAATGATGTTGTGTTACACCCTCACCTGCTCTTATTTCTGGAGGAACTGTCTCGTTCTTAAACTGCTCCTTTCACACTGTAAACACCTCAGGGGTGGGGTCTAACAACCCTTGATTATATAATGATGTTGTGTTACACCCTCACCTGCTCTTATTTCTGGAGGAACTGCTTCGTTCTTACACTGCTCCACTGCTCCTTTCGCACTGTAAACACCTCAGGGGTGGGGGTCTAACAACCCTTGATTATATAATGATGTTGTGTTACACCCTCACCTGCTCTTATTTCTGGAGGAACTGCTTCGTTCTTACACTGCTCCACTGCTCCTTTCGCACTGTAAACACCTCAGGGGTGGGGTCTAACAATCCTTGATTATATAATGATGTTGTATTACACCCTCACCTGCTCTTATTTCTGGAGGAACTGTCTCGTTCTTACACTGCTCCACTGCTCCTTTCGCACTGTAAACACCTCAGGGGTGGGGTCTAACAACCCTTGATTATATAATGATGTTGTGTTACACCCTCACCTGCTCTTATTTCTGGAGGAACTGCCTCGTTCTTACACTGCTCCTCGTCGCTCACATGTTGTTCCCCTTCATAGGGAAGTCGTGTTACAATGACATTCTTCGTGTCCTGCATTAATTCCTTCTAAAATTGAAAAAAAAATACAACAACAGAACATTTGCTGTGTGGTTAGAGATGCAGCCCCTCTGAACGGGCGCCTAGTCGTAGATAATCTACATAGTTAATTTCATTCACCTTACCTTGGGATGTTCCAATGTACCTCTAAGGACTTCACCTTCTGGGATCTGAAGCTCCTCTGGAGCGGAGTCCCTGGAATACAGAGGGCGGGGACATCGCTTTGCTATGTTCCTTTTCCAGGATTCATCTGTAGGAAGCAAAAACAACATCCCTTTATTTCTACTTTAGGATCTGAAGCCCTCCGAGATTTTTATTGTGTCAATTTTTACTTGCCGCTTAATTTCCGCTTGTGGCATTGCCCTGCCTTCACGTCTTTATCCTCCTCCTCCGAGGAGTCTGTGTCCTGAGAGGAGAGAAAGACAGTGATGCCCTTACAGAAGGAGGGTTCCAGACCCATCCATCGCTGTTACGTAACAAAATCTCACCTCTCCTGTCAGCAGCTCAATGATCTTACTGGTCAGCTGTAGAATCTTCTTGTCATTGTTTCTCCTATGTAACCTTAAAGCAGGCGGAGTCTCTGTTATAGGGCTCTGACTTCTGTGTGTCACATGATCACCGGATTTCCTCAGGGGAACATAATCCTAATGTATAATGAGACAATATATTCAAAGTAATGTCATGCAACCTCCCAGAATCCCTCCTCAAATCTCCAGTCAGGGGCGTGTTTTATTAATAGAGATGAGAGTGATGTCATGTGACCTTCCAGAATCCTCCTTAAATCCCCAGTCAGGGTGTGTTTTTTTAATAGAGATGAGAGTGATGTCATGTGACCTCCCGGAATCCCCCTCAAATCTCCAGTCAGGGGTGCATTTTATTAACAGAGATGAGAGCAATGTCATGTGACCTCCCAGAATCCCCCTCACCTCTTCGGTCAGGGGTGTGTTTTTTATTAAAAGAGATGAGAGTGATATCATGTGACCTCTCCCAGAATCCCACTCATCTCTCTAGTCAGGGGTGTGTTTTATTAACAGAGATGACAGCAATGTCATGTGACCTCCCAGAATCCCCCTCACCTCTCTGGACAGGGGTGTATTTTTTTCACAGAGATGAGAGAGATGTAATGCAACCCCCTCCCTCCCTCCCTCCCAGAATCCCCCTCACCTCTCTAATAAGAGAGCGATATCATGTGACCACCCAGAAGCCCCCTCACCTCTCTGGTCAGAAGGTGTATTTTTCCCATTGCATGGCACGGCCTGCTTCACGAAGTCATTACATCTGGATATTCCGCCACACTTCGCTTCCCAGCTCTGCGCACCCTTCGGCATCACCTACCCCCCCCCCCCCCGTGCCTGCATTTAGCCCCTAGTGAGGGGGATACTAGCGGGGGGTCACAGTCTGATTTGGCACTGCGTGTGGCCAGTATTGAAAGGCCAGGCCTGTTCCGCGTAAGGCAAGAAGCGGCACCTGAGCTCCCGTGACATCCCTCTTTCCTGAGGAGGATGAGGGACCTGATGCTTTTGTTGGCCTTTACCCCCTAGAGGAGGGGGAACTCTTCCAGGACCCAGTGACCCTGGGTCTGAGTCTGGGGAGGATTCATGGTTCCCTGATGACACTGATAGTCTGTTGTCTCACATTTTTGAGATCTTGCACATTGTCCCCCCTGAGGTGGCTAAGAGGAAGCAGGGTGAGCTCTTTCGTCCTGACAAACAGCACCTGGAGTTCCCTGAGCAGAGCCATTTCACTAATATGGTGCTCAAGGAGTGGGAACGTCCTAGTAGATTGCCCGCGGTGCCCAAAGGGCGGGATAGGAGCTATCCTTTCCCTGCCAAGCTGGTCAAGCGGGAGCCTGAGGTGGACGCTCCCGTGCTGGGGCCGTTCGGTATCACCTCGGCCCCTCGGGTGTTCACCAAGGTGCTGGCGGGTGTGATGGCTCTGCTGCGGAATCAGGGCATTCGCATCCTTCTTTACTTACTTGGACGACATTCTGCTCAGTCTCTTCATCAGGCAGAGACAGATACTCAGGTGGTGACTTCCACTCTCGAGTCCTTCGGCTGGGTGATCAACTATCCCAAGTCTTCACTGTCTCCATCTTTGGTGAGGTCCTTTCTGGGCATGACTCTGGATACCTCTCATGTCAAGGTATTCCTGCCTCAGCAAAAGGTGGGGGGCCTTCAGAAGCTTGTGTCCCCCATCCCTCCTTCCGGCAAGGGATGCAGTTAGTGGGTCTGATGGTGTCCCTGTTTCGAGGCAGTCCCCTTTTACACAGTTTCACATGAGGCCGCTTCAGTTGCACCTCTTGTCAGTTGTCCTGTGTCCCTGGATCAGGAATTTGCTCAGTCCCCCCTGGCCAGACAGTCCCTCTTGTGGTGGCTGGACTCAGGGAACCTTCTAGTGGGCAGGACCTTTCTGCCCCCGTGCTGGGAGACTGTCACCACAGATGCCAGTCTGACCGGTTGGGGGGGCTTTTGGAAGTCTCTAAAGTTCCAGGGTCGGTGGGGCCCCCAGGAACCCCATGCTCCCATCAATGTAATGGAACTGAGGGCGATCAGGTTAGTTCTGTCTCAGCTGACCACACACCTTCGGGGTCAGGCTGCTCAGATCCGCTTGGACAACCAGACGGCGGTTGCCTACATCAATCATCAGGGAGGGACTCGGAGCAAGCGAACCCTCAAGGAAGTGTCCCTGATACTGTCCCGCGCGGAAGAGAATGTCCCCTGCATCTCGGCGGTTTACATTTCGGGGGTGGAGAACCTGGAGGCAGACTCCCTGAGCAGGGGGACGTCTCAGCTGGGGGAATGGCCCCTCAGCAACAAGGTATTTCACTCCCTGTGCCACCGCTGGGGTCAGCTGGATGTGGACCTGTTTGCGTCCCGTCACAACCACAAGCTCCCCAGGTTTGTCTCCCTGTCACAGGATCCTCTGGCCTTCGCCACGGATGCGCTAGCAATACCTTGGACGGAGTTTTGGCTCCTCTATGTGTTCCCTTCCTTTCCTCTGCTGGGCAGGGTGCTGCGCAAGATAGCCCAGGAAGGGGTACCAGCCATTCTGGTGGCCCTCTGTTGGCCAAGGAGGGTGTGGTTCGCAGACGTCGTGCAGTTGGCAGAAGATCAGTATGTCCTGCCCAAGGAGCCAGATCTGCTCACTCAAGGACAACTGTGCCATCCCAATTTACAAACGCTGGCTTTAACAGCTTGGCACCCTCAAGGGACAGGTGTCAGCTCTGGCAATTTTTTTCCAAAGGTCCTTTGCCAATCACCGGTTGGTTAAGACTTTTTTCCAGGGAGTCACCCACGTGCGTCCGCCACGTAAGCCTATGCTACCAGTTTGGGACCTTAATCTGGTGTTGTCTGCTCTGCAGGGTTCTCCCTTTGAGCCTTTCCATGGGGCTGCTTTGCCCATTCTGACTCTTAAGGTGGCCTTTTTGGTGGCCATTACTTCTGTCAGGCGAGTTTCTGAGCTGGCGGCACTTTCCATCAAGCCTCCTTATTTTGAGCGGCATCAGGATAAGGTGGTGTTTCGGCTTAAGCCAGATTTTTGCCTAAGGTTGTGTCTGCTTTTCATCTCAATCAGGACATTGTTTTGCCTTCTTTGTGTCCTAATCCTGCTAATTCCAAGGAGCGGACCCTTCATTCTCTGGATGTTGTCAGGGTCCTGAAGTTTTATTTGGTTGCTCATGAGCCTTTCAGGAAGTCTGACACTCTTTTTGTTCTTCTTGCTGGTCCTAGGAAGGGTTTGCCAGGCGGTGGAGCAGGCCTATTCTGCTAAAGGGCAGGAACCGCCTTTTAGGATTACTGCTCATTCTACTCGTGCTATTGGTGCATCTTGGGCCTTTCAGCACCAAGCTTCTGTTGAACAAGTTTGTAAGGCCGCAACTTGGTCTTCTGTTCATACCTTTTCCAAGTTTTACAAGGTTGATGTTAGGGCATCAGCTGATGCTGCTTTTGGCCGCAAGGTACTTCAGGCGGTAGTGGTTTAAATTGCCTGTTGTTACTCTTTGGGGATCCCACCCTACCTTACGGACACTGCTTTTGGATGTCCCAGATGTAATGACTTTGTGAAGCAGGCCGTGCCATGCAATGAGAAAAAGACAATTCTGTGAGTACTCACCTGTAGAATTGCTTTTGCCATGCATGGCACGGCCATGTGAGGTGAGTACTCACAGAATGGTTTTTTTTTTAACAGAGATGAAAGAGATGTAATGCAACCCCCTCCCTCCCAGAATCCTCCTAACCTCTCCAATCAGAGAGTGATGCCATGTGACCTCCCAGAATCCCCCTCACCTCTCTGGTCAGGGATGTGTTTTTATAAAAAAAAAAAAAAAAAAAAAAGGAGACCGTCATGTGACCACCCAGAAGCCCCCTCACTTCTCTGGTCAGAGGGTGTATTTTTTTTTTAACAGAGATGAGAGAGATGTAATACAACCCCCCTCCCTCCCGGAATCCTCCTCACCTCTCCAATCAAAGAGCGATGTCATGTGACCTCCCAGAATCCCCCTCACCTCTCTGGTTAGGGATGTGTTTTTATTAAAAAAAAAAAAAAGATGAGACCGTCATGTGACCTCCCAGAATCCTCCTCAGCTCCGTGTTTAAAAAAAAAAAAAAATGAGACCAATGCCATGTGACCTACCCGAATCCTCCTTACCTCTCTAGTGAAGGGTGTGTTTTATTAACGAAGATGAGAGTGATGTCATGGGACTTCCCAGAATCCTCCTCACCTCTCCAGTCAGGAGTGGGTTTTGTTTAGACAAATAACATGTGACCATCCCATAATTCTACTCACCTCTCCAGTGAGCAGGTAGATGATCTCCAGGGTAAGGTTTAATATACTTTTAGTCACATGGCGCCTCTTTCTGTCCATATTGAGCGCTGGACCTCGGGGGAGGGCCTTCTGGAAAACAAACAAACAACATTTTTTTCATACCGTTCCTCAGGGGTAGTAACAAACATGACTCCTGGCTGCACAAGAGACTTGTGGGAAAAACCTCCCTCTGAAAGGGCAGCGATGTAGAATAAAGGCAATATCTTATTTCACAGAGCCAGTATTCAGTCGCTGGTCTAACTGTAGACAGGGGCCTGTCCAATCCTCATGCAGAGGAGGTCTATTCAAGGAGGGTGAGATCCCCTCTTTGTCCCTTTTCTGGAAGTTTCCATTCATGAATGGTGGAAATTAAAAATATAATATAGGACCTGTATGCATAATAGTAAGCTTCGGTTATCTATTTACACCAGGCTCCTCCCCCAAAGATCTCATGGTTCCTGCTTTCTACAGTGCAGCCTATGTCATGCATTGGTATGACACCACCATTTAAAGTGATACAGCAGGCATAGGTAATTATTACAACATGGCGTCGGGCTATGTTTGGCGCTGTCCTAAACTGTTTTACGTTTTTAAATTAAAGAAGTAATGGCCGCGGTATTGATTTTTATTTTGAAGCAAGTGGGCGTGGCCCTTGGAGCTGTGATGCTAATTAATCAGCATAATGGGTGGGGTCTGTAATAACTCATGAACTTGCTTCAGACACCCAGGCTTTGCTCCTTCTCTCGCTCCTTGTTCCTAGACCAGCACCCCAAAATATGCATGTGCACACCTGCAGATGCACATACACACACCCCGAAACGCACATGCACACCCCTACAGACACACAAGTGTGCACTCCCAAATGCAGACGCACCCCCGCAAACATGCACTCCCAAACCCACATGCGTGTGGCCCCACAGATGAACGTGCACACGCCCACGCAGATGAACATGCATGCGTCCACGCATACGTCCATGTGCATTTGGGAATGCGCACATGTCCACCTGCGGGGGCCCAAGCGCGTGGGTTTGGATTTGGGGGTGCATGTCTGCAGGCATGTGCTTCTGCGGGGGCCGGTTCATGTGGGATTGAGGGTGTCAGTGGGGGCATGCGCATGTGGGTGCATGTCTGGGTGGATGCGCACATGTGTCTGCTCAGGCTGTTCGATTCCCTCCCCCCGGGGCATTCAGAATGGGAATGCCCCGCTGTGTGAACCCCCCAAGCTCACTGCTTTCACTTACCTTGTCCCCCGGTCCAATGGCACATGCGCGAGCTACATCCCCGCTATCCCTTTAGCCGGGGCATGTCCACGCCAGCCATTTGTGAATGGCCGGCAGAGGCACGCTTCCAGGGAAGTGGGGGATGTGGCCACCAACACGCTTAGAGCCACTGGCCTTAGACGAAGCCTTAGATGACGTGACGCCAGCGGCTCAGAGCAGCGGCGCATGCATCGTAGGACTGGGAAGAGGTTGGCATTGGTGATGTGGGAGGTTTCACACAACAGGGCTTCCCCATTCGGGGTGCCCAGGGGGAAAGGACCAAAGCCCAGGATAGTTAAAATCCACTTTAAATGTGGAGCTGCTGCCAGGACCCCATACTGGAGCCTTGGCTTTCCTGTCCTGACTAAACTGATAAAGGCCCAACCCACTCCTTTGTTCAGCCCCGCCCCTCACCTTTCAAGTGACCTCCCACTTTTTTTTCTTAAAGTGAACCAAAACCCATCTTATAGATTCCTGGTGCGCTTGATCTCCTCCCCTGGGGGATCCAGAAACCGCTGTGTGAAACCACCCAGATTGCCTGGTATGGTCACCATCTCCCCCAGTCTAACGGCACATGCGCATTTGAGAATGGCCAGCGCGGGCATGCTCCCTGTTAGAGGGTAGCAGGGGATGTGGCCACCGGGGGCACTTGGGTCCACTCCCTTAAAAGAAGGAACGGGATACGATCTGATTGGACAAGAGGCAGCGCACGCGCCGCAGGACCGGGAAGAGCGAGTTAGATTGGGCGACCTAGGGGGGAGGGGTTCACACAGCAGGGCATCCCTGATTTTGGGCCGGGGGGAAAGGACCAAAACCCAGGAGTTTTGGTCCACTTTAAATAAGCGATAACTTAGCATGCAACAAAGAACAGCTGGCTCTGCTGCCACCTGTGGCAGGAGTTTCCCTTTAAATTAAATCCTCCTTGTATAGTATAAGTATATATATATATATATATATATATATATATATATATATATATATATATACATATATGTCTATGGGCAGCCAGCAGCAGTAACTGCACTAACTGTCACAGCAGCCATACCTGCCCCTCCCGCAGCTCTGCCTCCAGAAGTCACAAAAGCTCCAGTTGGGGGGGAAGATCAGCCCGCCGACGCATGCGCACGGCGCCTTCTGCTTCTCACACCCGACTGCGCATGCCTGCGCTGCTGTGTAAAGCAGCATAGCCGTTCCAGTGACAGCCCCCTGTCATGTCTCCACTCGGCGGCCATTTTGGCGAGGCCACTTATATAGCTCAGAATGCGCCGTGATCTCCAATATGTCGCCCTTTGCTTCACTTATTTCGAACACATTTGTGACACAATTAGTAATAATAATAATCTGTCCACCATGGCCTGTTCTGCGGAGGAGGCTTCGTGAGGGAGCTTCCGAGGGGATGCGGTCCATAGCATAGAGGTGTGACTAAGCAAAAGTCCCAGCATACACCTGCGTGACCACCTTCTGTACTGTGACTCTCACCTGGATTTCCAATGACAGAGTGTATGCTGCATCCCAACCAACCATGAAGAAGGAGCGCGGTCACATGATCAACCAAATCCTGAACCTAGCCCTGGAGATCCTCTACCTGCTGACTGGAGAGGTGAGGGGGATTCTGGGAGGTCACATGACATCACTCTCCTCTCTGTTAAAGTGGACCAACACCGAGAGGTGATCGGCCCGGAAATCTATAAGATTCCCGGGCCGATCACCTCCCACCCCGCGGGACATCCGAGATCGGGATGTCCCGCGGGGTGAAACCCCCCCAGACACCCCAAATCGCTTACCTGATCTTCGGCGGCGGCCGGCCGCCGCCGCCTCCCTTGCGCCCCTGTAGACGTGCGCGCGCCCGCGCGGGCCGTCTGCGAATGGCCGGCGGGGGCGCGCGCGCGCCGAAAGTGACGCGAGGGAGGCGGCGGCAGCCGCTTGGACGTTCCTGATCCCCGCCTGGACGTTGGCGGGGATTGGACCGTCCAGTCACGTGGCAGCGGGGACAGGTAAGATTTTGGGGCTTTCTGGGGGGTTTCACACAGCGGGGCACCCCCGATCGGGGTGCCCCGCCGAAGTGGACCAAAACCCAGGATAGTCAAAATCCTGGGTGTTGGTCCACTTTAATAAAAACACGCCCCTAACCGGAGAGGGGGATTCTGGGAGGTCACATGACATCACTCGCTTCTGTCAATAAAAACACGCCCCTGACCAGAGTAGAGGGGGAACTTGGGAGGTCACATGACATTACTCTCATCTCTGTTAATAAAAATACGCTCCTGACTGGAGAGGTGAGGGGGATTCTGGGAAGTCACATGACATCGCTCTCCTCTCTGTTAATAAAAACACGCACCTGACCGGAAAGGTGAGGGGCATTCTGGGAGGTCATATGACATAGCTTGCAGTAATATAAACAAAACCCATACACAGGATTATGGACCAATAAAGAAGGAGCCCGGTGACCTTGAGACCTCCAGCCGTGAACCCTGTTTATTGGAAGGATGGAGGCGGAGCCAGAGCCCCATTGTGGAGCCCCCAGCTCCTTTCCTGACATCTGAGAGAAGCAACGAATGGAAGATTTTACAGATAACCAGCAAGATCGCTGAGCTGCTGACAGGAGAGGTGAGCTGGGAATTCTGGGAGATTATCCAGCAGCAGTGAGGGGGCGTGTCTGGAGGCTGATGATGTCATTGTGTGTGTCAGGTCCCTATCAGGTGTCAGGATGTCGCTGTCTATCTCTCTATGGAGGAGCGAGAATATCTGGAAGGACACAGTGACCTGTACAAGGCGGCCATGATGGAGGATCGGCCTATCACATCCCCAGGTAAGAGGAGACATCAGTATGGAGGATCCTCCTAGATACAAAGACTGAGGAGCAATGTGTTAGGTGGCTGTGTGTGTGTTTTATACAGATGGATGCAGAGACAGAAACGCCCCTGATGGTCAGAGCTCCGCCCACGAGGAGCCTATAGATGAGCCAGTAAGGGAAATGAAGGTTTTTAAGTTTCATTCAAGTCCTCTATTATTATTGTTCTCCTCACTCCCCTTTATTGTGTGTGTAGGGCGACGCTCTGCTGCTTATGAAGGTGGAAGTGAAAGAGGAAGAGGAGGAGCCTGAGAAGGGGCCGGAGGAGACCTCTCCACGGATCAGCCCAGGTGAGGAACACATCCACTGCACCACAATGGTGGCCCCTGACATTTGATTTTTCAGCTGAAAGCGGAGCAAGAACCTCAGTATCCCGGCACTGGATTCTAAAACACTCCAGGGCCAGATGAAGGCCTGTCCAACTGTGCAAACCTTTCCTGGTCCCCCCTTTACTCACCTAGATCCAGCAATCCACAGCAAATCAGTGGGTCTCCGGAACTAGGGAAACCTAAATGGCTGCCACCATTTTCAGGTAGGGTGGTGGGACCATGCACGCGGCTGGGTAATGTGGCAATCACTTAAAGTGGACCAGTAATCTCCCCCTCCCCATAGCTGGCCTGGAATCGAAAAGATTCCAGGGCCGGACGCTAGCCTTCCCCCACGGCATCCTATACCGGATTCCCTGCTGTGTGAAATCCCCAGGGGGTGCTGGTAATCAGGGTAAAGGGGGAGGAAGTTGCTCCATTACTATTATTTATACAGGATCTTTCAGGGCCTGGGAACCAATTCACCGCCCAGTTTAACCCTCTCATCACTGTAAAATATTCAGCAAACAGACATATGAAGCCTGTACAGAAACTAGGGGCCTTAGTTTGCATACAATTGCAATCGCATGTATTAAACCCTACGCCATGTCAAGGTGCCCCCTATTGGTGGCGTCCCTACGCCTATTATTGAGTGCCCAAAGTTGGGACGTACAATGTAATCTTAGCTAATCCCGGCAACGCTGTCTTCACCGGCGGCCACAGGTGTGCACTCCCCGCACTGCAAAGGGGAGGTGGGGATGCCACCTATGTCTGTGTAAAGTTCAAATCAGCAATTTTATTCCATGCATCAGTTAAGCGCTGATTGGACGAGCATCCGCACATGCGCTGTGCAAAGTTGAGTGAAAGACAGGGATCTGGGGGTCTCACACAGGGGGGCAGTCTACATCGGGATGCCCCCGGGGCAGGGACTAGTCAAAATCCTGGTGATTGCTCCACTTTAAAGGGTAACAGTTCCGGGTCTCGTTTTGTACCCTGCTGTGTGATACCACATGATCGCCATTAACCACTTACCTTTTCTCGGCCCAATTTTGCACGTGTGGGCGCGTCCAGGCAGAGGTGTTTGTAGTGTCTATGTCATTCAGCAAATGGCTCTGCTCTTCTGTTGTCAGGAACGCAAGCGGCCACATCCTTAGCAGCCCACGTGCTCCCGCCCCAGCCTATCCGATCTGCTGGGGAGCGCGCACACAGAGACGCAGGGGATGCGGCCGCTCTGGCTCTGCATTGCAAAACATCAGAGCGGTTTGCAGAATGACATAAGCACAGCAAACGGCTCTGATTGGAAGAGAGCCCGCAGTCACCGGGGAAAGATAAGCTGTTACCGGCAACCTGGGAGGTTTCACGCAAGAGGGCATTCTGGTTTAGGATTCCCCAGGGGAAGGCCTGCAGCCGGCCTTGGGGTCTTTTAGATGGGTTGCGCTGGGTTTTCTTCCACTTTAAATTGGACCATGTCCCGTGATTTTCACTATGCTGGGTTTTGGTCCTTTCCCCTGAGAGATCCTGATATGGGATGTCCAAATGTATGAAAACCTCCAGACCACCCCTAATATCTTCCCCCAGGAGGGAGGGAATCACGCTGTCAGCTGTGGGTTTTAAAGTGGAACAAAACCTATTTAAACTAGGAGAGTGTTGGCCCCTGTGTCGCTCTCTGTACATACAGCGCCATTAGCCCGAGCAAGTAAGATTATTTCAGGCTGGCAGTGGTGTATGTGCTTCAGCATCACTAATTGGGATGCCCCCCTGGACCGAGCTGGATGGCAGTCAACACCCATTTTGTAAACAATGGGCACTGAATCGCTTTATAGTGGATCAAAACCCACGGAGATTGGCCCAGGAATCTATAAGATTCCGGGGCCGATTGATTCTCTCCCCCTGAGGTATTCAGAATCGGGATGCCCCGCTGTGTGAAATCCCCCAGGTCACCAATAAACTTACCTTCTATCCATCCTCGCTATCCCTCTAGCAGGTCGCGTACACCATCATTTGTGAATGGCCGGTGCGGGCACGCTCCATGTTAGAGGGTAGGGGGATGCGGCCGCCATCCACTCGTATAAGACGAGCTCCTGGACGAAGGGCCTAGTGCCGATCTGAGCGCACCGATTGGATGAGCGGTTGCGCATGTGTCGTAGGACTGGGAAGAGGTGAGTTTGTTTGGGCGACCTGGGGAGTTTCACACAGCGGGAACCCAAAATTCTGAGTTTTGGTCCACTTTAAGTTTGGAAGCGTATGCCTTGTGGGCTTTTCCTCCAGGGTCGGGTGTCGGCAGTAACTAGCAGATCTGCTTACCTTACTGTCTTCCCACAGCCCGGGTTTGTGAAGCCGGGAGCTGTGCTTCTGGGTTCCAACTGGCAGGTGGGCGTGGCCTGGGTACGGCTCTCTCCCATTGAGAACAATGGGGCCTCTGTACACCAGGAACTGGGAGCCAGCCATACGTAGGCCACCACCACCTGCCAGTCAGAACCCGGAAGCTTCACAAACCCGGGAAAGTTGATCTTTTCATTACTGTCACAAAAGTGTATTTATTCCTAAAAGCCAGGTTTTCTGAAGAGGTGAGTTTGAGGGAACCTCTAGAAACCTGGGAGTGTTGGGGAGTGTGGAATTGCACAGGGCAGGGCATCCTAGAGGAGCAGAGAGGCACGGGAGACATCCTGAAGGCCAAGGAAGAGGACAGGAAAATGTCAGAGACAGAGTGGAGGTCGCACCTGGGTTTGTATTGTTGGATTATTAAATAAATGTATGGAGGGGACCTGTCTGACGAGAGCTTTGTAGGTTAGAGTTAGAACAGGGCCGGACCTAGGGTAAGTGTCACTCTGTGCAAGATTCCAGGATGGGGCCCCTCAAAAATACAAACAAAATGGACAAAGAGCAACGGAGGAAACACAGATTGAGAGAAGGGGCAAGAAAGACAGAGGGAATGCAGAAAAAAATAAAAGACTGAAAGTAGACAAAGGGAAAAATAGGCAGAAATGTGGAAAAGAGATAGAGAGAAAGATAAAGGAATGAAATATGAAGAGAAGGTGAAAGAATGGAGGCAATATGGAATAGAGAAAAGGGGAGAAAAAATGGAAAAGAGAGAAAAAAAAAGAGAAGGGATGAAAAAGAGGGAGAGAGGGAGGAAGAAAGAAAGGGAGGGAGAGAGAAAGCAAGAAAAGGGAAGAAGAATTAAAGGGAGAGAGAGAGAAAGTGATAAAGAGGGAAGAAGAATAAAAGGGAGAGAGAGAGAAAGAGGAAGGGAGAGAGAAAGTGAGAAAGAGGGAGGAAGAATGAAAGGGAGGGAGAGAGAAAGTGAGAAAGAGGGAGGAAGGATGAAAGGGAGGGAGAGAGAAAGAGGGAGAGAGAAAGCGAGAAAGAGGGAGGAAGGATGAAAGATAGAGGGAGAGAGAAAGTGAGAAAGAGGGAGAAAGGATGAAAGGGAGGGAGAGAGAAAGCAAGAAAGAGGGAGGAAGGATGAAAGTGAGGGAGAGAGAAAGCAAGAAAGAGGGAGGAAGGATGAAAGGGAGGGAGAGAGAAAGTGAGAAATAGGGAGGAAGGATGAAAGGGAGGGAGATAGAAAGCAAGAAAGAGGGAGGAAGGATGAAAGGGAGGGAGATAGAAAGCAAGAAAGAGGGAGGAAGGGTGAAAGGGAGGGAGATAGAAAGCAAGAAAGAGGGAGGAAGGATGAAAGGGAGGGAGATAGAAAGCAAGAAAGAGGGAGGAAGGATGAAAGGGAGGGAGATAGAAAGCAAGAAAGAGGGAGGAAGGATGAAAGATAGAGGGAGAGAGAAAGTGAGAAAGAGGGAGGAAGGATGAAAGGGAGGAAGAATGAAAGGGCGGGAGAGAGAAAGCGAGAAAGAGGGAGGAAGAATGAAAGGGAGGGAGAGAGAAAATGAGCATGAGGGAGGAAGTTAGATCTAACTACTTTCCTGAACTACTCAGATAAGTTGTCCCCATGGGAAATAGTTATGCAGGTGCTATACTGTGTAAATAAACACTGAATGCTTTTTGCTATTCGCAGGTAGACTCTATACATCCCAAGAATTATCCAGCACCAAAATGATCCCAGATCCTAAAGACGAACCCCTCCCCCTGGTGTTTAATCTTCCGAAACCTTCACACTACCTTAACAACGCTGAGCATTTTGACTTTCTGTCTAGAAGGCACCAATGTGAAGATGGCGTCCAAGATGGGACCACCCTCCATCCGCTCATTTACACACCTCTACACATCACCTCCCCAAAACTTTGCAGTCCTTGTGACGCTTTAAAAATGGTAACCGATGTTGAAGGTATTCATGTTGACTTCAGGATGCAGGAATCTAGAGTAGCCGTCCAAGATGGGCCCATCTTACCGACAAATTTTGTCCAGAGGCCTCTTGGGTCGCTTAGACTATCCGGTGTCATAAATAACGTTACAGATCATTTGGAAATGCAGCAAAAACTCGATCATCTCCAACCAAATTGCAGCAATTCTGTTAAACCAATAACTCCCCCAAAAGATGCCAAACAGTCAGCCAGCCTTGGCCTAGAGGACCATACTGACCCCATCATTCCTTCACACAAGGCAAGGCATGACAATTTGCCCAGACGTTCTCATCTCTCGAAGGATGTTGAAATGCGCCAAGTGCCTACAAACACAAGGAGTCACGAGTCGTTTAGACCAACCAAACTCTCTTGTGATCCTGGACATTTCACAACTGGTTCCCAAACATTTCATTCAGAGGATGATGGCGTAGCTGGGACCTCCATCTTTCCAAATCCCAACCTAAAGCTTCACAGATCACATAGACCATCTACTTTCTTGAACAAGATGGGACATATTACTAAAACGTTCCAAAAGGGAGAACTTGTTCATAGAGAAACTGTGATGCTCTCAGACTTACACGCTAGACATCACAATTTACTTAGACCATCAATCAACTTAAACAATAATGTCTATTGCACTGCTGACAATACAACAAACCGAGCTATAGATTATGACTTTATCATTCCCAAAACCTGTGACGCCAGACATCGCAGCTTACCTCAAACTTTATGTCTCTCTGAAAATGATGAGCAGCTAAATTGTGATTTTCATATGCATCAAGAAGGAACTGCTTTTCCCTTAGATTTCAACATAAAACAGATTGAGCACTGCAGACCTTCTAATATCACTAATCAGGGTAATTGTTTTAGAAAAGTTAGTCAGAGAGAGACAATCATTTCCCCGATTTTTAACAACCATCACAATTCACCTAAAGTGTCCGGTTTCAACAGCAACCTCAAAAGTATTACTGATAATGTAGAGAGATACCAAACTGGACTGGTAACCCAAGGAGAGACCAACATTCCACCAGATAATACCACCAGGCAACAAAGGTCGTGTCGGCCATTCGTTCTCTTGAACAACAATGAACATTTCACCACTGGAGAAACTGACAAGACAGAGATTCTTCTCTTCCCAAATATAACTTCAGGCCTTCAGAGCACCAGTATGTCTGGTCTCTCAAGGAACGCTGATCAGTCTTCCACTGACTTCAAAACACTTCAAGGCAAAGAAGTTTATCAAGCAGCAACCATACCCCTTCCAAACCTTACCAAGAAGGAACACAAGTCATGTTGGCCATTAGGTCTACCGAACAAATTTGAGCAATCAGTCAATGATCAGACAGAGATCCTTCTCTTCCCAAATTCAACTTCAGGCCTTCAGAGCACCAGTATGTCTGGTCTCTCAAGCAAAACTGATGAGTCTTCCGTTGACTTTGAAACCTTTCAAGGCAAAGAAGTTTGTCAAGGAGCAACCATAACCTTTCCAAACCTTTCCAAGACGGATCAAAAGTCATGTTGGCCATTACGTCCACCAAACAAAGTTGAGCAATCAACCAATGATCAGACAGAGATCCTTCTCTTCTCAAATTCAACTTTAGGCCTTCAGAGCACCAGCATGTCTGGTCTCTCAAGCAAAACTGATGAGTCTTCCGTTGACTTCGAAACACTTCAAAGCAAAGAAACTGGCCAAGCAGCAGCCATACCCCTTCCAAACCTTACCAAGAGGGACCACAAGTCATGTTGGCCATTAGGTCTAATAAACAAATTTGAGCAATCAACCAAAGATCAGACAGAGATCCTCTCCCAATCAAATTCTACCTCAAGGCCACAGATTACGACTACATCTATTCTCTCAGGCCACGTTGATCAATCTTATGTTGACTTCAGAATGAAGCAAACCAAGAAAACTGAGACCACCGTTGAATGTTATTTAGACAGACAAGATGCAAATTCATCTAGTCCTCATCTTTTGAAGGATGTTGGATTTTGGACCGGCAACAATGAAATGAATCAAAGTAAAGTTGAAGAGGTTGTGTCTCCACATGCTGAGTTTGCATCCCATCAAGGCTCCCAGCCAGGCAAGAAACTTTTCACCTGTGAAGAATGTGGGAAGACTCTGACCCGAAAGGAGAACCTTATTTCTCATAAACGTATACACTCTGGAGAGAAACCCTTCTCTTGTTCCGATTGCGGAAAGAAGTTCAAGAAGAACTCTCACCTCTTCAAACACCGTCAGATCCACACCGGAGAGAAACCCTTCTCCTGCCCCGAATGCGGAAAAAGCTTTGCATGGAAGAGCGATCTGGTCGTCCACGAACGTATTCACAGCGGCTTCAAGCCACACGTCTGCTCTGAGTGTGGCAAAGGGTTTTCCATCAAGTCGTACCTGGTGAAGCATCACCGCGTCCACACGGGGGAGCGTCCGTATTCCTGCTCTGAATGCGGGAAGACTTTTGGCTCTCGATCCAACCTCTTGATACATCGGAAGGTTCATTCGCCGCACAAGCCTTTTACTTGCTCCGAATGTGGCAAGACTTTTACGTGGAAGTCCGATCTCGTCAACCACCAACGGGTCCACACGGGAGAGCGTCCGTTTTCTTGCCCCGAGTGCGGCAACAGTTTCTCCAGCCAGTCGTATTTAATCAAACATCTGAGGATACACACAGGCGAGAAGCCTTATCAGTGTTCGGAGTGCGATAAGAGCTTCTATACCAGCTCCAATCTCACGATCCACCAGAGGAGTCACACAGGGTTGAAGCCATTTTTCTGTGACGAGTGCGGGAGGAGATTTGCCTGGAAGGCGGATTTGGTGAGACACCAGAGGTTCCACACGGGGGAAAAGCCTTTTCAGTGTCCGGACTGTGACAAGAAATTCACCACCAAGATGGAGCTTAATGGTCATTTGAAGACTCATACGGGTGAAAAGCCGCATTCCTGTGCGCAGTGTGGGAGGGGCTTCATTCAAATGGCCCGCCTCTTAAGACATCAGTTGAAACATTCAAAACCTGAAAATAGGGCAACTCAACCTTAAACATTGTAACTGGCAGGGTACTATACCCGCAGGCTTCTCCTTTCCTAGGACTAAAGTAGAAGGATGCTCCCACCAGAGATACAGACTCCACCCACCCACTCACTGTGGAGATCTAACATTATTGGTAAAGCAGAATATTTCGTCAGTCTTGTGACCCCCCCCCCCCCCCCCCCACTCCAAACAGCAACAGATGGTGAGAGGCTGGTTAACTCCTTAAAGTGAACCAAAACCCAGGATCGGGGTGCCTTGCTGCATGAAACCCCCCAGATCGCCAAAGAGAACTCGCCTCTTCCGGGTCCTAGGGCGCATGTGCGGCTGTTCGGCAAATTAGCTTGCTGACAGCCGCATCCCTCACTACTCTCTATCACGGAACGTGCCCGTGCAGAACTGCCGATACTGCCTGACCCTGGAGACTGAGGAAAAGCCCACAAGGCATACGCTTCCAAACTTTAAGTGGACCAAAACCCAGGATTTTGACTATCTTGGGTTTTTTCCTTACTCAGGGTGTCCCGCTGTGTGAAACCCCCCAGGTCGCCCAAACAAACTCCCCTCTTTTTAGTCCTACGACACATGCACAACCGCTCGTCCAATCAGTGCGCTCAGGTCGCATGAGCCCCTTCGTCCATGAGCTTGTCTAATACGAGTGGATCCGAGCACGCTGGCTGCCGCATCCCCCGCTTCCCGGCCATTCACAAATGCCTGGCTCAGGCACGTGCCCTGCTAGAGGGATAGTGGGGATGCGGCTCGTGCATGCGCCTTTGCATCGGGAAACAAGGTAAGTGTATGGGGCGACCTAGGGAGTTTCACACAGCGGTTTTGGATGCCTCGGGGAGAGGAAATCGATCGGCCTGGGAATTTTATAGATGCCATGCACAGAGCTGTTGGCCAAGCATTAATATAAATGGCAAACGGCTCTGATTGGACAAGAGCCCAAGCATGCACAGTAGGACTGGGGAAAGGGCCATCTATGGGGGTTTTCACCCAGTGGGGGATCCCAAATCAGAATGCCCCTGTGGGATCAATAGTCAAAACAATGGGTTTTGTTCCACTGTCATTGACAGTTAGTAGCATCAAAGCCACCATGGAGGAGAGTTCTCTTATTAGTCCTAGTGGCCTCTTTATAGGAAAATGTGGAGGGTTATGGTGTCCCCTCCCCCTAGTGGCATCTCTATAGGAACATATGGAGGGTTATGTTGTCCCCTCCCCCTAGTGGCCTCTCTATAGGAACATATGGAGGGTTATGTTGTCCCCTCCCCCTAGTGGCCTCTCTATAGGAATATATGGAGGGTTATGGTGTCACTGCCCCCAGTGGCCGCTCTATAAGAATATATGGAGGGTTATGGTGTCGCTGCTCCCTAGTGGCCTCTCTATAGGAATATATGAAGAGTTATGGTGTCACCTCCCCCTAGTGGCCTCTCTATAGGAATATATGGAAGGGTGTTATGGTGTTTAGGATGACCATCTACTTAAACCTTGCTCTTGCTCCATAAATGCAGAAAACCCACCCCTGCTGGTAACGGATTGAGGGTACATTACTGTCAGTATGTTGGTAATTGCCCAGGGGTGTGAGCGGGATGGTCGGGCAATGGGGCTGTTGAAAGATTAGGGAGTTAAGTTCCTCTTTAAGGCTATAACCATGCTGCTAGGCAGGGCAAAGGGGAGTGCTCCTTTAAATGAGGATAATAGAACATCCCACACGCCTATTGCCGCCACGTGAGTCCTGTTTATTGTCTGTATAAATAAAGCAGATTACACCTAAAGCAATGTGTGGACACTGTGCATCACTTGTGATCGGCTCCCTGGGGTAATTGAGGCATGGAGTTCAGCAGGGGGGACGGGTATTGGGAGAAATGGTACCTACCCCTCTTTTTTTTTTTTTTTTTTTATTTATTAAAGTTTTCAGAAAATATTCACAATTCTAGCATATGACAAAAAAGAAAAATAAAGTGTCAGTTGTCCTTGTTACAGTATATATCAATAAAATAATTTAACACATCTACTGGTTTTATTAATATACCTGTATATGCTCAAACCTTGTTTCTATCCAAACAACTTTACAGATTCTTTTAGCAATTGACACTCAAGGTGACTTAAATCTCTGGTAATGGAATTGTACATACAAAGTTAAGAGGGGGAAGGCGGTGGGGAGAGGTGGGGAAGGGAAGGGACATGGTTAACGTGGGAGAGGACCTTCACCTCAGACTCAGTAAGTCCTTACCCTGACTCTGTAAATACCATCCAGCTTTACCAGGTAATAGCAAATTTCTCATAAGTGCCGTCTCGCGAGGACGTGAGATTCTCGAATCTCATGATGTCGCTAACTCTCTGACACCAACTGCTAATGGAGGGAGGTTCTTTGCTCATCCACACCTGTGGGATGCCAGCTTTTGCTGCATTCAGTAGGTGGCAGACTAAGGATTTGCGATATCGCTTTGCAGGCATCTCCGACACGTGGAGGAGGCAAAGAGCAGGATCATCTGGGACCATTATTCCTGATACCTTCTCCGTAACCTGCCTAATCAGGCTCCAATATTCTTTTCATTTGGGACAGGACCAAAAAATGTGCAATAGGTCTCCCCTTTCTCCATCGCATCTCCAACAGTTTGGAGGTACACCCGGGAACCATCTGCTTAGGTCTGATGGTACCCTGTACCATCTAGTAAGCAGCTTGTACCTGCACTCTAGGTATCGAGTACAAATTGAAATCTTATGCGGCAGCACCAATATATTCTAAGTATGTCACACACCCCGCTTCAAGACATTCATTACATGTGGGTATACTGACTTGTAGATGGCGATCTTGCAGAGATGATAACAAAAAAAGGAAGGACCCTCCCGGCCCATAAATACCTGGGACCTCCCACTCATTACCCAGTCTTTCATCTCTGCAGTGGTGAGCAAGTCAGAAGATGATGTCTCCTCCTTACAGGTAGCCGGGATGGCTCCCGGCCTCCTTTTCTTCTATTCCTGCCCGGATCCCCTTATTTAAATTTCCTGCCTCCCAGCCTAGGCTGCTGGTCCGGGCAAAGGTAGTTGGCACCCCTGGTGCTTAGGAGCCGTGAGACCCCATAACAAGGGGTAGGCGGCTATCCAGGTTGGCGATCCCGGTTTGGGATGCCCCGTCCCTTGGCCCTACCCTGGCATGGATTCCCCCTCTCCCGGATACCCTTAGGGGGGGGGGGGGGGGGGCCGGGTCCCTTATGGATTTCCCTTATTTATTGGTGTGTGTGTATGTTTCACTGTGTGTGTTTCTTTTACATTTGCCGGCCTCCGGCATGCTGCTAATGGCGGCGGTGAGCCCATGAGGTCCCCTTCTTCTCCTCTGGGCGGGGGGGAGGGGCCGGGCGCTCGCGCGGGCCCACGGCCCGCCCCCGTGCTGCGGGCGCGTTTGTCATGTCCCTGCTTCTGGCCGGGAGAGACGGGGGAGGGGCTGGGCCGGGTGCGACGCGCGAACTGCGCCGGCCCGCCCTTCCTCCTCCTGCTGCACATTGCGTGTCTTCTTTGTGCCTGGACGTGCGGTTCTGTAGGTCTGGTGAGTGGCCTGATGGCCATCAGTTTCATCTGTCTTTTAACCCTTTATACTGGCATGGTCTGAGCATGTGCTTGTCTTTGTGTTCCAGGTGGACCATTGAGCATATTAAAGGGGGGTTCTCCCGGTCCAGGGTCCCTGGTTAAAATTTTAGCTGGCTTAAAATCCTCCCACTCGGGACTTAAGGGGCATCCCGGGTTGCATTATTGCGTAATTCCCAAAAAGAGCATTGTACACATATATTTGTATATATATTATTATAAAAAATCACCATATGGAGGCTTCCCCGGATACTGGGCTTGTGCCCCCCTCGGGGCAATCCAGGCTGTGTTTGGGGTGTGTGCAATATTCGCACTTGGGATATTCCAGTCCACATCAGGCATGTTGAAGTCACCTGTAATGACAATGTTCCCCTTCTCTGCCATTCCACTGATTTCATCTATTAAAGTGGACCAACACCCACCGGTGATCGGCCCGGGAATCTATAAGATTCCCGGGCCGATCACCTCCCTCCCCGCGGGACATCCGAGATCGGGATGTCCCGCGTGGTGAAACCCCCCCAAACACCCCAAACTCCTTACCTTATCTTGGTTTGATATATAGGCCCCCTGGACAATCTGAGGATCTAGATAACCTGTTAAAGTGGACCAACACCCAGGATTTTGACTATCCTGGGTCTTGGTCCACTTCGGTGGGGCACCCCCGATCGGGGTGCCCCGCTGTGTGAAACCCCCCCCGAACTCACCTCTCCCCGCGCCGACGGACAAGCCGCGGACAAGCAGCTCCTCCGCCGCCGCCTCCCTCGCGCCCCTCTAGACGTGCGCGCGGGAGGCGGCGGCGGGGGAGCCGCTTGTCCGCGGCTTGTCCCTCCTTAGTCTGCATGGTAACCCAGAGAGTTTCTAGTTCATTGTGTGTATGCTGAATTATTGTTGATTGAAGGGTAGTCTTGACATAAATGGCTACTCCACCGCCCTTTCTATCCAATCTGTCTTTTCTGTACAATGTGTAACCGGGTATGGCTATCTCCCAGTCATTGTGATCCTTGAACCAAGTCTCTGTTATTGCAACAAGATCCAATTCATCTCTGGATATGATAGCCATTAATTCACAGAGCTTGTTACCCAAGCTGCGAGCATTGGTACACATCATGTGGATGTTGTTGGTATTGTATTTTAGTGTGTCCTTGATCTTTTCCACCTCTAGCCTACCACTGACCGGGCTTCCTGCTTCAATGTCCTGCTTCATCCTAAATGGTAGGGGACAGAAATCACCCTCGCAAGTTACGTCTTTGTCCCCTTCCTCTAGTTTAAATCAAAAAATGCTCTGAGTTCCACTCCAAGTTCTTCTGTGCCTTTCTGTGAAGGATGCAAGCCATCCCTCTTAAACAACTCATTGTTCGACCACCTTCTAACATCATGACTAATACATCCAAAGCCTTTGTCTCCACACCACTGACGTAACCACAAGTTGAACTTGGCGATGTTGAGTGCCTTTTTTCCCTGATTACATACTGGCAAAACTTCAGAAAAGGTGATGGAACCTGTTATTTTGCAAAGTTCCTGACTAAAATTTTGGAAGTCCCTCTGTACAACAAACAAATCTTTTTGGGATAAGTCATTTGTGCCAAGATGTAGCACAATGTCCACTTGGTTATGTTTGCTTGCAGACTTCACACTATTTATAATACGTTTCTTATCCCTATTAACCGTGGCACCTGGGAGACACCTCAATTCCTTTAGCTCATCTTTATCCTGTCCAAAGTCCACACCTCTAATTGTTGAGTCACCAACCAGAATATGTCTTTTCCTATTGGTTGGCTTGGTAACTGTTCCTTGCTGCCCTTTTGTACTCATTTTATATGGTCCCTTATGTAAGTCCACTTCCTTTGATCTTACCAAATCCTGCCCAGACTGAGCATTAGCAGATACATCCACATCAAGCTCAGAAAGAACAGCAAATGGGTTATATTGTCTTAGTCCAAAATGTTGATGTTTTTGTTCTACATTGCGCAATCTTCCAGAGCCAACAGTCTTCCACTCTGCCCCTCTCTTGTGAAGTCTTTGTGGGAGTGGTGGCTGTATAACAAGCTGCTTTACTGGCTGGGATAGCTTCATAACTTCAGACTGAAGAGTAGAAACTAAAGACTGTAATTTTGAAATCTTGTCATACAACCCCTTCATTTGCATACAAATTGGACAGCATCGCAAGTTCCACAGAGTACTACGAAACACAACGGCCAGGCAAGAGTTACACTGCACCAAACCAGACATTCTAGATAACAAGAATAGGTAAGGCTAAAAAGTAAATGCTGTACTCACCACTATTTCTTGTGTACAACCCCTGCTTTTTTCAAACTACTGCAGTTTTTAAAACTACACACTTGTGTCCTGCTCTCACACAGGGTGAAACTCCACAGAGTGAAACTCCACAGAGCAGCTCACCTGTTTATATACAAGCCCCTCTTAGTTAAGCTAATGAGAGATTGCTAGCTCTTTTGCTATGTTAATTAGAACCCACCCTATTTAATCAACACCTGCTTAGCAAACAGCAACAGGCCAAAACCAAAACTTTTACTACCAATGCAATACTATCCAAATCACATTTAAGACAAATTAAAACAGTACACTTTTGACTTATAAAAGGAAGATTCAAATACAAATACAGTTACTTACCAAATCCAATGTAACTACTGCAGTTTTTAAAACTACACACTTGTGTCCTGCTGCACTTATGTCAAGCTGCTCTCACACAGGCTGAAACTCCACAGAGTGCTGAAACTCCACAGAGATCTATAGAGGCCATCCAGACACTCTGAAACAGCATATCTTTGGCGGTAAAAATGTACAGAATTTCTTGTATCTAATCCCCAAATGTAACTGCTTTAGGTTCCGAATAAACCAAAACTTTCTTGACAGTTTTTGGACCAAAAACACATGGGAGCAAGAACCTGTCCGTTTCAGATGCCACGGAACCTCCTCTATGACCGCCATTTCCTTTAGTTCTGTAATCACTAAAGTCAGGGCCTGTGCTTTTACAGGATCTCTGGAAGCATGGGTTACTACAAAATGATCCTGTGGCCTCGAGGCGAATTCCAGACGGAGTCTGTCCTGAATTGTCTGAAGAATAAAGGGGTTCTGAGAGATCTTCTTCCAGGCCGGAAGAAAAAACTGAAGTCTTGCCCCTACTGGTCTTCCATCAGGACTGCTGCTTAGGTGGATTGAACAACAAACCTCTCTTGGCATTCAGCCTCTGGTTTGACCAAGACCTCAGAGAATTTGAGTGTCGGAAATCCCATTGAAGTTTCTTGGTTTCCAAACGAGGTGGGGGGGGGGGGGGGGTATTTTCTCTTGGGTTAGAACCTTTTCGAGTTCTGACCCGAACAAAAGTATACTCTCAAATGGTATGCTACACAGGTGTGACTTAGACGACTGGTCACCCTGCCAGGTCTTGAGCCAAAGAGCCCTATGTGCACAATTATTTAAGGCCATACGCTTGGCCCTAATCGCCTCTGAAGCAGCAGTCATTGGTTATCCCACTCCTGAGCTTGTCTACCCTGAGTTCCAGAACTCTATTCACACTATCTGTAGCAAGCAGGGGTCAGTATCCCATGCCTATTTAAGCAGAATATCTGACCTTTTATCTAGTGGATAAATTCCCTCTAAGGGAACCCATGTCCTTGAAGGAGAGATCCGATTTTCGAGATTCCTGAGCCAAAGGAGAATCCACCTTAGGGCACTTAAAGCTGAACTTGTGAAATACATTTGGCCAAAGTCACTGCCGATATACCCTTCTTAGGGTGTAGAACTAGAAATGGATATTTTTGCTTTTCGAAATGTCCTGGAACACTGTTTTTCTTTTTGCTGTCCCTCTGTGTGAGATGACAATGACATCATTGCCACACACAACAATGGCAATGATTGGAGGATGCAGAGCTTTACAGCTAAAACAAGCGCACTGAAAATTGGTGATGCTAGTTAAAAGTGTGGGTTTTGGTCTGCTTTAACCCAAACCTCCATCTCCGGAACTCCTCAAAAGGAAATCTTCGCTTGAGAGACTTAGGAAGGAAAGACCGTGACTCCGTATTTCTCCATTCCAGAATGTCATCCTTTAGCGACTGGTGGATCGGAAAACAGGGATGTCTTCTTTCCAACAAACCCTGGTAGAGGGAATCCTGAATGGAGAAGAGCTTATCTTCTGATTCAGTCTTAAGGTAGGAGTCAGGAGTATCCTCAAGGGAAAAGTTAAACCTACTAGGGTGGGGAGGAGGCTGATGCCTCTGGTCCTCTCCCTGTGCCTGATGAATGGAGGCACATATCTCCTCTTCCTCAGCAGAAGATATCAGCCTCCCCTGGATGTCCCCTAATCTCAGGACAGAGGTAAGGAGTGACTGGGGTTCCTGCTGGGAGGAAGGTCTGACCTGACGTGCCCCAGCTCCGGAATACCGGACCAGCCAGAATTAACAAAAGCGAGGGCTCAACCTGCCCCAAAGGTGAGCCCTGTACTTACCTGCCCCCCAACCTGAAAGGGGTGGGGGTTAATTTTCCACTGACCCCCTCACTTCCGCATAGCTCGTAGGGGAAAATGGTGAGATCCAAGCCCAGACTGCGTTCTGGACCCTGCCCTGAAAACTGGCTCCAGGGAAGGGAATTCCCAGGGGGAGTGGATAAGGAGAGGGGGGACCCCATGACCCAGCAATGGATCACCCAGAGCACCACCTGTGCCTGCCGGAGAGGGGAGGGAGTCTGGACCCGTTAACCGTTGTCTCCCGAATTTTATACTTGTATGTCCATCCACCCCATTGCCACATTTATTTGTAACAATCCTCACATACTACCAGTACGCCAATGCTGATTACCTTAACTCTCCAAATGTTTGGGTCCTGTATATATAACCCTCCCAAGTCCCAAGTCTTAACCATGTTCCCAATACTCAACCCATCTAAACAGTGGTGGACTGGGGCAAAAGAAATCAGCCTGGGATTTTACCAACCCATGGCCGGCCCAAGACATCCCACCTAAGCCCCCCCCACCCCTAAATGTACTTCCTGGTAGGTTAACAAGAATGTTATTTGCAGGGGTGGACATGGCCACACTTAAATCAATGTTTATGAAGCTTTAGTATTATAAGGGCAAGGGTAGATAGGCCTCCAAGGTTTAATGTTTGGGCATTAACAATAGAGGCTGAGGTCCCTTGGCCTTTGAGTACCGTGGGTCTTGGTACAGGGGACTGAGAGGGCAGGGATTGGATGTCGGTATTAGAAGCAGCCCAAATGGCCTCAAAAGGAGGGAATTCTCCAGGGTTTCCCTATCACCCCTGCACCTAAACTACCACCAACGCTAAGAATTTAATTTATATAGAAAAACTTCACCCAGGGGTGTTGTTTTACAGTCGATATCCCTGTGTTTCTCCAAGCTACCGCTGCACCACTATTTGCCAACCGCCAGGAAATGGCTTCGGTAGATGAAGGATTTGCCACAGTCAGGGCAAGGAAACCCATCCAGGGTTTTTTTACAGTCGATATCACCGTGTTCCTCCAAGCCACCGCTGCCACCACTATTTGCCAACCGTCAGGAGATGGCCTCAGTAGTTGAAGGATTTGCCACAGTCAGGGCAAGGAAACCCACCCAGGGGTCTTTTACAGTCAATATCATATCGTTCCTCCAAGCCACCGCTGCCACCACTATATGCCAACCGCCCTTACTGTGACCTCATTTAACTAACTGTACAGGCCAGTTTTATTTACCCCTACCACTTTCCCCACAGCAGGTCAAGAGCCACATCATTTAAGCGTAGGACTAAGGGCGCGAGTCCGGAAACAAGCCCCCCTTTTTACGTGGTATTTATTATGTATTGTGACACCGCCATTGAAGATTTTCATGCATTTCATGAAACCAATAATTCGTACAAGTTACATTTTATGGATGGATTTCTTCCGGGACTTGATCTTGTCATTGGTGGCGCCAGTTTCGTACCTTTCTTGCTTACTGCCATTTGGATTGGTGAGCTGCCTAACAGACATTGTTACACAAGGGCCACGTAAGATGGCTCTGAGGGCCACATGTGGTGTGGGCATGCGTAGTCTAAAGGCTAAGGACAAATATGAGTGGACGTGAACAAAGTCACACCTTCCTCAAATGAGGAGCACCAACCACAGTTCCAATGTATAAAAAATGTAATTTTATTGAGATGATAATATATATATATATATATATATATATATATATATATATATATATATTTTATTTTTTTTAATATATTATTAGTGTGTTTACAGTATTGTGTTCATTTGCTCACTTTATATGGCTCATTGTGAGCCTTCTTTGGCACTGGTTATCTCCTGGTAGTTGGAGATATTTATATACATTTCTTGCTATTTTTGCACTTTTCTTATTATCTTCCAATCATAGTTGCACTTTAGGGTTATTTAGGGTTTTTTGTGCCAGCACAAAAAAGATAGTTCTTTAGACTTGAGGCATATTGGACTGTGCACTTATAATTTGTATAGGTCCCTGCATTGGACCATCTGAATCTTTAGATATTTACACTACGGCGATTATAGGGAGGTTTGCACTTGTTTTTATATTGTCTTGTGCTTTATGTTTTATGCATTTTAACATACTCCTGTAAGTATTATCATCTCAATAAATTGTATTTTTTTATACATTGGAACTGTGGTTGGTGCTCCTCATTTGAGGAAGGTGTGACTTTGTTCACGTCCACTCATATTTGTCCTTTGCTTGAATATTGTAAGATTGAGCACATACAAGGTGAGTTAGGATTATAGGTGGTGCACCCAGATTTATCGATAGTCTATAGGCTAAGTTGGATCTTTTGAAGCGCCTTTTCCCTGGGGACCTCGATTATCTTGTGCGTGTTCTGGTGCTTTACGAGCGTCGACCGGTGCGCAAACCTTTGCTCGCAGTCTGAACAAGGGAAGGGTTTTTCTCTGGTGTGAACCTTGTGGTGCCCGGCGAGATACGACTTGCGCGCAAAGAACTTGCCGCACAGCGTGCACCCATAGGGCTTCTCGCCCGTGTGGATTTTTTGGTGCGCCAGGACACTGTTCTTATGGGTGAAGCACTTCCCACAGTCAGCACACGGGAACAAAGTGTCACACGCGTGCGTGCGTTGGTGATCGATGAGGCTGGAACGATAGGCAAAGCATCGATCACACTCTGAACACATGTAAGGTTTCTCTCCGGTGTGGGTGCGCTGATGACGGGTCATCTTTGACTTTTGGATGAAGCCTTTCCCACAAAAAGGGCACGAAAAAGGCTTCTCTCCTGTATGGATTTTGTGATGGTCGGCGAGGCTCGTTTTGTGCGCAAATTTTTTCCCGCATATCCCGCAGGAAAAGGGTTTCTCTTGCGTGTGGGTGATCTGGTGCGTCAGGAGATGGCCTCGGTAGTTGAAGGCTTTGCCGCAGTCAGGGCAGGGAAACCGTCCTTCCACTCGACTAGAATTGCTACCATTGGATTTATCCATCAAATGACCGCTGTGTGTAGAGAACTTAACGAGTGGGTCAGGACAGGGTGGAACTGGGAGTAGGACAGCCTTCATGGGGCTTTCTCTTGGAGAATCCATGTCATGCTGTCTGCCATCAGAAGATGTTGCGAGGCTTTCCTCCGAACTGGTGCTGGCCCAGTAGCGCCCATCTGCTGGAAAGTAAAAGATATTAACGGAGGAAAATTTGGTTTAAAAGGGATTGTCCAGGTGTTAAAGGGGAAACTAAGTGAACTAATTATGGGTATATTTATTACTTTATATGATTATAGATATCCCCAAATTATGCACCTGAATTAAGTAACACTCAAATAGGGTGTGGGCATAAAATCCTGCCATTTCTATATTAAACAGACCATGACAATAGACTATATTCACACCTAGCTGCCAACTTCCTCAATAGCTGAGGTGTTTTCTGGGCTGCAGCTCATTTCCCCTTGAAAGGGATCCTTGAATTCCTAATTAGGTTGGCCTCCGACTCAGACACTCAAATACACCTTAGACACAGTCATTGGCTGTTATTTGTGGAGAGTGAGGAAACCCTTAAATATGACTATATTAATTAGATGGTCTTATTCAGGATTATAAGACCTTTCATTTGATACCCAACATGGCATATATATATATATATATATATATATATATATATATATATGACTGAAAATCCACACAGTATCAGACTCTGTATGATCCGTATTTGGTGTTTAGGTTAATTTAACCAAGAAATTAATGGGGATCATTAATTTCTTGGTTACAAAATGATAACATGCGGGAGTTGTAACACTTTATAGAATATTTATCTAATCTCACAGAGGTGGGTTGTAGGCATATCCTTTAGACACACCCAGGAGGCTGGGAATACTGGCCACACCCCCTTGTGTTGGTGGATTAGGAGGCTGCTTGCAGGTCTATTTAGTGGATGGAAGGGCCCCTTACTTGAATGATACCTCAACCATAATGGATAAATATCTCTCTCTCTCCATTATAACATTTATTGTACTGTAACGAACGTATAATTTACTATAACAACATGTAACAACTGCCTGTAACATTTAGGGTGTTTTTGAGGAAACTTCATGAACATATTGGGTTAGTGAAGGTTATTTACTCTGCTAGTAAACTAAAACCGTTTTCATTTATATATCTTAATGTGTGTGATGCAGGAGCTACTGATGCAGTAACCACTCACTCTACAGCTCCCCCTACAGGAGGCCACTCTAGGCACAGGCAGATTGGCCATAGAAAGAATTCCCAGTGGGATGCTGTGCTTTACGGCCACTTGGCTGGGTGCAGGCTCTGGCATGCAACCCGCCTCACCCAGAGCCTATAGTTTTATAGGCAGGGGCAGATTGTCCATAGGGAACACGGGGAGGATTTCCGGTGGGACGCTCTGCTTTAGGGCCACTTGGCTGGATGTAGGCTCCAGCATGCAGCCCACCTCACCCAGAGCCTACAGTGTTATAGGAAGGGCAGATTGACCATAGGCAACACGGGGAGCATTCCCAGTGGGACACTCTGCATTAGGGACACTTGAATGGGTGTAGGTTCCTGCATGTAGCCCACCTCATCCTAGACATTGCTTCCTCTAACCCCCACACCCTGATTTCAGGGCCCTTTAACCACTCCTCAAACTTGGCCCCATTGTAACACCCACTAGCTAAAACTCCCTATCCCATGTCCAGCCCCTGCATTTCTATAGCCTCTTGAATGTGGGTGCCAAACCTACCCCTGGTACAGTATCTGTCCCTCCCGAAGCTTCAGTACCATCACATATCCACCCTGCCGATGATCTGTTGCTCCTGAGGCGCTCCTTGGGGGCCGAGCTAGGGAGCTCACAGACTGGCCAGGGCCTACCAATTCCCAGGCTGATTTTTGGCCCCTGTCTACCCAATAGGAGATACAGCACTGCCCTCAGTCCACATTTCACATAGTCTGGACTATCTCTGGACTATCTCTATGCCTCATATTGCTCCTCAACTTTTAGGGTTTCTGTATCAGATTGATGAATACTGTTTGAATATGTTCCAGGGTGACCTTCCCATCCGTAGTGCCCAATACTCACCCGAGGCTATCGCAAGAGGTTCTTCTTCCTGTTTAATTTTATGATCCACTTGCTCTACGGCCCGATCAACCTCAGGAAATACAACGTTCTTATCTTCTTCCTAAAAGAAGGTGATAACATTTCATTTTAAAGGCTGTATGTGGCTCAGGAGAGGAATGATGACCTCATATTAGTCATTGGTGGATCTCAATGTACCTGGAAATCATTTGAGTTGCCATCTTCCTTTGCAGAATGATGGGAGTCATCTGGACTTGGACATCCCTCTGGTGGACTCCCAATCAACCCATCTGTGAAAAAAAACACAATCACAATCAATTGTTCCTGTGTCTGTCAGAGGGAGATGAAGAGGAGGTGTCACATGGTGTAGTGAGCAGGATAGCAGGAGTCTAATAGAGGCTGATGGCTCCTGAGCCTTTGTGTCACATGGTGTAGTGAGCAGGAGTCTAATAGAGGCTGATGGCTCCTGAGCCTTTGTGTCACATGGTGTAGTGAGCAGGATAGCAGGAGTCTGATAGAGGCTGATGGTTCCTGAGCCTTTGTGTCACATGGTGTAGTGATCAGGATAGCAGGAGTCTGATAGAGGCTGATGGCCCCTGAGCCTTTGTGTCACATGGTGTAGTGAGCAGGATAGCTGGAGTCTAATAGAGGCTGATGACCCCTGAGCCTTTGTGTCACATGGCGTAGTCGGCAGGATAGCAGGAGTCTAATAGAGGCTGATGACTCCCAACGTATGAGGATTTCTTAGCATGAAGAGTTATGTGTATGAGTAATGAGTCATTTTTAGTATGGAGTTGGAGGACTCACAGGAAGAGCCCCCAACATAAAAAGTCAGATTTTATTAAATTTTTGATATTTTTTTTTTTTTTTTTTGGGGGGGGGGGGGGTTACTCACCTCTGCTGATCTGGGAAGAGTGTTTCTCCTCTTTAATCTGTACCTCTGGTTTCTCCTCCTTAATGGCTGTCGGCATCTCAGTCACGGCTGGTTTGTGCTAATAAAATAAATAATAGCTTCAGCCACAAAGGAATACAAAGTCCTGGCATAAGCTCTTTAGGGGGTTTCATGCACCTCATGCTCCTGCAGGGTTGGATGCTCATCGTGGGGTGAATTTACTGAATCAGGAAATTGAGGGCAACTCCAGGGCTGGTTGCTCTTCTTGGATTCATCTGTAGGAAAACATGCACAGCCTGACTGAATCCATTGTTTCTTGGTCACATGAGTTATACATTCAAGAGGCTGCTCTAAAGCTTTTACCTGAACTAAGTCCAGAATCCTCCCTAAAGTGTAGTAAAATATTTACATTTTAAAGGTTCGTAAAGTGGAACAAAACCCAAGATTTTGACTCGGACTTGGGAATCTCGGGTATTCTCCTGTAACCCCCGGGGGCATGCCAATTCGGGATGCCCTGCTATGCTATATCCCCCAGAAGGCCTAGAAGAACTCACCTCATTACTGCGACGGTGCATGCGCGGGCTCTCGTTCAATCAGAGCCATTTGCTGTGATTTTAGGGCGGATTCGGCGCAGCAAGAATTTTCTTTCCTCACTTTTTGGGGAGAAAACACATTTTACAATGATTTTTTTCCTTAGTGCAATTCAGCACAATTATTAAAAAAATAAAAATAAAATGATATTCAGTTATTTAAAAATTATTTAAAAATGGGAAAAAAAATTATAAAAATAATAAAAAATACATTCTCACGGTGCTGAATCAGCTGTTATGTCATTTGGCAAATGGCTCTGATAGACTTTAATGGGGAGTGCGGGCAGGAACATCCCAAGCTGGGACAGGAGCGCGCGCAGCCCCGTGGTGCAGAGGGTGAAACAATCAGAGCCATTTGCCCAATGTCAGGCATGGCAAACTGCTTTGATTGGATGAGAGCCCACGCATGCGCCATTGGAACAGGTGAGTAAATATTAGTGATTTGGCGGGGGTAAACACAGTGGGGCATCCCAACTTTAGAATGGCAGCGGCCAGCCTGGGTTTTGTTCCCATATTACAGCGGTCCAGCAACCATTTTTAACTAACAATTGTGAGATGGGATCATTGTTAAAGTGGACCAAAACCCACGATTTTGACTATCCTGGGTTTTGGTCTTTGCCCCTGATTGGGGATGCCCCGCTGTGTGAAAACCCCCAGGTCACGGTGGCCACTCATCCAATCAGCGGATTTGCTCGAGCCCCTTCGTCCAGGAGCTTGTCTAATCCGAGCGCGCTGGCGGGTGCATACCCCGCTTCCCTCCAACAGGGAGCGTGCCCGCGCCGGCCATGCACAAATGCCTGGTGCAGGCACGCGCCCTGCTAAATGGATAGCTGGGATGCGGACGCCGTTGACGCATGGGGTGTGGGTTTTGGTCCACTTTAAGTTAAGAATTTTGGGGTGTTCTTTAAGTCTAAAGGCCAAAATGTAACTTACCTGTGAAGAGCCGTTGATCCTTCTTCTTGTACAGGTCGCTGTGTCCTTCCAGATACTCCCGCTCCTCCACAGAGAGATAGACGGCGACATCCAGACACCTTATAGCCACCTGACACACACAGTGACATCATCACCCTCCGGACAAGCCCCCCTCATTGTTACTGGCAAAATTCCCAGCAGCACTTACCTCTCCTGTCAGCAGCTGAATGATCTTGTTGGTGATTTGTAGGATTTGTGTTTGGTTGTTACCCTCAGCTGCCAGGAACGGAGGTTTGGGGCGGCAATAGGGGTTTCCATGGTCACTGGGTTTTCTCCTTATTGGTCCATAATCCTATGCAGCAGGGGAACATGGGTAATTACCACAGAAGTCTTTTAATAACAGAAACTGTGACCTCCCAGAATCCCCCAAACCACACCCACACTTTTGTATTACGAATAGAGATCACATCAATATCATATGGGAGTAGAATCCCACTTTAGCATTTGTCAGTGTTACATGGGGAGCAAGGGAAGCTAGGCCACCTCCTGATCTATTGCTGCTGGTCAGCCACCGCCGCCCCCTCCCCACACTGGTGCCTCTTCCTCTGCGGCCTGGTCCCCCGCCGCCTTCACTTCCTGGTCCCCCAGCAGCGCCTCCTCCACTGATGCCTGGTCCGCCACCACTATCTCCTCTTCCTTTGGTGCCTGGTTCCCCATCCCGCTGCCTCCACTGCCTAGTCCCACGCCACCGCAGGCTCCTCTGGTGTCGGGTCCCCTGCCTGGCTCCCCACCACCTCCTCCTTTGCTGCCCCAACCCCTGCCCCCACCGCTGCCTGGCCCCACACCGTCACCTCCTCCTCTGCTACCTGGTCCCATCCAGCTGCCTCTTCGCCCACTGGATCCGCCGGAGCTACCTCCTCCTCCCTCTGGTGCCTGGTCCCCCAAAGTAGCAGCTTCCTCCTCATCTGCCACCTTGTCCCCTGCTGTATCCTCCACTGCCTGGGCTCCCGCCACATCTCCCCACGCTGCCTGGTCCCATGCAGCCGCCTCCTTCAGTGCCTCATCCCCTGTCGGCTCCTCTGGAACTGCTGCTGGTCCCCTGCTGTTGCCTCTACCACGTCCTCCTCCTCGTCCTACATATCTTTGTGCTCCGCCCGAGCAGGTGGTGGTCCCCTGCCGCCTTCTCCTCCTCTTTTGCTGACCCAACCCCTGTCTGGTCCCACACTGTCGCCTACTCCAGTGCCTCGTGCGGTGTGTTATTAATAGAGATGAGAACAGCGTCATGTGACTCTCCAGAATCCCCCTCACCTCTCCAGACAGGGGCGCGTTTTATTAATAGAGATGAGAGCAATGTCATGTGACTCCCAGAATGCCCCTCACCTCTCCGGTCAGCAGGTAAATGATCTCCAGGGTCAGGCGCAGTATCCTCTCCTTCGGGGGATATTTCTGGGTGTCCATGCTGGAGGCTCAGCACATGGTCTCTGTGAAATAACATTTGGGCTGTTATTACTGTTTATAGCATCGCTGGAATCTAAATCGGCAAATCCGGATGCCCCGCTGTGTGAAACCTCCCGGGGGGGGGGGGCGTAAACACTCACCTTTCCCCGGTCCAACAGCTCATGCAGGATCTCGCCCAATGAGAGTCATCTGCCTTAATTATGTCATCTGGTAAACGACTCTCATTGTTGTCAATGGGGAGCATGGCCTGCCGCGTCCCTAATGGTTGTGCACGCGCTCACAAATGCCTGGTGCGGACACGTGTCCTGCTAGAGGGATAGCGGGGATGCGGCTTGCGCATGCGCTGCTGGACCAGGAAGCAAAGTAAGTGTATGGGGCGACCTGGTGGGTTTCCCACAGCGAAGCATCCCGATTTAGGTCCACTTTAAGACTGCAGTGCCACCCGATTTTCCTCCCCCTGGGGCATCCAGATTCAGGATACCCTGTTATGTGAAACCTACCTGCTCCCCGATGCAACAGCGCAAGCCGCAGCTGCCAAATGCACACACCCTATTAGAGGCTAGCAGGAGCGCTAATGCTTTCTGACATTAGTCAAATCTTAACCTAAATTAACGAGCGAGCTGATTGGATGAGCATGTGCTATAGGACCAGGGAAAGATGAGTTTTACCGGGCGACCAGATATTTCACACAGCAGGGCATCCCAAGGACCAAAACCTGGGATAGTCAAAATTCTGAGTTCCATTTTAAAGCGGACCAAAATAAAATTTAAAGTGGACCAACACCCAGGATTTTGACTTTGATCGGGGGTTCCCCGCTATGTGAAACCCCCAGATCGCAAGATACAACCCACCTCACCCCGCTCCTACGGCGCATGCGCAGCCACTCCTCCAATCAGTGCGCTTGGAGCCGCTGCGCTATGCGTGTCAATGCAACATCTTACCTCAGCGGCTTCGAGCTCGCTGGCGGCCGCATCTCACACTTCCCTCTAACAGAGAGCGCGCCCTGCTAGAAAGAAGCGCGAGATGAGGCCGCAGCCCGCGCATGCGCCGTTGGATCGGGATACAGGTAAGCGCAGCGGGCGTCCTGGGGGGTTTCACACAGCGCGGCATCCCGATTTTGGATGCCCCGCAGGGAGGGATCGGCCCGGGAATCTATCCCCCTGGGTGTTACTCCACTTTAAAAAAGGATTTACTTACCTTCCTGATGCAGCAGTACCGTCGGCTGTACTACTTCTTCCGGGTTCATGTAGTGCGGCAAACCGCTGTACAGGAACCAGTAAGAAGCTGCGGATCACTGGCTGTCCACCGCTTGTTTTCCCGAGCGCAAGGACAATGGCTGCACCCGGAAGGATTGTGGGATACACACTTCCGGGTGTACCAAGATGGCGGCGCACGAGCGAGACGTTCGGGGTAGTAAGGTTAGTAGGTAATTCATAAGTATGCATCGGTTTGCATGTTTATTAACGACTTACATTTTTAAGCTTTAGGTTTTAAAAAAATATATAAATAAAGATTGAGCTACGAAAAAATGGCCGCCGCACCCTCCTCACTGAAAACACTGTGCATTAATTATGCTCTGCCCTCTAGTGGCGGCTTGGTGTAATTCGCTGGGCCCGGCAGCTGTGTGAGGTGTGCAGTGGTGGTGTACGCACTGGCTATCTTTTGATTGGCTGCTCAGTTCGCCCGGTGTAACTATGGCAACTGTGATGGAGCGTGGCTTCGAGGGTAAGATAAGGAGGCCGTGACCGGAAGTGAGGGGATAACCATAAACCTGAGGGGAAATGCGGCTTCTCTGCCACTAGTCTGTGTCCTAGAGACAATGAAGAGACGGCTGTGTGTGTCATGGCGTCTCAGAGACTCCTATATGTAGAGGGTGGCTCCTAAATGGCGCTACTGTGCCGGGCCTGCTGTGCTTCGGCGGTCCTCTCACAGTGGACCAAAACCCAGCAGGATCGGCCAGATCGATCCATTCCCTCCCTGCAGGGCATCCGAAGTCGGGAAATCGCTGTGTGAAACCCCCCAGGACGCTGCAAACCTTACCTGAATCCCAATCCGACGGCGCATGCGCGGGCCGTGGCCGCATATCGCTCTTCTCTCGAGCAGGGCACGCTCTCTGTTAGAGGGAAGCGCGAGATGCGGCCGCCAGCGTGCTCAGAGACGCTGAGCTTAGACGCCACTAAGACGTGCATAGCTGAGCGGCTCCGAGCGTGCTGATTGGATGAGCGGCCACACATGCGCCGTACGAGCGGGGTAAGGTGAGTTGATCTGGGCGTTCCGGGGGGTTACATGCAGCGGGGCACCCCCGATCGGGAAAGTGGACCAAAACCCAGGATAGTCAAAATTCTGGGTTTTGGTCCACTTTAAGATCAGGCAACGGAACACCCACTGATCTCAAGTCTGGATGGACCCTGAAGCACCTTGTCGAAGGGATTAAAGTGGACCAAATCCCAGGATTTGGCTATAATTTTGGCTATATGGGTTTTGGTGGGGGGGTGCCCCGCTGTGTGAAACCCCCCCATATTGCTTAAATTGGACCTTCAGCATGATTTATTGAAAAGCCCAAACCCTTAAAAAATGATTCCCCAATATCTAAAGTTAATATATTTTAAGTTTTTAGTCACTTATTATTATTTCCCCCACTGGGCTGCAACTCTGTTCAGGACTCTAGGATACAGGCGCCACCATCTTGGCTCTGAAGCATCACACTTACTGAGGAGAGGAGAGTGGGATAAAGTACAGAGGGGCGGGGTTATAGCTGTGCTTTACTCAGAGCAGAGCTGGGTTCAGGAAAAGGTCAGCAATCCCAGAATGCAGAGCAGCACAGTCAGAAGGCATTTCCTGTTTCCTGCAGGCTGCCTGATGTTCCATGAGCCGCCATCTTGGATGTTTAAAGGCTCATAACATGCAGTAGATGCAGGTAGGATGATTTATAATGTGGGCAATCTGTATGTACAGGGTGTGGGAAACATATAAGATAGGCTCTTATTCATGGTGACGGTCCGGAGTAATGTCAGCAATCTGTATATACAGGGGGTAAGTGGTGCTGGGAGGAGGGGGAGGGGCACTGATGCCATAAACAGTAATAACAGCCCCAATGTTCCCTCACAGAGACCATGTGCTGAGCCTCCAGCATGGACACCAAGAGGAATCCCCCGAAAGAGAGGATACTGCGCCTGACCCTGGAGATCATTTACCTGCTGACTGGAGAGGTGAGGGGCATTCTGGGAGTCACATGATGCTGTTCTCATGTCTGTTAATAAAACACGCCCCTGAACGAAGAGTTGAGGGGCTTTCTGGGAGTCACATGCCGCTTTTCTCATGTCTATGAATAAAACGCCCCTGACCAGAGTCGTGAGGGGCATTCTTGGAGTCACATGATTCTGTTCTCATGTCTGAATAAAGCACGCCCCTGACCGGAGAGGTGAGCGGCATTCTGGGAGTCACATGTGGACCAGCAGTGGATCTAGTGGTGGACCAGGCTCCGGAGAAGGTGGCAGAGTGGGAGCAGGCACTGGAGGGGGAGGCCAACGGGGGACGAGGCACTGAAGGAGGCTGCTTTCTGGGCTCAGGCAGTGTAAGGAGAGGATGCGGCAGAGGACCAGGCAGTGGAGGAGGCGGCGGGACACCAGGCAGTGGAAGAGACAACAGGGGACCAGGCAGCAGAGGAGGAGGAAGCTGCTCTGTTGGGGGGCAAGGCACCAGAGAGAGGAGGAGGCAGCTCGGGCTCGGGACCAGCAGCTGCTCCAGTGGGGCACGAGGCACTGGAGTAGGCGACAGTGTGGGACCAGCAGTGACGGGGAGGGCGATGGTGTTTGACCCAGCAGGGGTTGGGGCAGCGAAAGAGGAGGAGGAGGCAGCAGGGGAACAACCACCTGCTCGGGTGGTGGACAAAGAGATGGAGGACGAGGAGGAGGCACCATAGGAGGATGTGGTAGAGGCAGCAGCAGGGGACCAGCAGCAGCTCCAGTGGGGGACCAGGCTCTGGAGGAGGCAGCAGCGTGGGACCAGCCACTGGAGGGGGAGGCCAACAGGGAATGAGGCACTGAAGGAGGTGGCTGCATGGGACCTGGCAGTGTAGGGAGTGTAGGCGGTGTGGGATCAGGCAGTGTAGGAGACAGCAGGGGACAAGTTGGCAGATGAGGAGGAAGCCACTAGAAGAAGACAGTGTGTGGTTTGAGGGATTCTGGAAGGCCACAGTTTCTATTATTAAAAGACTTATGTGGTAATTACCCATGTTCCCCTGTTGCACAGGATTATGTACCAATAAAGAAAAAGCCCGGTGACCATGGCAACCCCTTTTGCCGCCACAACCCTCCATTCCTGGCAACTGAGGCTAACAATGAAACACAAATCCTCCAAATCATCAAGGAGATCATTCGGCTGCTGACAGGAGAGGTGAGAAGTGCTGAGAATTCTGGGGAATTATCAAATGGCAGGGAGGGGGGCGTGTCTGTGATGATGTCACTGTGTGTGTCAGGTTTCTATCTGGTGTCACTCCATGCAGGAGCGGGAGTATCTGGAAGGACACCACAACCTGTACAAGAAGAAGGATCAACGACCCTTCACAGGTAAGTTGGATTTGGGCCTTCAAACTTTTTTTACTACACTTTAGAATTCTGGACTTAGATCAGGTGAAAGCTTTTTGAGCAGCCTCCTGAGTGTATAACTCATGTGACCAAGAAACAATGGATTCAGTCAGGCTGTGTATGTTTTACTGCAGATGAATCCAAGAAGAACAACCAGCCCTGGAGTTGCCCCCCACATCCTGATTCCGTAAATCCCATCCAGGAGGAGCATCCAACCCTGCAGGTGCGTGAGGTGCATGAAACCCTCTAAAGAGCTTATTCCAGGACTTTGTATCCCTTTGGCTGAAGCTATTATATTTTTTTTTAATTAGTACAAAGAAACCATCATTGAGATTACGGCAGCCATGAAGGAGGAGAAACCAGTGGTAAACTCTTCGCAGTTTAGCAGAGGTAAGTAAAAAAAAAAAAAAACATAAAATTAAAAATGTAATTCGACTGTTTATGATGAGGGCTCGTCCGGGATATGCCCGTGAGTCCTCCAAACTCCATATTAAAATTACTCATTTCATGCTTAAAAATCCATATGTTGTCAGAGACCATTAGCCTCTATTAGCCTCCTGCTCACTACACCATGTGACACAAAGGCTCAGGAGCCATCAGCCTCTATTAGACTCCTGCTATCCTGCTCACTACACCATGTGACACAAAGGCTCAGGAGCCATCAGCCTCTATTAGACTCCTGCTATCCTGCTCACTACACCATGTGACACAAAGGCTCAGGAGCCATCAGCTTCTATTAGACTCCTGCTATCCTGCTCACTACACCATGTGACACAAAGGCTCAGGAGCCATCAGCTTCTATTAGACTCCTGCTCACTACACCATGTGACACAAAGGCTCAGGAGCCATCAGCCTCTATTAGACTCCTGCTATCCTGCTCACTACACCATGTGACACAAAGGCTCAGGGGCCATCAGCCTCTATTAGACTCCTGCTATCCTGCTCACTACACCATGTGACACAAAGGCTCAGGAGCCATCAGCCTCTATTAGACTCCTGCTATCCTGCTCACTACACCATGTGACACAAAGGCTCAGGGGCCATCAGCCTCTATTAGACTCCTGCTATCCTGCTCACTACACCATGTGACACAAAGGCTCAGGGGCCATCAGCCTCTATTAGACTCCTGCTATCCTGCTCACTACACCATGTGACACAAAGGCTCAGGAGCCATCAGCCTCTATTAGACTCCTGCTATCCTGCTCACTACACCATGTGACACAAAGGCTCAGGAGCCATCAGCCTCTATTAGACTCCTGCTATCCTGCTCACTACACCATGTGACACAAAGGCTCAGGGGCCATCAGCCTCTATTAGACTCCTGCTATCCTGCTCACTACACCATGTGACACAAAGGCTCAGGAACCATCAGCCTCTATTAGACTCCTGCTCACTACACCATGTGACACAAAGGCTCAGGAGCCATCAGCCTCTATTAGACTCCTGCTCACTACACCATGTGACACAAAGGCTCAGGAGCCATCAGCCTCTATTAGACTCCTGCTCACTACACCATGTGACACAAAGGCTCAGGAGCCATCAGCCTCTATTAGACTCCTGCTCACTACACCATGTGACACAAAGGCTCAGGAGCCATCAGCCTCTATTAGACTCCTGCTATCCTGCCCACTACACCATGTGACACAAAGGCTCAGGAGCCATCAGCCTCTATTAGACTCCTGCTCACTACACCATGTGACACAAAGGCTCAGGAGCCATCAGCCTCTATTAGACTCCTGCTGTCCTGCTCACTACACCATGTGACACAAAGGCTCAGGAGCCATCAGCCTCTATTAGACTCCTGCTCACTACACCATGTGACACAAAGGCTCAGGAGCCATCAGCCTCTATTAGACTCCTGCTATCCTGCTCACTACACCATGTGACACAAAGGCTCAGGAGCCATCAGCCTCTATTAGACTCCTGCTCACTGCTGCTCACTACACCATGTGACACAAAGGCTCAGGAGCCATCAGCCTCTATTAGACTCCTGCTCACTACACCATGTGACACAAAGGCTCAGGGACCATCAGCCTCTATTAGACTCCTGCTATCCTGCTCACTACACCATGTGACACAAAGGCTCAGGAGCCATCAGCCTCTATTAAACTTCTTCCTTAGAAAGCATAAAAGCAGCCTGAGGCTGTACAAAACTGTTCCATCATCTCAGGGGTTACCTGCACGTCTAAGGAGAGGTCCCAGGTTCCAACATTGAATTCCGCATGTTTGTTTTTTTTTTTTTTTTTTTTTTTTTTTTTTTAACAGATGGGTTGATTGGGAGTCCACCAGAGGGATGTCAAATTCCAGATGACTCCCATCATTCTGCAAAGGAAGATGGCACCTCAAATGATTTCCAGGTACATTGAGATCCAACAGTGACTGATATGAGCTCATCATTTCTCTACTGAGCCACATACAGCCTTTAATATGGAAAATGAAATGTTATCGCCTTCCTTTAGGAAGAAGATGTGAACATTGTATTTCTTGAGGTTGATCAGGACACAGAGCAAGCAGATCCTAAAATTAAACAAGAAGAACCTTTAGAGATATCCTCGGGTGAGTATTGGGCACTAAGGATGGGGAAGTTATCCTGGAACATATTCAAACCGTATGCATCAGTCCCATACAGAAACCCACACCGGTGGCTATTGTACAGAGCTGAGGAGTAAGATTGGGTATTGGGATTGTGTAAACTGTGGGCTGTGGTAAGGAACGTATTTCATATTGGGTAACCCTGAGTCTGTGCCTAGTTTGGCCTCCTGTAGGGGGTGCTGTAGAGAGTGTGGTTACTGTATCAGAAGCTATGGTGCCTCAAAGGGGGAAAAATGGACGACAACGGAAAAAGTGCTCTGAATCAACCCTATTGGCCGAGAAAGACTAAATAATTTAAATGTGAATAAGACTTCAGGACCGGATGGACTTCACCCAAGAGTTCTTAAAGGACTCAGCTCAGTTATCTCATCACCCCTGTTATTAATCTTTAAAGACTCACTAACAACTGGTATAGTGGCAAGGGATTGGCACAAGGCAAATGTAGTGACCATTTTTAAAAAGGGCTCTAAGTTTTCTCAGGGTAATTACAGACCTATAGGCTTAACATCCATTGTGGGAAAATTCCTTGAGGGCCTATTAAGGGACTACATACAGGATTATGTAACTATGCATAATATTATAAATGAAAGAGGAAGAACGGATGGGAAGATAGATGGCAGGGAGATGTGTAGTCATCCTTTAGTTAATTAGGGATTTTTGTGTCTTAAATCTAATTTTCCATGACAGGCCTTCTTTAGTGCATTTTTTCTTTCCAGCAGATGGGCGGTACTGGGCCATCACCAGTTCGGAAGAAAGCATTGCAGTTTCTTCTGATGGCAGACAGGATAACGTTGATTCTCCAAGAGAACACCCTATGAACACTGTCTTACTCCAAGTTCAAACCTGTCCTGACCTATTACCTAAATTCTCTACACACAGCAGTCATTTGGTGGATAAATCCAATCGAGCCATTCCTAGTCGAGTGGAAGGACGGTTTCCTTGCCCTGACTGCGGAAAATCCTTCAACTACAGAGCCAAACTCTTGTCTCACCAAATCACCCACACACACGAGAAGCCTTTTTCCTGCGGGATATGCGGGAAAAGATTTGCGCACAAAACAAGCCTTGTCGACCATCACAAAATTCACACAGGGGAGAAGCCTTTTTCGTGCCCTTTTTGTGGGAAAGGCTTCATCCAAAAGTCAAAAATGACCCGTCATCAGCGCATCCACACTGGAGAGAAACCTTACATGTGTTCAGAGTGTGATCGATGCTTTGCCTATCGTTCCAACCTCATCGACCATCAACGCACGCACGCGTGTGACACTTTGTTCCCGTGTGCTGACTGCGGGAAGTGCTTTGCGCATAAGAATAGGGTCCTGGCACACAGAAAACTCCACGCGGACGAGAAGCCGTACTCCTGTTCTGACTGCGGTAAGTGTTTCAGCCACAAGTTCAACCTACTGGAACACCAGAAGACCCACACGGGCGAGAAGCCCTATGAGTGCACGCTGTGCGGCAAGTTCTTTGCGCGCAAGTCGAATCTCGCTGAGCACCACAAGGTCCACACCGGAGAAAGACCCTTCCCTTGTTCGGACTGTGGCCAAAGGTTCGCGCATCGGTCGACACTCGTAAAGCACCAGAGTACGCACAGGGTCACTGAGGTCCCGATGGAAAAGGTGCCTCAAAAGATCCAATTAAGCCTTTAGACTCTGACATTAAGTGGTTCAGTACTCAAAGCTGACCCCATAAAAATCTGGTTGACCCTACATTTGGATCCCAGTGAACCATGCCAACACCGCTCTGCATGTCTGGGCCTACTGCATCCAAGAGGAACCTCACCAGCACTTGTTCTAGACACCAATTGTCACACAAGGTCCTAAAATTGACCATGCTTAGATGTTTCAGACTCCAGCAAGTCCTAGAAGATATTTAGGGGCTTCTGGATATACATTTTATGTCTTTCGGGCATTACTATGGTGACATCTTAGCCAAAATTCCCATTTCCTCTAAACTAGGTTGGTCGTTACAAAGCAAGGAGTGCTGGGCTGCTGATTACATTGCAGTTCAAGCACTGGAGCAACTGGGTGTGTAGGGTGTTTACAGGGACACTATTAAGAATTTGTGCAGAAGAAGTTGGCCATGGAGATGAATACAACAACTACCTGTGATTGGGATTTCCCATTTGCCCCCAAATGATACGACCATTACATTACCAAGGCTTGGGTGTCAAGGCCTGCTATTTACCTGATATTGGGCAGTGTTGCTCATAAGAAGCTCTGCTTCCGTGAGCATATCCAGCTGCCTCTTCATCCTGGTATCTCAGCTGAATTTTTAAAAACCGCCTCCAGAAACTGGCCCAGTGCTCACTGTGTTGCCAGCATGATTGCAGTTCTAGCCCTATAAAATGTTCTCTCTCCCAAGCCTGTGTTAAGCAGCCCTTTGTTCAATGGACATTAGATAGGCATCCCTGAAAGCATGGGAACAGGCAGGAAATCACAGGGCTACCATCAAGTCCAGGTGCTCCCCCCCCCCTTGAGTGAGCTGGTCCCTAACAGATGTCCTGCCTGTGCTGCCCTGTCCCTGTTCACTTAAAGTGATTCAGAGGGCAATAAAAAAAAACAAAAGGTTACTTACCTTTTGATCAAAGCAGCTAATCGGGGCTAGTCCGGCAATCAGTAACTCACCTGATTGCTGGGTCTGAACCCATGTTGCAGCCAAGGTTTGAGGATTGCAACTCAACGTCAGTCACAGAGAGCTGCCCCACCCTCACTATTAATTGCAATTGAGGTTGTAGACCGAGGACTGACATGCCCCCTCTATTGTAGTAAATGAAGGGGGCATGGCCATGCCCCTGTGACTGATGGCAGGGGTGGCAAGGTGCAGTGTGGAAGTGCCAGTGAATTATCAAGTTAGCAGCCCTGGAAGGCTTGCGACTCCGTGCCAGCAATCAGGTACGTAACTAATCGCCGGATTGGCACTGATCAGCTGTGTGGGACAAAAGGTAAGTGCCCTTTTGTTTTGTTGTTTTTTTTTCTTTATTGCATGGCAGGGCCTGCTTCGGTATTTATAACAGTTGGGTTATTCCGCCACAAGGTGGCACAGTGGCACTGCAGAAAGCTGTGGCATCTCCTGGCCCCCTATAAAAAGGGGGATCAACCATAGAGTACCCAGTGTTTCCTCTGCAGTGAAACTGCAACGTTAGAAGATGTCTCTCTCTCTCTTGCGCAGGTGGACGGGACAACCAAGCCTGCGGCCCTGCAAGTCTATTTCCACCTGTTTCTGGTCCCTCACTGCCTCCCAGCCTCGGCTGACAAATCTGGTGAGGGTAGACGTGCACTAGTGTCAAGTGCCCCAGGAGCGCTGCTCCAAGCCGCAGACCCTATTCCACAAAGGGTAGCCGGCCATAGGCTTTATGGTGAGCCTACTAGGGATGCGGAGTTCCTGTCCTGGCTACTGAGGGGGTGAGTGTTTTGGGGACTGTGTCCCCTTCTTTTCCTTCAGGGGTCCCCCCCCCCTCCTGGCCTGGATACTCGCCGCTGGCTTCTCGTCTCTCTCTCCCCCCCTCCCTGAGCAGGGGGACGTCTCGTCTGGGGGAATGGTCCCTCAACTACCTGGTGGCCCCCTGTTGGCCAAGAAGTGTGTGGTTCGCAGATGTCGTGAAGTTGGCAGTAGACCAGTACGTCTTGCCCAGGGATCCAGATCTTCTCACTCAGGGACGGCTACTCCATCAGAATTTACAAACGCTGGTTTTAACGGCTTGGCTGCTGAAACCTACATCTTGACAGAGAAGGGGTTGCCTGCCTCTGTTGTGGATACCATGATTCGGGCTAGGAAGAAGTCCTCGTCCTTTATCTATTACAGGGTCTGGCATGCTTACATTGCCTGGTGTGAGTCCAAGTCTCTTCCCTGTCGGGTTTTTCCATTCCCAGGATTCTGGAATTTTTGCACCTTGATTTGGATTCTGGCCTTCAACTGAGTACCCTCAAGGGCCATGTTTCAGCTCTGGCAATTTTTTCCCAAAGATCCTTTGCCAACCCCCGGTTGGTTAAAACTTTTTTTCCAGGGTGTTACTCATGTGCGTCCACCTCGTAAGCCTATGCTACCAGTCTGGGACTTGAATCTGGTGTTGTCTGCTCTGCAGGGTCCTCCCTTTGAGCCTATCCGTGAGGCTGCTTTGCCCATTCTGACTCTTAAGGTGGCCTTTTTGATGGCCATTACTTCTGTCAGGCGAATTTCTGAGCTGGCGGCGCTTTCCATCAAACCTCCTTATTTTGAGTGGCATCAGGATAAGCTGGATTTCTTGCCTAAGCTTGTGTCTGCTTTTCATCTCAATCAGGACATTGTCTTGCCTTCATTGTGTCCTAATCCTGCTAATTCCAAGGAGCGGACACTGCATTCTCTGGATGTGGTCAGGGCTCTGAAGTTTTATTTGGTCGCTACTGAGCCTTTCAGGAAATCTGATGCTCTTTTTGTTCTCACTTCTGGACCTAGGAAGGGTTTGCCTCCGGCTAAATCCACTATCAGCAAGTGGATTCGTCAGGCGGTGGTTCAAGCCTATTCTGCTAAGGGGAAGGAACCTCCCTTTAGAATTACTGCTCATTCCACTCGTGCTATTGGTGCCTCTTGGGCTTTTCAGAACCAGGCTTCTGTTAAACAAGTTTGCAAGGCCGCTTCTGTTCATACTTTTTCCAAGTTTTACAAGGTTGATGTTAAGGCCTCAGCGGATGCTGCTTTTGGTGCTTCAGGCGGTAGTGACTTGAACTGCCGGCTGTTGCTTATTGGGGATCCCACCCTACTTTTGGACACTGCTTTTGGATGTCCCAACTGTTATGAATATCGAAGCAGGCTGTGCCATGCAATAAAGAAAAAAAGCAATTCTGTGAGTACTCACCTGTAGAATTGTTTTTGTTCTTGCATGGCACGGCCTGCTTCGACCCACCCTTGTTATCGTTATTCTTGGTTGCCTCTCTATGGTGCTTGTTCCAAGTTAATTGCGTTTTTTTTTTTTTACCTTTTTTACTTTTATTCTCTCCCGGCTTATTGTCTCACTGGTTGTCTACGCTGGGAACTCTATGGTTGATCCCCCTTTTTATAGGGGGCCGGGAGATCCCACAGCTTTCTGCAGTACCACTGCGCCACCTTGCGGTGGAATAACCCAACTGTTATGAATACCAAAGCAGGCCGTGCCATGCAAGAACAAAAACAATTCTACAGGTGAGTACTCACAGAATTGCTTTTTTTATTGCCCGCTGAATGACTTCTACCCTGTTGTAGAAAATTTCAGCATGGTTTTGGTTAAAACAAGCGTCGTGTAAACCAAACTTCGAAGTGCGAAAAAAAAGATAATCACTTGAGTTTTTTGACAGCACATTGGAAAAATCTTGGTAGAATGTTTGTGTTCGATCCCAAGGTACTGGGTGACACAGCAGCAGTTAACTTTATGTCAGGTTGGAGCAACTTGGGTCCAATGGTCAGATCTTCCAGTGCAGTTTCAAAGCAATGCACCTATTGGTCGCACCATTGCTGACTTCATGGCACTTAACTGCATCACCGTGCCATCAAAGACTAACCTGCTATGTAGCCGTGGCTCTATGGGCCTCATATAACCTCAATATCAGGGTCTTCCTAGGCCTCCTTGATCTCCACCCATGTGCAGGCACAGCCAGGACAACACTGTCAGGCCCTGTGAGACACCCGCCTTCAAGGTAAGCCCACAACCGCCAATCTCCGCTGCTAGCTTCACCTTTAGTCAAGCCCCCATTTTCCGGGACTCTATACACTCCACTCTGGACACGGTTGCTCCCAGGACTTAGTAGCACAAAGGATGTGAGCTTACAGGAGGTGAAGGCAGGTGAACCAAATGCCAGACTGGACAACGTTGAGAAGCCGGGGTCATACACGGGTAGTCGGTCCTTAAATACCGCGGCACCAAGGAAAGACAATAGAAGAGTCGAGGTCAAGCCAAAGGTCAATCCGGGAGGTCACTGGTTCGCGGTACAAGGGGTAAGACAGGAACGTGGTCAGGGTACAAGCAAGGGTCAGTCCAGGTGGCAATCACAGAATAGTCAAACTAAGCGAGGTCGGCAACGGAATCAAACAGGAATATTTCCGGATCAAAGGCAAACCCAGCTAAAACGCTATCACAGGCAGCGACAGACTGAGGGGAGAAAACCTTTATTGGGCTGAGACTCATGGGATTGGGCAAGGGGAGTGTGTGTGTGATTGGTGTACATTGGCAGATTGCCCCCATTCAACTCTAAATGGCGTTCCGTCCAGAACAACTCTGGGCTCATTGGCCCTTTTAGATCAGCCGGGCGCGATGTGGGCAGCGCTGCCAGAGGGCATAAGAGATACGTTTACAGGAGCCGGGGAGGTGGCTGCGGCGAACGGCAGCTCGGGCAGGGTCGGCTTGTGCGGCGGCGCCGCCGGGAGACAGCACTGGACCAGAGCCGAGGTGAGTTTACCGTGACAAACACACTGCCACAGCAATGATGCCAAAAAGAAAGATGTATATTTGGCTAAACCTAACCTTGTGTAAACCAAACCTTGAGGTGCAATAAGAAATAAGCACAAAAAATTTTTGATGACGTATTGGTAACCTTTTGGTAGAATTTTGGGTTCATTGCCAAAGAACTAGTTCGCGTAGCAGCAAACTCAATGTCCAGTTGGATACATTTGCATTCAGTCATCTTCCAAGCGCTTCCAGCGCTTTAACATACTTAGAAGCAATTCTATTATTGGTGGCACCATTAATGATTTCACAGCACTGTGCCATCAAAGACTAACCTGCTATGTAGCTAGACTGTCCTGCTCTATGAGACACCAGCTCACCACAGGTCGTGTGTGGTCGCCTGGGTCATTGATAAAGGCTGCGTAACCACAATGAACTTTATGACATCACAATCACCTATTCTGCTACATAGCATGCTATTTGTTCTTTGTGATGTTTGATAACTAGGTGTCGCCTTCACACGGACAGTTTGCCGGGTATCACCATGACAATAAAGGACATGTTTGTATTTCTGCTCTGTTTTTGGAGTCATCGTCTGTTTTTGTGTGTAATTATGAGGTGGGCCCCGCGGGATGGGACCCTCCTCTGGTGCGTAGACTTGATGTTCTCCTCTCGGGTCCACCTGTGGAGAAGGTGCACTGTTAGTAAGCCTCTGTGACTCTTGATATACACACTGTTTCCCCAAATATAAGCCCTGGTATGATTTTTCAAGATTTTTGTTAATGCTCGAAATACAGATAAGACAGAGTTGAAGGAATGTATTCCTTCGCAGTTAGCTTTCTTCAGTGTTCGCGAAGGCCATGCTGGAGGGCGGTCAAAGTGAGAGATCCAGTAATGTCCCGGGTTGGTGATTGATTTGGCATCCCAGGATTCCCTCCCAATCACAGGATTATGTGGAGAAATGCTTTTGCCTTGGCCCAGTATTTGTCACGTTTTAAAGAAAGCTGTAGTTGTTACTACTCGCCCGCATTCGGCTCACCACATTAGAGGATTTCTTGTAGTCCCCCCAATAGTTTGTATGTTTTATAAAAAAGGCTTTGCTGGTATTCGGCCGCATTGTACAATTTTCTGCAGCCCCTCCACATCCCCCCACACTTTGGATTGTGGAATCCCCCTTTTCAACAGAAGTCCAAATTTTGCACATGTAGTGTTGTTCTTAATGACACTGCCCATATGACAGTAACACTTGCCACCCCTGAATATCGGCCCCCCCCTTTTGAACAATTTTCTTTACCATTGTTTTCAATATTGTTGGTATAAGGAAGAAAAAAAATGTGGAGCATTGTACTTTCATAATTAACATGCCGCTGCTTTGCCGGGTATTTTTAATATAAAAGTTATTGCAGTGAAAATGTAGTGTCTTCAGGACTAGGCCGCCACGGTCCAATAGGCCTGATGGGGCTGAAGCGCACACATGGGGTGGGGACGGGGTGTGCAATTTGTGCGGTCGCACAGGGAGCCATTCCAACCTCTCTGTAAGGGGAGCACCAGGACCTCTCAACTGCACCGGCAGTTTTTTCAATAACCCCTATCTCTCGCCTTTCTTTTTTGCACATTTCTTTATCATTTTCTTTTACCGGTTACTGTATTTTTCAATTTCCCTTTCTTATTTTGCTTTTATGATCCCTCCATTTTCCTCTCTTTCGTACCCCCTGACTTTTTCATGTCATTTACACATTCCCTCCATTTTTCTCTTGCCACCTCTTACCCGTCTGCTTTTCTTTTCAGCTCCTTTTTTTATTCTTCCATCTTCCTCCTTTTTTATCTTCTCACCATCTTCCTTTTTAGTTTCTTTCTCTTTTGCTTTTTCTTTAATTGTCTTCCTTTCTTGTTCTCTTTCTTTCTCTATTGTTCTTTATTCCTTATTTTTCTTTCTTTCCCGTCTCTTTCATCTCTACTCTCTTGTTTTTCTACATTCCCATCTTGCTCTCATTTTCACATTCTCTCCACCTTCTCTTGTTACATTCCTTCATTCTTCTTTTCTCGCTCACTTCCTATGTCATCCTCAGTTTTTTGTTATGTTTTCTTCTTTTTTTCTCTTTTCCACAGTTCCTCTTGTTTCTCTCTTGTCCACCTTATAGATTCCCCGGCCGATCGCCGTGGGTATTGGTCTACTTCAAAGCAAGGGGATTCCTTTCGGACTACAATAAGAATTCCTGTGAGAGCAACCTGGAAAAGTGACACTTCAGGGATTGGTGGGGAAATTGATGTGGTGGAGCTATGGCAAACTGTACAATGTGGCCGAATACCAGCAGTCAAAGCTTTTTTCAAAACCTGTGCCAACTAATAGTGCGGTAAAGGTAACAGGATTCATTCAGTTTCTTGTGAAACTGACCTTTGAAGTGGACCCCCTTCCCTGCATTCCTCCTTTTCTTGCCCAAGCTGTGTTTCCTCTGTTGCTCGCTTCCCCTTTTTGTTTGTGTGTGTCTCTGAGGGGAGGGAACGGGGGAGTCATCCTGAGATCCTGCACAAGGCTGGCCCTGCGTACATGTCCCGGTCAGGCCAGCGATGCAGCCTCATATTATAATTGAAGATTGAAACATTATTAAAGCGATTACATTGGGGAAGCTCAAGGGCCCTCAGATATTTGTCCTTCTAACAGGGAGCGTGCCCTCACCGGCCATTCACAAATGCCTGTCAGCGGGCACGCACCCTGCTAGAGGGATAGCGGGTATGCGGCTGCAGCTCACGGAAACATGGTAAGTGTATGGGGCGACCTGGAGGAGTTCCCACTGCGGGGCATCCTGATTTTGGATGCCCCGGGGGGAGGGAATCGATCAGTCTGTGAATCTTTTAGATTCCCAGGCCAATCGCGGTGGGTTTTGGTCCACTTTAACGCAAATGCGGCCGAATAACAGCAAGTACATAGCATGTCAGCTATCATAATCGTTCCATTGATGAATTGCTGAGCATTGATCCATGTGCCATCTGGTGGTGGAAATGAAGAATGACATGTTATTTTGCAGTCTCGAAAACGGACAATTACAATGTTGTTGACTCCAAAGCCCTGCGCTGGCGAGCGGCCGGTCCATTCTGTCCTATCTCTATTAATCTCTATTATTTATCTCTATCTCTATCTCTATTATTTATACAAAATTATTATTGTTATTCAGGGCCTGGGAACTAATTTACCGCCCAGTTTAACCCTCTCATCAACTAAATATCAAGCAACAAACATGTCTAGCTATGTGGAAAGACAGATATTTGGTTGCATATATCTGCAGATACATGTGGGAGCCACACTGCCCCGTCAAGGCACTCTGTGTTTAGTGTGGTCCCTACTTTTAATTCTGAGTCCCCAAAGTTGGGACATGCAATTCAGACAAATATCTGAGAGCTACTCACCTGGGAAGCTGCCAGCCTCCCTTTAGAACACTTCACAGGGGGAAATCCATATTGACTGAATTCCTCCCTGTATGCGCTCATGGCAATTCAAACGAATAAAGGGGGTGGGAGCAGCTCAATCACTATTATTTATAAAATATTATTATTATTATTATTATTCAGGGCCTGGGAACTAATTTACCGCCCAGTTTAACCCTCTCATCATCTAAATATCAAGCGACAAAGCACCCCCTTTGCTCAGTTTGAATTGCCATGAACACACACAGGGAGGGATTTAGTCAATATGGATCTCTCTCTATGGAGTGTTCTAAAGGAAGGCTGGCAGCTTCCCAGGTGAGTAGCTCTGGCTGCATTGCATGTCCCAACTTTGGGGACCCAAAATTAAGAGTAGGGACCACACTAAACACAGAGTGCCTTGCCGGGGCAGTGTGGCTTCCACATGTATCTGCAGATATGTGCAACCAAATATCTGTCTTTCCACATAGCCAGACATGTTTGGTGCTTAATACTTGGATGATGAGAGGGTTAAACTGGGAGGTAAATTGGTTCCCAGGCCCTGAATAATAATGATGATGATTTGTATAAATAATAGTGATGGAGCTGCTCCCACCCCCTTTTGCTCTGCTATCTGTATAAGCCCTGCTCTGAAAATAAGCCCCGGTTATAGAAAAAATGTACAGTCGATCCCGCACAGCTAAATTATTACCAACTATGGTGCTGGCCAATAGGGGAACCACAGCGTGGTGTGTATAAGACAAAACAAGAACAAAATAATTGGACTGCCAGAACAGTCCAAAGCACCTCTATTCAAAATAAGCCGCACTACATAAACATTGTAAAAAATGTGATTAGCCTTTATTGAGGAAACATCAACATGAAAACATTAAGAATGGCAAAGTGTGATGGTGTTAATACATAAATGCACATGACATATAACATGGATATGACATATAACATGGATATGACATATAACATGGATCTGATTAGTAGTACTCGCTCTGCTTATCTGGTGACATTTCATTAATTATTCAGTCTAAGCACTTTAAAAAGCACATGTTATTTTTCATTGCTTCTGTCACTTTCAAATGTGGACTCACTCCTTGGAACTGTTTGCAGTTTACTTGTGCACCTCAACCCCCGAATAGGGCTCCCCTCTCTTTCAGCTCCCTTTACTCGCCCTTTCCCCTCCCCCCCTCCTCTTCCTTTCCCTCACTTCCCTTTCTTTCCCTCACTCCCCTTCCTTTCCCTCACTCCCCTTCCTTTCCCTCACTTCCCTTCCTTTCCCTCACTTCCCTTCCTTTCCCTCACTTCCCTTCCCTTCCTTTCCCTCACTTCCCTTCCTTTCCCTCACTTCCCTTCCCTTCCTTTCCCTCACTTCCCTTCCTTTCCCTCACTTCCCTTCCCTTCCTTTCCCTCACTCCCCTTCCTTTCCCTCACTCCCCTTCCTTTCCCTCACTTCCCTTCCTTTCCCTCACTTCCCTTCCTTTCCCTCACTCCCCTTCCTTTCCCTCACTCCCCTTCCTTTCACTCACTTCCCTTCCTTTCCCTCACTCCCCTTCTTCCCTTCCTTTCCCTCACTTCCCTTCCTTTCCCTCACTCCCCTTCTTCCCTTCCTTTCCCTCACTTCCCTTCCTTTCCTCACTTCCCTTCCTTTCCCTCACTCCCCTTCCTTTCCCTCACTCCCCTTCTTCCTTCCTTTCCCTCACTCCCCTTTTTCCCTTCCTTTCCCTCACTTCCCTTCCTTCCCTCACTCCCCTTCTTCCTTCCTTTCACCCACTTCCCTTTCTTTCCCTCACTTCCCTTCCTTTCACTCACTTCCCTTTCTTTCCCTCACTTCCCCTTCTTCCCTTCCTTTCCCTCACTTCCCTTCCTTTCCCTCACTCCCCTTCTTCCCTTCCTTTCCCTCACTTCCCTTCCTTTCCCTCACTTCCCTTCCTTTCCCTCACTCCCCTTCCTTTCCCTCACTTCCCTTCCTTTCCCTCACTCCCCTTCTTCCCTTCCTTTCCCTCACTCCCCTTTTTCCCTTCCTTTCCCTCACTTCCCTTCCTTTCCCAGCACTCACCCTTCTTCCCTTCCTTTCCCTCACTCCCCTTTTTCCCTTCCTTTCCCTCACTTCCCTTCCTTTCCCTCACTCCCCTTCTTCCCTTCCTTTCCCTCACTTCCCTTCCTTTCCCTCACTTCCCTTCCTTTCCCTCACTTCCCTCTCTCCCCTACCATTCCCTCTCTCCCCTTCCTTTCCCTCACTCCCCTTCCTTTCCCTCACTTCCCTTCTTCCTTCCTTTCCCTCACTCCCCTTCTTCCCTTCCTTTCCCTCACTTCCCTTCTTCCCTTCCTTTCCCTCACTCCCCTTTTTCCCTTCCTTTCCCTCACTCCCCTTCCTTTCCCTCACTCCCCTGCTTTCCCTCACTCCCCTTCCTTTCCCTCACTTCCCTTCCTTTCCCTCACTTCCCTTCCTTTCCCTCACTTCCCTCTCTCCCCTTCCTTTCCCTCTCTCCCCTTCCTTTCCCTCACTCCCCTTCCTTTCCCTCACTTCCCTTCTTTCCTTCCTTCCCTCACTCCCCTTCTTCCTTCCTTCCCTCACTTCCCTTCTTCCCTTCCTTTCCCTCACTCCCCTTTTTCCCTTCCTTTCCCTCACTCCCCTTCCTTTCCCTCACTCCCCTGCTTTCCCTCACTCCCCTTCCTTTCCCTCACTTCCCTTCCTTTCCCTCACTCCCCTTCTTCCCTTCCTTTCCCTCACTCCCCTTCCTTTCCCTCACTTCCTACCATTCCCTCACTTCCCTTCCTTCCCTCACTTCCCTTCCTTTCCCTCACTTCCCTTCATCCCTTCCTTTCCCTCACTCCCCTTCCTTTCCTCACTCCCCTCTTCCCTTCCTTTCCCTCACTTCCCTTCCTTTCCCTCACTTCCCTTCCTTTCCCTCACTTCCCATCCTAACCCTCACTTCCTCCATTCCCTCACTCCCCTTCTCTCATCCTTTCCCTCACTCCCCTTCCTTTCCCTCACTCCCCTTCTTCCCTTCCTTTCCCTCACTTCCCTTCCTTTCCCTCACTCCCTTCTTCCCTTCCTTTCCCTCACTCCCCTTCCATTCCCTCACTCCCCTTCCTTTCCCTCACTTCCCACACTCCCCTTCCTTTCCCTCACTTCCCTTCCTTTCCTCACTTCCCTTCCTTTCCCTCACTCCCCTTCTTCCCTTCCTTTCCCTCACTTCCCTTCCTTTCCCTCACTCCCCTTCCTTTCCCTCACTTCCCTTCCTTTCCCTCACTTCCCTTCCTTTCCCTCACTCCCCTTCTTCCCATCCTTTCCCTCACTCCCCTTCTTCCCTTCCTTTCCCTCACTCCCCTTCTACCCCTTCCTTTCCCTCACGTCCCTTCCTTTCCCTCACTTCCCTTCCAATCCCTCACTCCCCATCTTCCCTTCCTTTCCCTCACTCCCCTTCCTTTCCTCACTTCCCTCACTCCCCTTCCTTTCCCTCACTCCCCTTCCTTTCCCTCACTCCCCTTCCTTTCCCTCACTTCCCTTCCTTTCCCTCACTTCCCTTCCTTTCCCTCACTCCCCTTCTTCCCTTCCTTTCCCTCACTTCCCTTCCTTTCCCTCACTCCCCTTCTCCCTTCCTTTCCCTCACTCCCCTTCCTTTCCCTCACTTCCCTTCCTTTCCCTCACTTCCCATCCTTTCCCTCACTCCCCTTCTTCCCTTCCTTTCCCTCACTCCCCTTCTTCCCTTCCTTTCCCTCACTCCCCTTCTTCCCTTCCTTTCCCTCACTCCCCTTCTTCCCTTCCTTTCCCTCACTCCCCTTCTTCCCTTCCTTTCCCTCTCTCCCCTTCCTTTCCCTCACTTCCCTTCCTTTCCCTCACTTCCCTTCCTTTCCCTCACTCCCCTTCTTCCCTTCCTTTCCCTCACTTCCCTTCCTTTCCCTCACTCCCCTTCTTCCCTTCCTTTCCCTCACTCCCCTTCCTTTCCCTCACTCCCTTTCCTTTCCCTCACTTTCCTTCCTTTCCCTCACTCCCCTTCCTTTCCCTCACTCCCCTTCCTTTCCCTCACTTCCCTTCCTTTCCCTCACTCCCCTTCCTTTCCCTCACTTCCCTTCCTTTCCTTTCCCTCACTTCCCTTCCTTTCCCTCACTTCCCTCACTCCCCTTCCTTTCCCTCACTCCCCTTCCTTTCCCTCACTCCCCTTTCTTTCCCTCACTCCCCTTCCTTTCCCTCACTTCCCTTCCTTTCCTTTCCCTCACTTCCCTTCCTTTCCCTCACTTCCCTCACTCCCCTTCCATTCCCTCACTCCCTTTCCTTTCCCCTCACTCCCCTTTCTTTCCCTCACTCCCTTTCCTTTCCCTCACTCCCTTTCCTTTCCCTCACTCCCTTTCCTTTCCCTCACTCCCTTTCCTTTCCCTCACTCCCCTTCTTCCCTTCCTTTCCCTCACTTCCCTCACTCCCCTTCCTTTCCCTCACTCCCCTTTCTTTCCCTCACTCCCTTTCCTTTCCCTCACTCCCTTTCCTTTCCCTCACTCCCTTTCCTTTCCCTCACTCCCCTTCCTTTCCCTCACTTCCCTTCCTTTCCCTCACTTCCCTTCCTTTCCCTCACTTCCCTTCTTCCCTTCCTTTCCCTCACTTCCCTTCCTTTCCCTCACTTCCCTCCTTCCCTTCCTTTCCCTCACTCCCCTCCTTTCCCTCACTCCCCTTCTTCCCTTCCTTTCCCTCACTTCCCTTCCTTTCCCTCACTTCCCTTCCTTTCCCTCACTTCCCTTCTTCCCTTCCTTTCCCTCACTTCCCCTTCCTTTCCCTCACTCCCCTTCTTCCCTTCCTTTCCCTCACTTCCCTTCCTTTCCCTCACTTCCCTTCCTTTCCTCACTCCCCTTCCTTTCCCTCACTTCCCTTCCTTTCCCTCACACCCCTTCTTCCCTTCCTTTCCCTCACTCCCCTTCCTTTCCCTCACTCCCCTTCTTCCCTTCCTTTCCCCTCACTTCCCTTCCTTTCCCTCACTCCCCTTCTTCCTTCCTTTCCCTCACTCCCCTTCCTTTCCCTCACTCCCCTTCCTTTCCCCTCACTTCCCTCACTCCCTTCCTTTCCCTCACTTCCCTTCCTTTCCCTCACTTCCCTTCCTTTCCCTCACTCCCCTTCTTCCCTTCCTTTCCCTCACTTCCCTTCCTTTCCCTCACTCCCTTCCTTTCCCTCACTTCCCTTCCTTTCCCTCACTTCCCTTCCTTTCCCTCACTCCCCTTCTTCCCTTCCTTTCCCTCACTCCCTTCTTCCCTTCCTTTCCCTCACTCCCCTTCCTTTCCCTCACTTGCCTTCCTTTCCCTCACTTCCCTTCCTTTCCCTCACTCCCCTTCTTCCCTTCCTTTCCCTCACTCCCCTTCTTCCCTTCCTTTCCCTCACTCCCCTTCTTCCCTTCCTTTCCCTCACTCCCCTTCTTCCCTTCCTTTCCCTCACTCCCCTTCTTCCCTTCCTTTCCCTCTCTCCCCTTCCTTTCCCTCACTTCCCTTCCTTTCCCTCACTTCCCTTCCTTTCCCTCACTCCCCTTCTTCCCTTCCTTTCCCTCACTCCCCTTCTTCCCTTCCTTTCCCTCACTCCCCTTCTTCCCTTCCTTTCCCTCTCTCCCCTTCCTTTCCCTCACTTCCCTTCCTTTCCCTCACTCCCCTTCCTTTCCCTCACTCCCTTCTTCCCTTCCTTTCCCTTACTTCCCTTCCTTTCCCTCACTCCCCTTCTTCCCTTCCTTTCCCTCACTCCCTTTCCTTTCCCTCACTCCCCTTCCTTTCCCTCACTCCCCTTCCTTTCCCTCACTTCCCTTCCTTTCCCTCACTCCCCTTCCTTTCCTCACTTCCCTTCCTTTCCTTTCCCTCACTTCCCTTCCTTTCCCTCACTTCCCTCACTCCCCTTCCTTTCCCTCACTCCCCTTCCTTTCCCTCACTCCCCTTCCTTTCCCTCACTCCCCTTTCTTTCCCTCACTCCCCTTTCTTTCCCTCACTCCCCTTCCTTTCCCTCACTTCCCTTCCTTTCCTTTCCCTCACTTCCCTTCCTTTCCCTCACTTCCCTCACTCCCCTTTCTTTCCCTCACTCCCCTTTCTTTCCCTCACTCCTTTCCTTTCCCTCACTCCCTTTCCTTTCCCTCACTCCCTTTCCTTTCCCTCACTCCCTTTCCTTTCCCTCACTCCCTTTCCTTTCCCTCACTCCCCTTCCTTTCCCTCACTCCCCTTCCTTTCCCTCACTTCCCTCAGTCCCCTTCCTTTCCCTCACTTCCCTTCCTTTCCCTCACTTCCCTCAGTCCCCTTCCTTTCCCTCACTTCCCTTCCTTTCCCTCACTTCCTTCCTTTCCCTCACTCCCCTTCCTTTCCCTCACTTCCCTCAGTCCCCTTCCTTTCCCTCACTCCCCTTCCTTTCCCTCACTTCCCTTCCTTTCCTTCACTTCAAGGTATTTTTGCACGATCTTTTTAAATAGTCAATATTTTTATATTAATATTCTTTCAGCACTTGTAGACTGGATTTTTTTAGATATGTATGAACTCATGCACATATGAATTAGAGCCACATATCTTAGGTCCCGCCTCCATGGTATATTTTAAAGTGGTCCTTCGCTCTGAACAAGAGCCTATCTTATATGTTTCCCACACCCTGCACATACAGATTGCCCACATTAATCCGGACCCTCACCCTGAATAAGAGCCTATCTTATATGTTCCCCCCTCTGTACATACAGATTGCCCACATTAATCCGGACCCTCACCCTGAATAAGAGCCTATCTTATATGTTTCCCACACCCTGTACATACAGATTGCCCACATTAATCCGGACACCTCACCCTGAATAAGAGCCTATCTTATATGTCCCCCCCCACCCCTTTACATACAGATTGCTCACATTAAAAATCATCCTTACTGCATGTTACGAGCCTTTAAACATCCAAGATGGCGGCTTATGGAACATGAGGAAGCCTGCAAACAGGAAGTGCCTTCTGACTGTGCTGCTCTGCATTCTGGAATTGCTCTTTTCTGACCCCAGCTCTGCTCTGTCTGAGCAAAGCACAGCTATAACCCGCCCCCTGCTCTTTACCCCCCCTCTCCTCTCCTCAGCATGTGTGATGTTTTTGAGCCAAGAGGGCGGGCGCTTCGCCCCGTATCCTAAAGTCCTGAACAGATTTGCAGCCCAGTGGGGGAAAGAATAATAAGTAAGTGACTAAAAACTTAAAATATATTAATTTTAGATGCTGGGGAACCGTTGTTTAAGGTTTTGGGCTTTTTCTATAAATCATGGTGAAGGTCCGGTGTAATTTATTGTTTTTAATTGTCCTGTGTTCTTAATGTTTTCATGTTGATGTTTCCTCAATAAAAGCTAATCACATTTTATACAATGTATATGTAGTGCGGCTTATTTTGAATAGAGGGTGGCTGTCCAATATATATATTATTTTGTTCTTGTTAAGCCCTAGTTATAGTTAATTCAAAAAGTCCATTAAATAGTGTCCAGACAGCGTGTGAAAATTCAAATCAATTAGCAATAGAGTGCAGAGGGCCACAGAGACCAAGAAAACAAGAGCCTCCCCCAAGAGACCCAAATCAATATGGGTTCCGGGCTCTCAGATCGGGCATGTCCCACCCCCAAGGATATACTGGAGCGCTGTTGCAGCTTCCGGACACCAGGGGGAGCACACCGCTACACTTGTATTGCAGTAGAACACAGAGACCTGACAGCGTGTAACATGGATTGATGTTTATTGAAAAATAAGACCTAACACTTCTTTTGGAGCAAAAAGTTAAAATGAGCCTGTCCTATTCTGGGGGGGGGGGGACGGTGTAGATTTCTATGGAGAGTCCACTAATAGGCGGGAACACACACACACTGTGTCGCAAGAGCATTCACCACTAGCTGAGGACACCAGAACATTCATAACACAAGGCCGGCGCTGGGTGCGTGACATCATCACCAGGTGCCAGGGGACTGACCGCAGAAATGTGAGGAGAGGAAAAGAGAGAGAGAATGTGAAAAAGAGAGAAAGATGGAGGGAATGTGGGAAAGAGAGAAAGATGGAGGGAATTGTGGAAAGAGAGAAAGATGGAGGGAATGTGGGAAAGAGAGAAAGATGGAGGGAATGTGGGAAAGAGAGAAGATGGAGGGAATGTGGGAAAGAGAGAAAGATGGAGGGAATGTTGGAAAGAGAGAAAGATGGAGGGAATGTGGGAAAGAGAGAAAGATGGAGGGGAATGTGGAATAGAGAGAAAGATGGAGGGAATGTGGAATAGAGAGAAAGATGGGGGAATGTGGAATAGAGAGAAAGATGGAGGGAATGTGGGAAAGAGAGAAAGATGGAGAGAATGTGGAATAGAGAGAAAGATGGAGGGAATGTGGGAAAGAGAGAAAGATGGAGGGAATGTGGAATAGAGAGAAAGATGGAGGGAATGTGGGAAAGAGAGAAAGATGGAGGGAATGTGGGAAAGAGAGAAAGATGGAGAGAATGTGAAAAAGAGAGAAAGATGGAGGGAATGTGGGAAAGAGAGAAAGATGGAGGGAATGTGGGAGAGAGAGAAAGATGGAGGGAATGTGGGAAAGAGAGAAAGATGGAGGGAATGTGGGAGAGAGAGAAAAGATGGAGGGAATGTGGAATAGAGAGAAAGATGGAGGGAATGTGGGAAAGAGAGAAAGATGGAGGGAATGTGGAATAGAGAGAAAGATGAAGGGAATGTGGAATAGAGAGAAAGATGGAGGGAATGTGAATAGAGAGAAAGATGGAGGGAATGTGGGAAAGAGAGAAAGATGGAGGGAATGTGGGAAAGAGAGAAAGATGGAGGGAAATGTGGGAAAGAGAGAAAGATGGAGGGGAGAATGTGGAATAGAGAGAAAGATGGAGGGAATGTGGGAAAGAGAGAAAGATGGAGGAAATGTGGAAAGAGAGAAAGATGGAGGGAATGTGGGAAAGAGAGAAAGATGGGGGAATGTGGAATAGAGAGAAAGATGGAGGGAATGTGGAATAGAGAGAAAGATGGAGGGAATGTGGAATAGAGAGAAAGATGGAGGGAATGTGGGAAAGAGAGAAAGATGGAGGGAATGTGGAATAGAGAGAAAGATGGAGGGAATGTGGGAAAGAGAGAAAGATGGAGGGAATGTGAATAGAGAGAAAGATGGAGGGAATGTGGGAATAGAGAGAAAGATGGAGGGAATGTGGGAAAGAGAGAGAAAGATGGAGGGAATGTGGAAAAGAGAGAAAGATGGAGGGAATGTGGAATAGAGAGAAAGATGGAGGGAATGTGGAATAGAGAGAAAAATGGAGGAATGTGGAAAAGAGAGAAAGATGGAGGGAATGTGGAATAGAGAGAAAGATGGAGGGAATGTGGGAGAGGGAGAAAGATGGAGGGAATGTGGGAGAGGAGAAAGATGGAGGGAATGTGGGAAGAGAGAGAAAGATGGAGGGAATGTGGGAAAAGAGAGAAAGATGGAGGAATGTGGAATAGAGAGATAAGATAGAGGGAATGTGGGAGAGGGAGAAAGATGGAGGGAATGTGGGAAAGAGAGAAAGATGGAGGGAATGTGGGAAAGAGAGAAAGATGGAGGGAATGTGGAATAGAGAGAAAGATGGAAGGAATGTGGGAAAGAGAGAAAGATGGAGGGAATGTGGAAAAGAGAGAAAGATGGAGGGAATGTGGAATAGAGAGAAAGATGGAAGGAATGTGGAAAGAGAGAAAGATGGAGGGAATGTGGAAAAGAGAGAAAGATGGAGGGAATGTGGAAAAGAGCATAAAGATGGAGGGAATGTGGAATAGAGAGAAAGATGGAGGGAATGTGGGAAAGAGAGAAAGATGGAGGGAATGTGGGAAAGAGAGAAAGATGGAGGGAATGTGGAAAAGACATAAAGATGGAGGGAATGTGGGAAAGAGAGAAAGATGGAGGGAATGTGGGAGAGAGAGAAAGATGGAGGGAATGTGGAAAAGAGAGAAAGATGGAGGGAATGTGGGAAAGAGAGAAAGATGGAGGGAATGTGGGAAAGAGAGAAAGATGGAGGGAATGTGGAAAAGAGATAAAGATGGAGGGAATGTGGGAGAGAGAGAAAGATGGAGGGAATGTGGAAAAGAGAGAAAGATGGAGGGAATGTGGGAAAGAGAGAAAGATGAGGGAATGTGGGAAAAGAGATAAAGATGGAGGGAATGTGGGAGAGAGAGAAAGATGGAGGGAATGTGGAAAGAGAGAAAGATGGAGGGAATGTGGGAAAGAGAGGAAAGATGGAGGGAATGTGGGAAAGAGAGAAAGATGGAGGGATGTGGAAAAGAGATAAAGATGGAGGGAATGTGGAAAAGAGAGAAAGATGGAGGGGAATGTGGGAAAGAGAGAGAAAAGATGGAGGGAATGTGGGAAAGAGAGAAAGATGGAGGGAATGTGAAGGAGAAAGATGAGGAATGTGGAAAAGAGATAAAGATGGAGGGAATGTGGAAAAGAGAGAAAGATGGAGGGAATGTGGAAAGAGAGAGAAAGATGGAGGGAATGTGGGAAAGAGAGAAAGATGGGGGAATGTGGGAGAGAGAGAAAGATGGAGGGAATGTGGGAGAGAGAGAAAGATGGGGGAATGTGGGAAGAGAGAAAGATGGAGGGAATGTGGGAGAAGAGAGAAAGATGGAGGGATGTGGGAAAGAGAGAAAGATGGAGGGAATGTGGAAAGAGAGAAAGATGGAGGGAATGTGGGAAAGAGAGAGAAAGATGGAGGGAATGTGGGAAAGAGAGAAAGATGGAGGGAATGTGGGAAAGAGAGAAAGATGGAGGGAATGTGGGAAGAGAGAGAAAGATGGAGGGAATGTTGGGAAGAGAGAGAAAGATGGAGGGAATGTGGAAAAGAGAGAACGATGGAGGGAATGTGGGAAAAGAGAGAAAGATGGAGGGAATGTGGGAAAAGAGAGAAAGATGGGAGGGAATGTGGGAAAGAGAGAGAAAGATGGAGGGAATGTGGAGAAGTGGAAGAGAGAAAGATGGAGGGAATGTGGAAAAGAGAGAAAGATGGAGGGAATGTGGAAAAGAGAGAAAGATGGAGGGAATGTGGAAAGAGAGAGAAAGATGGAGGGAATGTGGAAAGAGAGAAAGATGGAGGGAATGTGGAAAAGAGAGAAAGATGGAGGGAATGTGGAAAAGAGAGAAAGATGGAGGGAATGTGGAGTAAGAGAGATAAGATGGAGGGAATGTGGAAAAGAGAGAAAGATGGAGGGAACGTGGGAAAGAGAGAAAGATGGAGGGAATGTGGAAAAGAGATACCAGTCTGGGTT